>OX183134.1:38448660-38851160 GCA_945261195.1 Cryptosula pallasiana | reverse complement strand
GAACTGAGCGTCTTGCTGTAGTAAGGGATCACTCCCTCACTACTTCCCTGTACCTGCCGAAGCACAGCAATGACACTTGCTTTACTAGCATTAAAGTCTAAGGTGTACTGAGACTTAGGGTCAGGGTAGCCGAGAATACGGGCACAAGTCAAAGCTACTTTCAGCTGCTGAAAAGCCGTCTCTTGGGCTGTAGACCACTCCCAAGGAGCATGCTTACTAGTGAGCTAGGTAAGGCGCCGTTTCACTGTAGAGAAGTCAGGAAATTACTGATTGTAGTACCCTACGTTGCCTAAGAAGGCTTGTAGACCTTTCAACTCTGTGGGTGTCTGCCAGGGTGCTATAGCAGTTACTTTATCCGGGTCTGTGGTCACTCCTGTACTGCTCACCATGTGTCCTAAATACCGGACTTCTGGCTTGAGTAACTCACATTTACTCGGTTTGAGTTTCAAACCGGCTCGCTGTAACCGCTGATAGACTTCAGCCAGGTGCTGGATGCAAGTGGAAAAGTCAGGAGCGATCACAACAATGTTGCTGAGGTAGAGCAGGAGGCTTTTCCAGTGAAGACCTTGGAGTACCTCCTCCCTCAAACGCTGGAAAGTGGCCGTGGCTGAAGTGAGGCCAATAGGGAGGACTTTTCACTTCCACAGACCTTTACGGGTGGGAAACGCAGAGCGCTAATTGGCCTTTTCATCAAGGAGAACCTGCCAGTAACCGCTGACCAAGTTCAGGGTACTGAAAAACTTACTCAGTGACAAGGGGCCCAAGCTGATGTCACCCAAACTGACATATGGACAATGTCACAAATTTCACAATGTGACAGTTATCGAAATTGTGACAAATGTTACAACATCACATACTGTGACATTGTGACAATGTCACAATATTCGCATTGTGACATTGTTAATATGTCACAATGCAACCTATGACTTTTTGTTCGCATAGTCATAGAACAAGCATCACTAGCATTGAGGTGGGATAATACACCTACAGCGAAGTTGTCTTCTGTGCTGTAGAAAGTTGTCTTCTCCCTCTGGCAGCCAGGGTACTATCGGTGGATAGGCATTACCCTGTCTTAAAAGAGTAGAGAGTTGTTTGCCATTGGTTGTAATCCAAAATGGGAGTTATCTCCTCTCTCCGCAGAGCAAGTTCATTTCAAATGCAATAAACATCTTTAAAGAAAAATAAAATGATTAGTCAGACAAGGTTGGTGTTTTACACCAGCTAGAAGTTGTAGACAACTCAATTTATTGCAAATGACTGCCTATTCAGAGTTGGTATGTGATTGTTTAAGTTTTTGGAAACAATAAAAAAATTAGATAAAAATGCCGAATCGAAACTGCAGTCCTTACGCTAGTAATTAAAAGTTTTGTCCAAGCTATTGTAATTGGCTTCTTTTATGAAGATTGTTTGGAGAAATTGAACCTTGACAATACCATATAATATGACTCTTATGTTTCATTTTCTTCTTCAAGGAATGAAAGAACTGCATTATGTGCATACAAAAAACTCTTTTCTTTTTTTTCATAAAAGACCCAGCCACTTCAATTCACATTTGTATCAAAGGGCGTCTTTTAACAAGCAATGAAAACATTTTCTAAGAGGTTAATCTTTGATCACATGATAATCAAAGCCACTTTGCTGAAACACAATATGTTAAGAGTAACAATGGTGAGTCTAAGCTTTTTAAGTTCCAAACAAATCTTAGGCCCAGAAATTTTTCCTGTCTTTGAAGCCGCACAAAAACTGGGTCTTGAGTTTTTTCTTCTAGTACACTCTCTTTGAAGAATTTTTGGAGATTGTGGGGAAACTTTCAAAGGTCTAGACTATTCAAAAGAAATACAATGCATAATTAAAGATTCTTTGATTGAAAACTGGAGAAAACTGCAGTTAGTTTGTTGGTAAGGATAGAGTTGAACATTTTGCAGCGCAGTTCAACACTTGAAAGATAATTATGTTTGGGTAGAGTCTCCCTGGTGGCCATTGAGCACACCTGAGTTGGAACACATTTGCGGAGACATTTTGTTGTTATTATAAAGGGTTACAAATACTCATTTACCCTGCAGACTTTTTAGTAGAAACAGTAATGTTTTACTTCTAGTAATAAACTGCTTCAAAAAAATCGATTGGAAAGAAAACTACCCAACGGATGCAGTATGAGATCTATATAAACTAGACATCAACAGGCTGCAACCTATATTTATTGAAATATGAGTGGCAGGTAACAACAGACTAATTTGAATGGATTTATTGAAAAAATGACTCTGTGCTGTATGAATGCGTCAGTAATATAATATGAGCAGTTCAAGCTACCGAGAAGTTTTAGAAAACTAAATTTATTGCAAGTTTGTTAAATTAAAGTTGGCATGTACCAATATTGCAATGACTGCCTATTTAGAGTTGGCATGTACCACTATTGCAAGGGGCTGTTTAAGTTTCTGGAAATACCAAAAAAATTTATGTAAAAATGCTGAATCGAAACTGCAGTGCCTACGCTAGTAGTTAAAAGTTTTGTCCAAGCTATTGTAATTGGCTTCTTTTATGAAGATTGTTTGGAGAAATTGAACCTTGACAATACCATATAATATGACTCTTCTGCTTTATTTTCTTCTTCAAGCAATGAAAGAACTGCATTATGTGCATACAAAAAGCTCTTTTCTTTCCTTTCATAAAAGAGCCGGCCATTTCATTTTACATTTGCATCAAAGGGCGTCTTCTAACAAGCAATGAAAACATGATAATCAAGGCCACTTTGCTGAAACACAATATGTTAAGAGTAACAATAGTGAGTCTAAGATTTTCAAGTTTCAAACAAATCTTAGTCCCAGAAATTTTTCCTGTCTTTGAAGCCGCACCAAAAATGGGTCTTAAGTTTTTTCTTCTAGTACACTCTCTTTGAAGAATTTTTGGAGATTGTGTGGAAAATTTCAAAGGTCTAGACTATTCAAAAGAAATACAATGCATAATTAAAGATTCTTTGATTGAGAACTGGAGAAAACTGCAGCTAGTTTGCTGATGAGGGTTGAGTAAAGCATTTGGCAGCACAGTTCAACACTTAAAAGATAATTATGTTTGGGTAGAGTCTCCCTGGTGGCCATTGAGCACACATGAGTTGGAACACATTTACAGAGACATTTTGCTATTATTATAAAGGGTTACAAATACTCATTTATCCTGCAGACTTTTTAGTAGAAACAGTAACGCTTTACTTCTAGTAAGTAATAAACTGATTTAAACAAATCGATTGGAAAGAAAACTACCCAACGGATGCAGTATGAGATCTATATAAACTAGACAACAACAGGCTGTAACCTATATTCAATGAAATATGAGTGGCAGGTAACAACAGACTAATTTGAATGGATCTATTGAAAAAAAAATTACGCTCTGCCGAATGAATGCATTCTTAATGTCATGCATACAAAAACGTCAGTAGTTGTTCAACACTGTGGATTGAGAGGCTGCTTTGTTGAGTACTAATTGAACATTAAATCGCAGAACAAATTTTAAGGTGAGTGTTAAAAAAAAACATGATGAATCAAAGTTTTTTGTTAAATTAGATTCTGTTGGCAGAATGGTATAACCGACTATTATGTATCAATCAGCAGAAACTTTAAAGAGA
Source organism: Cryptosula pallasiana (assembly GCA_945261195.1). Taxonomy (NCBI): domain Eukaryota; kingdom Metazoa; phylum Bryozoa; class Gymnolaemata; order Cheilostomatida; family Cryptosulidae; genus Cryptosula; species Cryptosula pallasiana. The sequence continues at coordinate 38,847,541 of OX183134.1, read as the reverse complement.
CTTTTGGCACTATTTTGTTTAGCAGGCGGCACAGGAGCAGTGGTTGAAAACTAAAAACAATTTCAAATTTTTATTTTAAAGAAACTGTTTTGATGAATGGCTTGAGACTGCCCAGTGATGGATTTTTTTAGTCTCCACTCATTCGCGCACAATTTTAAACTTTTCTGCAAGCAGCTAGCAACAATTAGAGAATTAATAGTTGGTGCCTAGAAATACCCAATAAAAATGAAAGCGATGAAAGACATGAAAGGAGAAGTCGGTAATTACTAGCCAGCAGCATCCCATGACTACTAGAAATTAATACTTGGTCAATAGTAATAAATATTAATACTTGATGACAAATAATAATTTTTCATTTCGACAATGATGTTTTTTTCAAGCAGAAAAAGGTACATCAGAGGAACTGATTACAATGTTGTTATATGTATTATAATAACAATACATTTCGCTTTGTATCCTTTGTTTTACCAATGACTGACTACAATCTTGCAATAAACCACCAAAAACTAAAATATTTCATAATTGCTGCAGCAACTATTACATATTGATTACCTTTACTTATTTCTCTGATGGCATACAGTGACATAAGAGTGTTTGATTGAAAACCATTTCCTAAGCGAGTTATTTTGAAAATTTTTGATGAGAAATAATTTAACTTTCAACTATTGAACTAATTCGCAAAAAACTGTTGATATTAAAAGCAGTAAACAAGTTGATAATAAAAGTTCATTGTATGCCCTACATTAATAGCGCCAGTTTTTCTGAAAAAAATTCTCAAAAGTAAAAGTTTTTGCGCAGGCAATATGGATTATTTTTACCATAGCGTTGATCGACAAACATACATAAATGTCTATTACGTGACTCTATATGACTTTTGTAGACTATCTCTAGACAAGATGCGGAGGCCTCAAAGCAAAGGAATTTTTGTCGTAGCGGCAGTTGCGATGGCCTACATCTTTGTTAGCTTTGTCATACGTGGAAATGTGTTTGCGAAAAGACAGGTTGTCACAGGTGAGTAAGTATTCTAAAGCATAATGATAACAAACAACTACTTTCTATGGATGTATATAGCGCATTATTGCAAAAAAATCAATGCGTTTACCAAAAGCTTTACTGTGAACTCTTCAAAGTGCTATTGTAACTGCTCAGTCAGGTAAACGGTAAAGTAAAAAGCCCAACCGTCTAGTGACTAGACCTAAGAGCTAAAACAGCTCAGAAGCAAGTCGTCGCAGTCATTAGTAACTCAGTATGAGACATGTTAAACTCTTGACTGATTGCAATTGTTTAGAATACAGTTGAAGAAAGCTTTACAAACAACAGTTGTATGACAAATTTTTAATTACTAATCGGAGATGTTTTTCAACTGCTCTCAGTTAAACTGCCACAAATAGTTATAGCATTATAAAGGTTTGATGTTGCTTTAGGTACCCTAGAGCTCTCCCAAGCAAAAAGTAAAGCAAGAATGAGCTCTACTACAGCTTTGTCTAGAGATCGGAAAATTAATGGAATAATGAAAGGAAGTTCAAATGCTCGTGAGGCCACCACAGTTCCAACCACAACCACTCCAACAACCACAGTCCCCACAACCCAAACAACAGCCACAAGAAAAGCACCAGCTACTACAAGCAGCGCGAAACTTTTTAATACCTCATGTGAAAAGTTTCATCTAATCACCACTTACTTTGTTGGTATGTGATTAATGAGATATATTTTTAAACTTGGTATGAATCATTGGGTATATAACAGGGTAGGAAAGGGATGCAATAGCTTCTATTGCTAGGATATATACTGCAGTGTAGCTGACACAACTATTGGTTAGCTCATGCATCAGCAAGTATACGCTTCACTGAATTTTAATATTTACATGTTCGAATTTCAGTTTTAATTATGATGATTAAAGTTGATATACGCGGCTACCTATGAGTAGACTGATGAATGAAATGCACTTCCCAGACAAAGAAATGGCCATCCATTTAGCCACATTTATAAACCATGCCGCCTTAAACGGAGCTAGCTCTATTGACCTCCAAATTTGAGTGATTGCCCAAAATAGTAATATTATGCCAAAACTATGATTATACTACACCTCTCTGACAATCAAACAACACAGGCTGTTCATAAACAGGCCTAACTACAGTGATGCAATGGTCATTGATGAAGGTCACTTTGGCTTTTAGTAAACTGGTTGTATCTTAAAATGTCTACCATTGTAGTAAAAAACATTTTCGTTTCAAAACTAACAAAAGTTTTGCACCTTTCCTTTAAAATTGACACCTATTTTTGCTAAAGTACCTGCTGGTCTAATTCCAGAAGCATTTGCTTTTTTAAAAATCTCAACCTCAAGTATTCCATTTACCTCATTACACATACTTGGTTACAATAGATAGTACTACTTAGAATTTCAAGTTGCTTGTCTAACTAAACGAGTATGTTAGATCGTCCGGTCACGTTCACTTCAATCATTGTTCTTAACAATTACTTTATTGTTTTCAAGTTCTTTATCAGCGCTAAAACCAAAACCAATGCCAAAAGTGAATTAAATTGTTACTTACCAATTGTATTGCAAAAAATCTTTTTATATTTTTAAAAGCATTAGACAGGTTAGTTTCTCAGTAAGAAGTACTATATTTGTAGTAGTTGGACAAATATTTACATAATTCATTTTAGTTAGTACCATATAAAAAGTAATGCAAAGTTTAGTGGCGAACATATGAAACTTGGCAGTGTTTATAACTACTCCTCATCCAACTTTCATTCAACCTTTGGCAATTTTATGAAAAAAGTTGATATCGAGTTTTTTATACATAGTTATAATGCATTGTAAACTCAAATGAGGTTTAATTTAATATTTTTTTCTGCAAGACTGACCAGTCAAAATTCATTATGAATCATGAATTGCACTGACAGATATCAAGTGATGTGTTGCCCCATAATTACAGGTAAAAGATCTTTTAGTAGGTGTGATGGTAAAACTAGCCGGCCTGAGGGGCACCCTGTAGTCTGAGCATAGCACATTCTTGTGTAAAGCATCACATCTGCCATTATGAAAAACACAGCAAGTTGACTGTAATAAAAGAGAACGTTCTATTGTGGTAGGAACCCTGGATAGAACTTATTGATTTCAGCTCCCTAAGTAGCCCTAATTAATATTCATGTATAAACATTCAAAAGCATTGGTATATTTTTATACAGAGTTGTGTTCTTTTGTTTTATATGGTTTCAATGAGTGCTAATTACAATTGCGAGAGGTATCCCAGAGACAATTGTTTGTTATTTATAAAATAAACTAACAATTTATAATCATTATGATAGGTTTTAGGAACTACTAAATTTGCATTTACTATTATCATTCTTTAGCAATTTTTGTTATCGATATTTATTGTTTTGCTAAAACAAACCAATTTCTATTACTTTTTATTAATAGAACTATAAAATGAATAACTATAGCAAAAACAATTTGTAATATTATTCAATATCATTTAAATAACAGCAATATTAAAAATAACAATTATCATGCTTTTTCATATTATCATAATTCATGATGGTGAGTGTCTAAAAATAATTTCAACTTGATTCAAAATTAATCATTATTTGTTAATATTAGAAATTAAACTTGCGCTCTCATCACTCTTGTCTTGACATTTTAGCTAAAGTAAAGGAATCTGGTTTTGACTGGTGTTTCTATCAGAACAGGAAGCTGTATGTATTCAAGTCATGAACATTATAAGGTGAACTACCCCCTGAATGCTACCACCTGCATTCTGCGTAGCAATAAAAAAAACAGTTTTGAGTTCACTAAAAGAAGAAGGATTTTGCCCGTTTTTGGCATAAGCGATTGCGATGTGAAAACTTTTATTCCCTCCCAAATCATGGCCAGTTATGTTTCTTAGCTCTTAGAGTATCCCCCACCACTCTCTAAGAGCTCTGAGAACAAGCATCTATATGCCTATATTTCTGCCTTTGAGCACTAGCCGGCCTGATCACCTTTGTCTCCTATACAGGGATTGACCCAGCCTTGAAGGGCATTCCAACCAGTAAATGACAATGCGCCTAGTAAAATTGTATGCTTTATTTGCCTATTTTTACACTATTGTTCACCGTCGGGCAAGTAATTCAAAAGGGAATCCACTAAAAAACTAGTTGACATTATTAATTACTGATACGAATGCAAAATTGAATATTAGAATGAGCAGCTGAGAAAGCCAACCATCTTTTGAAAGGTAATGGCAAGAATGATTAAATGATTTTAAGTCAAAACTTATGTTTTTCGTTAGCCTACTTTGACAGCCCTTTTGATTTTTTTAGCCAACCTACTAACAGCTTATTAGAAAGTTGCTGATATTTTCCTGGGTTTCAGAATAAACCTGGTCAAATGTTTGGAAAATCTGTTTTAAATATTTATATTTTGTCGCAGCAGAAGTTGCGAATCAGAGAGGCTGAGTTTATACTTCTATTCAACGCTTGAAAAATAGTTTTGGTCTTTTCTTCAAGTTTCGCCCAGGGGCCAACAGGCACGGAAATTGTGGCTGAAGATACTAATTTTATGAGCAAGTTTGGGAAATTCCAAACTTTGAAAATTTTCCACTGCTTCTTGCTTGTCAAGGGCAATTGAAAAGAAGAGAAGTCAGATGAAAGGAAAAGTGCGTAGGTTCTTTTGGAAGAGTTTGAGAATGTAACATATTGGGTGGCTTTCAGTTTCAAAAAACTCCTACAGGTAACAGCCAATCCTTGTATAAATACAACTACAAGCTGCTACTTCTCTCCAATTTCAACGTACATGTAATTATCCGAGGCAGGAAAGGAGAGAGTATTGAAAGGTTAAACTTGAGTGGAGGGGTTGTGGTAGGAAAATAGTGGGGACAGCTGAGGAAGGACAAAGATAGTGAAATAGGACAGGTGAACAAATCGATAAAATAATTATCTTTACTGCTCAAATGCATCGCAGTCGCACCTGGAGCTGCTAGCCATCTTTTGGATGGATTAGGCAAGGACATCACGGTTATTTTTTTAACCTTTTTCTTTATATCCATTACATTTACTACAAAGGTCGGCAAGCAGGCATTTTTTTTTCCACAACTCTGATTGTATCAGTCGCTTCTTTTTTTTGACCCATTTACCCACTATTAAACTAGATACATGCCTGAGGAGATATTTTAGTAGCCATGCTTCATTGTGTATTGATGAATACTGTTCATCTATGTGCTTTGGTTGTAGTTTCATATAAAGTTAGCAAGTCTCTTGGGTTTATAAAACATAAAAAATAGTTGGCTTACTAGCATTTTCCGAGATCTACACATTAATAGGTGATAAAATACTGTTGAATTTGTTTTTGATGCCATTTTTATCAAGCCTCCATTACTTCTGGCTTTGAAAGTGACATTAGAATGCTTGTGGTAAATTTATGCAGAGCAAACACAAAGCAAAAGTCAAGTTTTCAACAATAAATCGTATTGACTTGCATGTTTTAAAGTAATTGCTTTCTTCTATTCAGGTGTACTCATAAGGTTGAGAAAACTTTGCAAGTTTAGTCATTATCAACCTCCACTGCACCTATACATTTCAATTGCCTCATTAAAGCATGCGAGGCTGAAGTATCTTATTGATTTTTAATTTTTGTCCAGATATTCAATTAAATGCATTGTCGCAAGCAGTCGGTATGAGCTAGTAAGACTTTTAGCTGACTGTAGACTAACGCTCAAGCGATGAAATGCCTTTCAATTATCAGCTCATGTATCAAACATTTAGCGACAATGACTGAATCATCGTGTAATATTATAGTAAATGTATGACTACCTCACTTAGGGTGCCTGCTCATTCTACTACACTTTACAATGTAAGGTTGAGGTAGTCTCCATTTCGTAAAGTAGTTCGAGTGATGCAACTATTAAGGCCTGGCTACACGATTGCGGATTTCATGCGCTGTGTGTTGTGCAATTTCAGCGCACTGAAAGCTAGGTGCTACATGAACGCAAGTTCTGTGCATTGAACTTCGTTGCGTTGATGAGTTATATTACTTTCGCTGAGGTAATAACCAATAATAGTAGCGTAGTTAGATAGCTGTGGTCTTGCTAGTAGTTTTTATTACTAGCGGTTAGATCAAAATCACTGAAGCGCACGTAACTGGATACATTGTGAACCACTTTAGCCAATCATAATCAATATTGCGCGGCCCACTGGACAATGCACAACGCATAATTTAAACATGTTAAAACTTTGCAAAACGGACGAAATCCAAGGCAATCAGGAAAATATGTTGACCTTTCGGAACTATTGGGCAATAATGCACGGAATTTGCAGTCGTGTAGCCAGGCCTTTGAAGTGTTTTTGTAGGTTTGCTGAAAAATATGTTGCCAAGATTTCGTGAGAGCAATTATGACATATTGTACCTGTTGTAGTTTTCATTGACTATCAAGAAACATTCGAAAAAGCCATGTAGTAATAGAAAGAACACACACATACTATCAAAACTAACGGAACAAAAATTTATGACAAAAGGGAAAGTGCTGCTGTAACAACTGACCAATATAAGATGAGAGCGCAGTCAGAAAATGGGACAAGTGCTTTTACCTAGAGGTGGAATTTGTTAGGTACAATGGAGCAACAGTAGGTAGAACAATGAGGGAAGGGAAGTCACACAGTAACTTTTGATGATGGCATTAAAAGTTGATTGTTACAAATTTGGTGGGTCTTCAATCTATGTTGGTTGCAATAAGTGGTAAGGGTTTTGATTTATAATAGTTTTAACTGAAAATTCTAAATTTTTTAGGCATCCCTACTGAGCTCAACACTTCCAACTTCAAGAATGTCTCAGGTAAGTTTCACACTAACTCGTTCACTTTTAGTTTGGAAACTTAGTTGATGTGTTTTTGGTTTTTTCAACTGTGGTGGTTGTTAAATGGTATCTTCACCATACTTTCTGTTCAGAAAGTTTGAAGACGTTGTTTTTTATTGTTTGGTTACTCTCTTTTATGACTTTTCAATAGCTACCATGAAAAAGTTTGTCATTTGAATCTCACAGTAATAATTGATAAAGTTTTTTTCTGGTATTTGCATTAGCAGCTGAATTATTCATCAAATTAAAATAGTGGCATGCAAATCAACTAAGTTTTTTTATCAGGTTTCAAAGGGTTAACAATTGCTGATTACTGTTTCACATAAACTGCAGTTGATCAGAACTCATAAGTTAGTAGTAGATTTGCGTCCTCTACCACCGACACAACAGCCAACACTCCACGTACACCTCTTGTACACACTCCTCTCCTTTACTCCAAACACCCGGGTCTACTACGAAATAAACTCTGACAACTCCTCGGGGTTTATGACCCAGACAGACTACACCCAGGTTCAGAGAACAAACACTTTGTTAAATAATTCTGCTTTGCAACACAATATAGTAACTGTACAAAATCTAGAAGACTTCAGCTTCATCATTGTACAGCAGCTCCTGTTATAGGAGGGCATCAGGATATCTCACCCCTTTATTAGGGGTGAGCCAATCATACGCAACAAAACAAATAAGACACAAATGACAATGTACAATACAATACACAAAAAAAGTTCTACCCAATCATAACATCTGCACATGGTAAAGCAGCTCCTGCTTGCTTTCCCACCACCCACAAGGGTAGTGGGAGTAGCTGGTCCCTATATGGTGTTCCGGGTTTGTCTGTCATACTTTTCAGTTTCTGCCTTCATCCTCTATAGGTTGTTTCAATCCTCTGGGTCCCAGGCTATCTTTGCCGGCCACCGTTGCTAACTGGGCTCGGATACTGGCCCTGGATGATCCAGTATAGGTCCTCTATATGTTATCTGTGGGATACAGATTCAGCACAGACCCAAAATTGGACGCGGTATAGCCGGCTGCCTTAACCCGAGATAGCTTACATATAGCATAGAGGGGGGGGGGGGTCACAGGTCAATGTAAAAGTGGTACTGGGGGAAGGGGAAAAGAGTGTAGGGGAAATCTAAGGCACGGAGGGGGAGGGGCGGGGGGGGGGGGGGCATCTGATCATCTTGAGCACAAAATCTCCCACAAGTTCTTGTTGTATATCATACTATCTTGAGCCACTTACAGCTATAATAGGAAGTAACATTTTGTGCAAGCGAAATTATCCAATTACCATTAACAATTGGAGTTATCAGTACAATAATATATGTTGTATTTTTTGTAGCAGCCAGTTAATGTTTTTATGTTGATGTGTGTCAAATAGTGTCAAAATAATATGGTTTATGAAACACATGAAAAAATTTAATATAGAAATTGAGAGCTGATGTTTTTTAAATGAAACAAAAATAAGTTGACAAGAACTAATAAAACAAACTCAACAAAATTTTAAGCTCCTAAGCCAGGCTTTTACCAAAAAGTTCAACTTGAAAAACAACTTACTGATACAACTGCACCACATACATGCATATTTACTTGTAAAAGTTTTGTGAAACAATTATTTTGTTTTCAGTGATGAAAAAATAAATGTCTGATAACCAATGTATGTTACGTAGATGAATGAATGAAAGCGAAAAGATGAAAGTTAATTTTAGTGTAGAGTTGATTCAAAATCGTTTAATGGCGAAACCATATAAGGTTGCCTGGTTGCCAGAGTTTGCTCAAATTTATTACCAATAGAGCAAAAGCCCCATAAGGATAAGTTGAATTGATAATGTATTTAGAACCAGAGCCGCTGCCAATTGCAGTTAATAGTAACATAAACCAATTAGGCTTACTTTTAAAAGATGTATTCGCATATAAGAATTCCCAAAAGGGTTATTGATGAATCCCACATAAGAATGAGTCATTGAACATTGTTCTTTCAGAGCTTTTTCAAAAGCTTTTTTGAAATCTTCTTACAGTTTTGATAAAATAAATTATTGGGATTCTTTCATTTTGAGTTTAATTCAAAACCTGTATGGGCTTAGTAAGAGAATTTGCTGAGTGTTTTTCAAACAAACCACCAAAAATGATACATGTTCGTTATTCAATACATCGGGTCGGAGCGAAACATTAATTAAGAGCCTTATAATTATTCAATGAGCTATTATAGATTCCCAAACAAATCATAAGAGCGATAATTCTCATTTTAAGAAGTAAATAAAGCAAAAATAAATGGCATTGCTATAAACTAAAAGTGTTTGTAAAGCAGCCCTTTTTATTTAGTAAATTTTGGATGATCGATCTCATTATGTAACACTTTTTAAGGATATAAAATCAGTCTATGAAAACGAACAAAATATGATAACTTATTTAGCGTTCAGTTCTGTTCGTGTCCTACAAAGAGGATATATAAATGTGCGGTAGTTAACTTTTGTATTCAGCAAGCTATTTATTTATTGCCAATCTGATTATTTTTATTGCATTTTGTTCGGCAAACGTGGGTTGTGAATACTCTTAATGCGCATGTAATTTATATTGTAATAAAAATACAAAGACCTCACTTTCTTAAACAGGATATGAGAGAACTCTTCACTAACTTTTACTTTTTTGTACAGAGAAACAACTATAGTATTATACTGTAAAGTGATAATTAATAACAACAATCAATATGTTAATGATAACTATTAATGTAAAACAAGAACCGTTTTATAGCACTCGCTTAAGGCATTGAGAACAAAGTCATTATCATCATGATTATTTGCCATAACAGAGACTTCATAGACTTGGATGGTTGCGTGCCACCTTAACCAAAGTCGTTGGTGTTTCCACTTGAGCCTGAAAATTCTGATGATGAAGGCTTATTGAAATAGCACTTAATAAATTTCAATATTGTAGAGCTGATACCTTTGTTACAAATTGAGGAAACTGTAATGGTTGATCACCGTGGCCAATTGTTATTGAATGCTTTAAAAGACTGCAGGTTGTTGAAGCAGCACTCTGGAAAGCAAGCTTTGGATTCCAGTACGCAATTACAAAGTGAAAAGTTCATTTGTTTAATAATGTACTCTGGTTAAACAATTAGTTACAATAGCTTCGGCAGAGTGTATGCTTCTAAAATTATTGTCATATTTTTAATTATCTTTCATGCAAAAATCTATTTTTCATTTACAATTTGGCTTACTGTTGAAAGTGATCCTCATTAAAGATTACAGCTCTCAGATTATAAAAGATGCAGATTTTAGTTTTGACAAAGCTCTTTTTATGAAAACCCATACTTTATAGCCATTAATTGCGTAGCTTCATAAAACTTAGTAATCCATTAGCTCATTGCAATTGTATTCGTAGCACAGTGTGATATTGCTGATTCAGTAACACTTTCTTCAAAAGCCAGAGGATAAATTGTGTATCAGTTAATCTAGCATGAATTGTGGGCTAAACCAAAATGTACAATTGTAAGTATTGCAAAAATTTGTCGAAAAGCAACTTCAGTTTTTACAACGATTTAGAGTAGATAACTAAAGGACTTGTAGATAATGTGAGTAGTAATATATGAGCAGATCTCCCTACCAAGTGTTTTTTTGTGGATCAGATCTTGAAGGTTATGCAATGAGTTACGACGTTGGATGGATTCACCGAGTTTATATTGTATTTCATTTGAGGGGTACTTGAGTGGTACTTGAGTGGCATTTGAGTGGCATTTAAGTGGCATTTGAGTTTTGATTATTTTTTTACTTAATTTGAACTTATAGCATATACATTTTGAATGCATGACATTCAAGTTTTGATAATTTTTTTACATAACTCGAACTCATATGATATTTTGAGAGAGAAGAGAAGAATGAGGAGACTACATTGAATCAATATATGATTATATACATTTATTACATAATAAGTAGCAAAATATTCTTGTATAATATAGCTAGAGTTAGTAAATACTAAGTAATTCAAAGCACTACAACTTGTAATGACAATCAATGGTTGATAGTCTTTTTCTTTACAATGTTGTCATTGTTGTACTGATGTTATAACTAGGAAGGAAGACTTCTGTTCTATGTACTTTTGATTCCATAAGGAACTAAAATCAAAAGTTATGTATTAGTATAGGATGATTAAACAAAAATGTAAAATAATTACATGAATTTGAATTATAGTTCTTTTTACATTGGTTAGTTAACATTATATAGTAAAGGGAAGTAACTCACCTCACCAAGTTATATTGTTCAGTTTGTTTTTTCTTGAGCATAATTTTCATCAAGTGTTTTTGATTCTCTCTCTTCTATCTAAAGCAAAACAAAAAATAATTGCTTTATAAATAAATATTATCTAATTGGAAGTATTACTTATATCAGTTAGTTTACATTAAATAAAAAATACTCACTATGTTGTCTTGTCTGACATGCTCTTTTTGAATATAGTTTTCACCGGGGGGTGCTGGTTCTCTCAAAGATGTAGAAGATGTGTTTCCCACTCCCATTGAAAGCACTAAGACCTTGTTCTCAACAACCTCATCTGTAGTAAAGTACTTCATCTGGTTGGAATTATCAAGTTTGTTGGATAGGTTTTGAGCCGTTTCTATCGCTTGTAATGCTGTGAATGTGATTATATCATGTCGATGATAACCAAATCTACTAACTTCACGATTTCTTACAAGTATGACTCCTGTTCCAATTTGTTTGATGTTGCTAGCGTGTTTTTCAGGTATATATAGAACTCCCATCATCAAACCATCATATTGCAAACATCTGTAGTTTACCAGTAGCGCATTCATCACCACATCTCCATTAGGTAATGTTAACTGAGTTGATATTTGAGGAGATTCAAAACTGATTACACTTCCAACAGCAAATTGCGAGAGCGTTGCGATACGAACCATACTGATCAACTGAGTAGGTGTTTTTTTTTTTATTAATCTACTTAGCTGTTTAGCTTCCTCAAGGGAAATATTGGATGGGAAGTTGATAGGGTGAAAGATTGGATGCTTGTCTGAATCGAATCCCATAAAAACCACCAGTTTTGGAACATCCGGTTGTGTTGGAGCTAATTTGTTGTAATCCTCATTTCTCACCATAGACCTCACTTGTCGTCTGTTGCCAAATGTTTCGATATTGTAGCGGATAATGCATAAGTTTTTATATACATCCTCAGTTGGTTGTTCGATGGAGACTATCTCGAGAAGTGATGGCGTTTGATTTAAGTGAAGTGGTTGAAACCTTCCAATCATTACTCTGTCATTGGTATCGCAAGAATTGAGCAAACTAGCGGCATTTTTTGACAAGCAGGAAAGATGAGAAGGAGATGGTGCTTTCAAAGTCCAAGTATAGTCAATCGTTTTATTTCTATCCGAATCCCATGGCTTTGGTCGAATTGTGTTCAGTTTCCTTCTTATTAAATGTGAATCAGGAGGGATATTTTCTTTATCATCAGAGTATGGTTCGAATGTTGAGAGAAATGAGGTATTACGGTCTTCATTCATATTCAGAGCGTTCAGTCGGAAGTTGGAACTGAAAAGAGAGTAAAAAATATGTAACAAATGGGTGGAATTTGAAAAATATTTTGAAAAGAATAAACTAACTAGATATTTATAAAATAAACACATAATCAAAACCATAATAATTTTTCTGATACATTATGGTGAAACTATTTGATCTTTTATTAATAAGAACAAAATATTAAAACATAAAATTAACTTTCTGAAGTATTATAGCAAAACTAGTTGAAGTTTTTTATCAGTATATGTTAAAGAATTATTTAGTGATTCTCACCTTATTGAGTTTCAAGTAAATGTAGTAGTTGGTGTGTAGATGTTGCTTCCTTGCTAGCTATTGTAGAACTGGATGCTTTCTGTGTGAAAACACTGGTTCTTAAATAGCTAAAGCTGTACTAATTAACCCTATGAAACCTTTATAATATATCTATGACTCAGCAGTTTTTTCACGCGATATTCCCGCGAAAGCTTTGGTTTTTTATTCGCGTGAAAATTATTTTTTTACTCCCGCGAAAGCAATGGTTTCTATTCGCGTGAAAATAAACTATTTATTCCCGCGAAAACATTGGTTTGTATTCGCGTGAAAATAAAATATTTATTCCCGCGAAAGCAACGGTTTCCATTCGCGTGAAAATAAACTATTTATTCCCGCGAAAACATTGGTTTGTATTCGCGTGAAAATAAAATATTTATTCCCGCGAAAGCAACGGTTTCCATTCGCGTGAAAATGAAGTATTGATTCCCGCGAAAACTTTGGTTTGTATTCGCGGGAAAATAAAATTTCTATTCCCGCGAAAGCAACGGTTTCCATCCGTGTGAAAATAAATTATTTATTCCCGCGAAAACATTGGTTTGTATTCGCGTGAAAATAAACTATTTATTCCCGCAAAAACATTGGTTTGTATTCGCGTGAAAATAAAATATTTATTCCCGCGAAAGCAACGGTTTCCATTCGCGTGAAAATAAACTATTTATTCCCGCGAAAACATTGGTTTGTATTCGCGTGAAAATAAAATATTTATTCCCGCGAAAGCAACGGTTTCCATCTGTGTGAAAATAAATTATTTATTCCCGCGAAAACATTGGTTTGTATTCGCGTGAAAATAAACTATTTATTCCCGCGAAAACATTGGTTTGTATTCGCGTGAAAATAAAATATTTATTCCCGCGAAAGCAACGGTTTCCATTCGCGTGAAAATAAACTATTTATTCCCGCGAAAACATTGGTTTGTATTCGTGTGAAAATAAAATATTTATTCCCGCGAAAGCAACGCTTTCCATTCGCGTGAAAATGAAGTATTGATTCCCGCGAAAGCTTTGGTTTGTATTCGCGGGAAAATAAAATTTCTATTCCCGCGAAAGCAACGGTTTCCATCCGTGTGAAAATAAGTTATTTATTCCCGCGAAAACATTGGTTTGTATTCGCGTGAAAATAAAATATTTATTCCCGCGAAAGCATCGGTTTCCATTCGTGTGAAAATAAAATATTGATTCCCGCGAAAGCATTGCTTTGTATTCGCGTGAAAATAAAATTTTTATTCCCGCGAAAGCAACGCTTTCCATTCGCGTGAAAATAAATTATCTATTCCCGCGAAAACATTGGTTTGTATTCGCGTGAAAATAAAATATTTATTCCCGCGAAAGCAACGGTTACCATTCGTGTGAAAATAAATTATTTATTCCCGCGAAAGCATTGGTTTGTATTCGCGTGAAAATAATTTTGTTATTCCCGCGAAAGCAACGGTTTCCATTCATGTGAAAATAATGCTGATTCATAGCAGTGCAACTTAAGCTATATAAGAAGCACTGTTTTCATACAGAAAGCATTCACTTCATCGTTAGTAACTGAAGGAAGAAGATCTACTACATCATCATCTACTACAGCCCTCCTTCTTCATCATTTGAGTTACATAGGAAACAGCTGAAGTTCAAACAACTATGTATATAATTCATCTAATTCAAAGAACAACAAGTCTTCATTTATGATGTAAGTAATTATATTTCGTTTTAATTGTAATCAATTTAAGCGTGAAGACATTTTCTGAACAAAAAACAAGATTATTCACTATTTAAGATATCAAAAAATGTTGTATGTAAGTTTTAATTATGGTTATTCTTATTATTTCAGGGCTTCAAAATGAAAAAAGTACTCCTTCTTCATCCGAATTTTATAGAAAGCAGCTCTCAAGTTCAAACTAACTGAAGGAAGAAGATCTACTACATCATCATCTACTACAACCCTCCTTCTTCATCATTTGAGTTACATAGGAAACAGCTGAAGTTCAAACAACTATGTATATAATTCATTAAAGAAAAACAAGTCTTCATTTGTGATGTAAGTATTTATATTTTGTTTTAATTGTAATCGATTTAAGCGTGAAGACATTTTCTGAATAAAAAACAAGATTATTCACTATTTAAGATATCAAAAAAATGCTGTATGTAAGTTTTAATTATGTTTATTCTTATTATTTCAGGACTTCAAAATGAAAAATGTACTCCTTCTTCATCCGAATTTTATAGAAAGCAGCTCTCAAGTTCAAACTACTAGGAATATCATTCATTTTAATTCAAAAGAAAAGACAAGTCTTCATTTCTGATGTAAGTATTTACGATCTATTATAATAGTAATCAATTCAAGTATATTAAAAAAAAATTGAAACCTTAGTCTTTTTTTTATTTTTTTGCTATAAAGCATTATTATTTTTTTTAGAATAACAACGAACTAGATCAAAGGAAAAGAACTTTCCAACAAAACTTCAACTTGAGTAATAACTGAAGCTACTACTTATATTATATAAAAAATGTGTCGAGTAACAAACAACAGATATGTAGCAAACACTATTTATAATGAAAAAAGAGAAATGCAAAAAACTCGAAATTGTTTTGAAAATACTAAAGACTGCGCTGAATGGATAGATGATAGTTTACTCCTTACTTCATCGTTGTTTTTACAACGAACTTTTCCTGATACCACTGCAATAACTTATGTCGTCGCAACTTATCCGGATAATCACTGTAGTCTTTTGTCATTAAAATTACAAAAAACTATTGCGCAACTTTCCCCATCGGACTTTTTCAAGTTCATTTACAATGAACTCTCTTTTTATGAAAGAGAGGCTTTAATGCTTGATGAAAGTTATCGAAGAAAATCATTTCTTACAAATTGGAGACGAGTAGGTAAACATTGTGGTGAAAACATGGCTGCAGCTGGTTTCTATAACCTTGAAAAAGACAACGCTGTTCGATGTGTTTTTTGCCAAGGGGTATTACTAAACTGGAAGGATGAAGATGAACATCCGATGAAAGAACACGCTAAAAGTTTTCCGTTTTGTCGATTTGTTAGAGGATTTAACACTCACAATCGTCCGTATAGACCTAGGAAACTACTTGCAGATGAAATGAAAAACATCTCAATTGTCAAAAGTTATACGATGGAAGAACAAAAGATCAGAAGAGGAGATTTAACTGCAGAAGTATTACCTCTAGGTATATCAATTGATCGTGCTGATACACCACGTTTTGCTACTGAAACATCTAGAGAAGACAGTTTCAAACAATGGAAGGGTAAAGTCTCCATGAAACTCCTTTCCAATGCAGGTTTCTACTATACTAAGTTCGGAGATAGTGTAAAATGCTTCTTTTGCTCAGGTGAACTTAAAGAATGGAAAGAGAGTGATCTACCATGGGAGGAACACTGTCGATGGTTCCCAGACTGTTATTTTTTACTCGGGAGTAAAGGTGAAGAGTATGTTGAGGATGTTTACATGCGAACGGAAAAAGGCAAAAGGTGTAAGCGACGGGTTGAAAAATATCGAGAAAAAGTAAAACAAATAACGCGCAACAATGACACCGAAGAAATGAAACTTATTTGCAAAAAACTAGGATACAGTCAAAACGATATCGAACAAGTTTTAGTGTTAAATGGAAAACCTTTTGAGCGAATAGGTTTTATGATTGAAGCCTTACATATTTTTGAAAATGATTTTACAACTGTTGAGAATTCGTCAACACTGTTAAAAAATGATGCTAAATCAATTGATTCGTTAAAAAAAGATAAAGATCCACTGTTAAAAAATGATGCTAAATCAATTGATTCGTTAAAAAAAGATAAAGATCAGACTAAGCAAAGCAAACTCGCTCAATGTGTGTCTGAGACGCATGAAAAAAAAGTAATTGCAAATCATATCTCTCTTCCGTGTGGTCATCTCATTTACTGTAGTGAGTGTAAGGAAAAAGCGCTTACTGAATGCTCATCAGAAGTAAAACCTTGCCCAATCGATGGTTGTCAGGTTGAAATTAAAGCATTTATGAAGATCTACATGAGCTAGCATAACAATTAACCTCAAAAAAAGAAAAAGTAATGAATGATTAAATAGATGTTTCAATTTGAAAACGTATCATTCGCGTTTTGTAATTTAACGGAATAACAACAAATATGTTACGTGTTGAAGACTTTGCTCACCAAGAAGCTTCCGATGCTATAGGTCCTAAGACTTTTTTGGCTGAGGTTTCTGATGAAATGTTGAGGATTTATTTTACGGAGGAATGTGTATACTGTGTACTAGGAGGAAGTTTTTACAAGCAAGCAACCAATCTATCGCTACTAAACTGTTACTGTTCACACGTTGATGACAAATGTATCACTTGTAAAAGATATGTTGAAATGGTTGAAGGCGCTACACCTACCAAAAAAGAATTGGGTGATGCTATCGACTGGATTGATAGAAGACAAGTTTTGAAAAATGCTAAAATGGGTTTTTTGGTGCATGATGAATGGATTAATGCTTTTTTGGATCTTTCCACTGATGATTTGAAGTCTCCCTTTTTGTTAACAAATTTGAGAGCACGATTAAATCCCTACCTATTACCTACTAGTCAGAGCAAACTGGCTTATCAACGGCTAAAGGATAAATTACTTGCGATAGCAGAAGGATATCCATACGCTTACACTCTTGATGAAAAAGAAGACTCAGTCAACCCGATAATAACTATTGATTCGACAAATATATCTGAAGACTCATAAAAGAACTGCTACAAAAAAAGTTGCTTCATTTATCTCTGAACTACAGCAGAAACATGAGTGGAAAAACTCAAGGATTCAAGTCAATTGGTACATTGGCTGATTTTGTTCCTAAGTTCATAAGGACTCATTTTGAACACATTCCTTTAGAGCGTTCGAATCCTCTTTTTGTTCAACTCATCACCGAAGAAGTATTTTATTTTGTGTTAGGATTCAATCTAGTTCGTAAATCAATACAAAGCATGCTTTTGAGCTGTAATTGTATTTCAAGAGCAAATCCTCTCGAATGCTTAAACTGTTCTAGGAGCTTTGATCCAAAAGTATGCTGTCCGCAAGACAAGTTGATAGATTTTGAAGATCTCAAAAGAGCGATCGAACTGGTTGATATAAAGCAATGTTTGAAAGATGCTGAACTGGGTGATTTGATAGATATTTCGATTTTAAGAGGTTTGACTTCATTTCGCTGGACAGAAACACATGTTCTTTTGTCTCAATCTCGATTGGAACCATACTTACATTTTGGTAACCACTTTGATGAGATTGTTTCAAATCTTCAAAATCGGTTGAGAGAGCTGAACAAGCCGCTAGCCTCTTACATATAAATAGAAAAAAACATCAAGAAAGAAAGTATTCAACTTTCAACACTGAAAGCGAAAACATTTTAAAAAATGAGCTGTGTATTTATCTTGCTACTGGCACTAACATTTCCCAATGTTAGTGGAGTATTCTATACCAACGAAATTGATGAATGTATAGCCGGAGCTATGGATAAAAATGATGTCTTGTTTTTTTCACCTTTCGAAAGGACTATACGATATAAAGATGAAAATGGAAAAAACTGTGTGCGACTCTACCCTCCCGACTTATTATATTGTGGTTTTTTCATCCCTCAAAGCGCTTCTTGGATCTGCAAGGAAATAACTTCTACAGATTCTGTGTCTTGTGATACACCAACAAAATACACTCTGAATCAGGAGGAATGCGCAATAGGGGTTAAAAATAATACGGAAGGTCTTACTCAAAATACAAAACTATTTTGGAATGATGAATTATGTGTATTTGAATACAACACCTCACGTTTGATTTGTCCACCAACAGAAGAGTTTGAGACAACCAACTTTGCATGTGTGGAATGCAATCGTTTGACCAACAGGGAGCCGAAAATAGCTACTATCATCACTAACATCAATGGTATTGAAGGTGTAAATTTGTCATTTTCGAGTTTTGAAAGTTTGAAGTCTGTTCAAAACAAGATTATCATCAGTATCACATGTCAAGGAGATACCAAAGACAAATGCAATCCCAAGGTTATAAATATAGAGCTTTAGTTGAAGCATATTAACCAAAGACCACCGAAATGCAAGACAGTTAACTCTAGATGATGAAAGCATAAACTAGGTTAAAAGTCTCTCTCTCTGAATAAAAAAAAAATGAGATATTGCATCTATCTCCTATTATTCCCAATCCTAAGCGGTTATTGTCTTGTAACAGAGTTTACACCATTCACTTTATCTCATAGAGCGTCTGGATGTTTTCGGGGAATTCTTAATATGGAAGCGGTTGATTCAGTAACTCGTATTTTAAGAAAAAACTTAAAATATCGTATGCGTAGACTCATATGTTTCATGGAACCTACTCACCTACGTAGAAGCTGTGACAATTATGATATGTGGCCTCAACACTACTTTGTTTGCAAAACCGACGAAGCTTTAAATTACATTCGTTTATACGATGAAGGATTACTAACTACGACTCGAAGAACAACTCCAACAACAACCACTGCAACTCCGCATACAACGACAACAATCACCACAACTCCACAGACAACGACGACAACAACCCCGACGACAACCACTACAAACAAGCCAGTAGTTCCGGCTTTATCACCATCAATTCCATCTCTTCCACAAGCTCTGGGTTTAGTCGATTTAATTTTGGAACAACCAAGCCCTACAAACTCTACTATATACAATTCTGAAGAAATCCAAACTACTACTGATTGTGTGTGTGATAGATACATCATATGCGAAAACAATTCAGTATCAATTACAAATTCAACACCGTCGATTTATAGAGTTTTTATTTATAATGATTTGGAGGGTTTTTCAAAACTTTCTCTGTCTATATCGGAAAATAGTAAACTTAAGCTTGAAGAAAATCTTCTCATCATCATTGAACCTGAATGTGATGATATTTCTTGTAAAGTCATCAAATACTTTACAGATTAAAAAGTTTTTATAGACTTTAACTCTATATATTCAACTTATTACACTCTATTATGATATCTATTTTATCACATTCTCCTTTTTTGTAAATTTGTACAATTAGATGAAATTTAACCATTTAGAGAATGATTTGTTTTTGCAAAAAAAATTATGAAAAATTGAATGAAATGAAAAAAAGACTATGTATTAATTGTTATTACTTAGTATTTACTGACTCTAGCTATATTATATGAGATTTTCCCTACTTATTACACAAATATAGCCATAAATATGCACATAACTAACCATATATACATGAATGTATAGAAAACTAAAAAATCTCTCTCCTCTCTCTCTCTCTCTCCTCTCTCATCTCCCATCTCTCCTCTCTCCTCTCTCCTCTCCCCTCTCTCTCAAGATACCATATGAGTTCGAGTTATGTAAAAAAGTTATCAAAACTTGAATACCATACATTCAAAATCTATATGCCATATAAGTTCAAATTAAGTAAAAAACTAATCAAAACTCAAATGCCACTTAAATGCCACTCAAATGCCACTCAAATACCCCTCAAGTAAAATACAATATAAACTCGGCGAATTCATCCAACGCCGTAACCCATTGTCTCAACCCCAAGGTCTAATCCACAAAAAAACACTTGGTAGGGAGATCTGCTCATATATTACTACTAATGTGACAGTAGCCAATGAGTCCATCTAGCTCACAAATGTTTATACCGTCAACCAACATTGAATGGAAGTTTTGTGTATGCGGATTGAACCATTGCTATTGGTGAAGCAAACCAGGGGGTGCTAGACAACTGCTGCCCAGAACTGTTACAGTGCACGCTCCACAGCAAATTGTCATAGTGTTTATTAACTAACTCAAACCGCTTAGGTATAAATTATAGCATCGTCATTTCTTACATGACCAAACTACATCATAGAAAAAAACTGCAAGTTATCACATGTTTTAAACTGCTGCATGACACACTCCCATGGTAGTGAACCATTTAGTTTTCTTTACAAGTATGACAAATTCAAATACTATCACCGTGTAGGAGCTTTTCAAGCGAACAGTTATTGGAAAAACTAGTAGTAGTAAAAAGAAGTAACAGAAAAGTGTCCGTCTCGTGACAGACTGCATTCTGAACTTAGTGGTAATAAAATTTTTTGTACAGAAACAAAGGTCAATTCCTAAGTAATGGAAATAATTTTTTTGATGAAAGAGTTATAGCTATTTTGCCATGGAATAACTTTGGCTTAAAACATAAATATTCTCTGTATATGATTAAAAGTAAAAAATTGTTTACATCTGAGTGGCTTTGTTCCGTTACTGAACAGCACTGATATCGATATCCACATGTATGCAATTATTAGATGAAACAATCACAAAATTATTAGATGACCAGGAATGTTTGTGCTCGAAATAAAGGAGTTTATAAAAATTGAAGGTGGCTGCAACTAGATTACTTGCAAACAGTCACTTTATCAAGACGCGTTGCTCATATCTAAACAAAAAACAAATTCACAAATGCTTCCCTCAGTTTTTTCCCACAAACTTCAGAGTCATTGGCTTTTGGAAAAGCTTCCAAAACTTTGTTAAGGTTTCTTCAGAGTTTGATTAAAGTTATTTAAAAAAGATGATGGTTCTAGTCGTGAACTGAAAAGGAAAGTTTGTGAATCTGCCAAACAATATCTGTTATCAGCAGCTGCTAAAAGTTAAAATATACCGTTGTTGGAAAAAATGGCGAACTGCAGTATTGTGGAGTCCCCAAAACATCGAACAGATGACAAAAAAAAAACTTAAGCTTGGTTTATCAGTTTCGAGAAACAAAAGAATGCATAAAAAGTTTGACTTTTTTTGCAGAATTCTTTGGCAAACAGTATCGCAATTTTAACAAAGAAGAGTTTAGTGAGCGAAACAAGGAATATGTGGATACTCTCCAACACAATTTAAACCATCCTTGTGTGGAAAGAATTCATTTATTTTATGCCAAGGAAGAGGATCTGAAGGTAAAAAAAGAATTGATCTAGTACCCCACTGTATTATTCAATAGGTGCTTTTGGGTATAGTTGTGTAGCATGTGTTAGTTGTTGTATGTACTAGTTGTTGTATGCACTAGTTCTTGTATGTACTAGTTGTTGTATGCACTAGTTGTTTTATGTACTATGTTTTGTATGTACTAGTTGTAGTGTGTACTAGTTCTTGTATGTACTAGTTACTGTATGTACTAGTTATAGTATGTACTAGTTGTAGTATGTACTAGTTGTAGTATGTCCTAGTTGTTGTATGTACTAGTTGTAGTATGCACTAGTTGTTGTATGTACTAGTTGTAGCATGTACTATTTGTTGTATGCACTAGTTGTTGTATGTACTAATTTTAGTATGTACAAGTTGTAGTATGTACTAGCTGTAGTGTGTACTAGTTGTTGTTTGTACTAGTTGTTGTATGTACTAGTTGTTGTATGTAATAGTTGTTGTATGTACTACTTGTTGTATGCACTAGTTGTTGTATGCACTAGTTGTTGTATGGACTGATTGTAGTATGTACAAGTTGTAGTATGTACTAGCTGTAGTGTGTACTAGTTGTTGTTTGTACTAGTTGTAGCATGTACTAGTTGTTGTATGTACTAGTTGTAGTATGTACTAGTTGATGCTTGTACTAGTCATAGTATGTACTAGTTGTAGTATGTACTATTTGTTGAATGCACTAGTTGTTGTATGCACTAGTTGTTGTATGTACTAGTTGTTGTATGTACTAGTTGTAGTATGTACTAGTTTTAGTATGTACTGTTTGTTGTATGCACTACTTGTTGTATGCACTAGTTGTTGTATGTACTAGTTGTTGTATGTACTAGTTGCTGTATGTACTAGTTCTTGTACGTACTAGTTGTTGTATGCACTAGTTGTTGTATGTACCAGTTGTTGTTTGTACTAGTTGTAGTATGTACTATTTGTTGTATGCACTAGTTGTTGTATGCACTAGTTGTTGTATGTACTAGTTGTTGTATGTACTAGTTGTTGTATGTACTATTTGTTGTATGCACTAGTTGTTGTGTGCACTAGTTTTTGTATGTACTAGTTGTTGTATATACTAGTTGTACTATGTACTAGCTGTGTATGTAGTAGTTGTTGTATGTACTATTTGTAGTATGTACAAGTTGTTGTATGTACTAGCTGTAGTGTGTACTAGTGGTTGTTTGTACTAGTTCTTGTATGCACTAGTTGTAGCATGTACTAGTTGTTGAATGTACTAGTTGTCGTATGTACTAGTTGTAGTATGTGTTAGTTGTAGTATGTACTAGTTGTAGTATGTACTACTTGTTGTATGTACTAGTTGTTGCACGAATTAGTTTTAGTATGTACTAATTGCAGAATGTACTAGTTAATGTATGTACTAGCTGTAGTGTGTACTAGTTGTTGTATGTACGAGTTTTTGTATGCACTAGTTGTAGTATGTACTAGTTGTAGTATGTACTAGTTGTAGTATATACTAGTTGTAGTATGTAGTAGTTGCTGTACGTTCTAGTAGTAGTATGTACTAGTTGTTGTATGTACAAGTTTTTGTATGCACTAGTTCTAGTATGTACTAGTTGTTGTATGTACTGGTTGTATTATGTACTAGTTGTAGTATGCATTAGTTGTTGTATGTACTAGTTGTATTATGTACTAGTTGTGGGATGTACTCGTTGTTGTATGTACCAGTTGTAGTATGGACTAGTTGTAGCTTGTACTTGCTGTAATATGCACTGATTACAATATATGTTATTGTAATCACATATTGTTGTATGTCTTATGCAGCTGTAGTATGTACTAGTTACCGCATGTACTAGTCGTTGTACATACTAGTTGTTGTACGCACTAGTTGTTGTTATGCTTGCTGCTGAATAAACTAGTTGTAGTATTTACTAGTTTTAGTATGTACTCATTGCTGTGTGTACCAGTTGTTGTATATAATAGCTGTTGTATGTACCAGTGGCAGAATGTACTAGTTGTTACATGTACTAGTTGTTGTACGTATTAGTTGCTGTATGTACTAGTTGTTGTATGTATTAATAGTTGTATGTGCTCGCTGTTATATATACTAGTTGCAGTATGTACTACTTGCTGTATGTACCAGTTGTACTATGTACTAGTTGTAGTATATACTAGTTTTAGTATGTACTATTTGTAGTATGAACTAGTTGTAGTATGTGTTACTTGTTGTATGTACTAGTTGTAGTATATGGCAGTTGTTAGTGGCGTTAGTTGTACTAGTACATACAAAAACTAGTACATACAACAACTAGTACATGCAACAACTAGTACATACTAAAACAAGTAAATACTACAACTAGTACATACTACAACTAGTACATACAACAACTAGTACATACAACAACTAGTACATACAGCAACTAGTACATACTACAAGGAGTACATACAACAACTATTACATACAACAACTAGTCCATACTACAGCAAGTCCAAATGACAACTAGCACATTCAACAACTAGTACATATGACAACTATCACATTCAACAACTAGTACATACAATAACTATTACATACTACACCTAGTACATACAACATTTAGTACATACTACAGCTAGTACATATAACAATTGGTACATACTACAACTAATACGTATTACAAATAGTATTTACAACAGCTAATACATACAACAACCAGTACATACAGCAACTAGTACATACAACAACTAGTACATACTACAACCAGTACATATAACAACTAGTAAGTTTTACAACTAGTACATACTACAACTAATACATACAACAACTAGTACATACAACAACTAGTACATACAACAACTAGTATATACAACGACTAGTATATACAACAACTAGTATATACAACAACTAGTACATACTACAGCTAGTACATGCAACAACTAGTACAAACTACAAATAGTACATGCAACAACTAGTACATACAACAACTAGTATATACAACGACTAGTATATACAACAACTAGTGCATACAACAACTAGTACATACTACAGCTAGTACATGCAACAACTAGTACAAACTACAAATAGTACATGCAACAACTAGTACATACTACAACTAGCACATACTACAACCAGTACGTCTTACAACTAGTACTTACAACAACTAGTACATTCAAGAACTAGTACATATTACAACTAGCACATACAAAAACTAGTACCTGCAACAACTAGTACATATAACAGTTATTACGTACTACAACTACTACATGCAACAACAAGTACATACAACAACTAGTACATACAACAACTAGTACATACAACAACTAGTACATACTACAACTAGTACGTACTACAACTAGTACTTACAACAGCTAGTACTTGCAACAACTAGTACATGCTACAACTAGTACGTACTAAAACTAGTGCTTACAACAATTAGTACATACAACATTTATTACATACTACAACTAGTACATACAACACGTAGTACAAACAACAACTAGTACATTCTACAACTAGTACATACTATAACTAATACATACAACAACTAGTATATACTACAACTAGTACATACTACAATTAGTACATACAACGACTAGTACATACAACACGTAGTACATACTACAACTAGTACAAACAACAACTAGTACATTCTACAACTAGTACATACTATAACTAATACATACAACAACTAGTATATACTACAAGGAGTACATACAACAACTATTACATACAACAACTAGTCCATACTACAGCAAGTACAAATGACAACTAGCACATTCAACAACTAGTACATATGACAACTAGTACATGCAACAACTAGCTCATAAAACAACTAGTACACACCACAAGTAGTACATACTAAAACTAGTACACACTACAACTAACACATACTACAACTAGTACATACCACAACTAATACATACTACAACTAGTACATACAACAACTTGTACTTACAACAACTAGTACATACAACAACTTGTACATACAACAAGTACATACAACAAGTAGTACATACTACAACTAGTGTATTTAACAACTAACACATACAACAACTATTACATACAACAACTAGTACACACAACAACTAGTACATACAACTACTAGTACATAATACAGCTAGTAGATACTACAGTTAGTACATACTACAACTAGTACATATAACAAATAGCACATACAACAATTAATACATACAACGACTAGTACATACTGCAAATAGTACATACTACAACTAGTACATTCTACAACTAGTACATACAACAACTAGTACATACAGTAACTAGCACATACAACAGCTAGTACATACAACAAAGAGTACATAGTACAACTTCTGTATACTGCACTTAGTACCTACTACAACTAGTGCATACTACAATTAGAACATATTAATGCTAGCACACACTACTGTCAGTGCATACTACGATTTATACCTTTTACAACTAACATATACAACAACTAGTGCATACTGGGATTAATACGCCCGAAACCAGTATATACTACCACTCGTTGTATGTAGTCGTTCATATGTTTACTCGACCCTGTATGTACTGGTTACAAACTAGTTTCCACAGTTTTCCTTAACCTGGCATAAGCCATAGAATACACAAGCTACAGAACAAGAGCTTATATTATTCATCTTTACTTTAATGTAACTCTTTGTGACTTTCACTGACTGCCATAAATTTCAGCTGCTGACAGAGTACCACCTGAACAACTTTCAAAAACTAACTCCTGTGAAACATCACCGTACTCTCCATATGTTAGATTTTTTTCTCTACGCTTCAAGAAACTTGATAGGAAAGCCTGTGGCTGCTGTGAATGGAGATATTGGTCAGTCAATACACCCCTGCTTTCAATAGTTTTACATTTTTTTTTGAAGAGATTGTTTCAGATTTTTTTGCACCATCAGTTGGCATATATCTTTGAAATCCAGGTTCACCATCCGAAGTCAAAAGAACTATCTTATTCACTTCCGTTTGTTACATAGTTTTTTTTCGCACTGTAACATTTGTTTTGTTTATAAATGAATTACTGTTTTTAGTAAAAATATATCTTTGAAACTCATGTTCAAACACTGAAGTCAAAATAACTATATTTTTCACTCTCATTTGTTGAATTGTTATTTCGCATTGTAACAATTGTTTTGTTAATAAATGAAATAATGTTTCTAGTAAAACAGTCTTTCGAATTCAAAATGTCCTGATAAGTGCAAGTTACCATAACTGTAGTCATGTGATCAGTTTAAACTGTTTGAGAACACCTGTCGCTCAATTATTTTGTTTTGGTTCACAGAGCTTGAAGAAGGGTTTGAAAAAATTGATGTTCAGAAGATGTTGGACAGAAAACTAATGTATAGTTTATCCAGATATGAAAGGAAAACTGGCTGTAAATCAGCATATGGGAGTGATATGTGCTCAGACACTTATGCAGGTAAACTGTTTGTTAGTGGTAATGTTGGAGCAGATCTATTGTAATTTTTATGCCCATGTACTCAAAATCCCTTG
Organism: Cryptosula pallasiana; assembly: GCA_945261195.1. Taxonomy (NCBI): domain Eukaryota; kingdom Metazoa; phylum Bryozoa; class Gymnolaemata; order Cheilostomatida; family Cryptosulidae; genus Cryptosula; species Cryptosula pallasiana. Next base: position 38,820,499 of record OX183134.1, on the reverse strand, counting down.
GGTTTTCGCCACTGGTTCTGTTTTTTTGGTATTACTAATTTTCTTGGTATTAGTTAAAATCTTTTTTCTGATTAATAGTAGGCATGTATTAATTTCCACTGTGTTGTAACGGGTGTGTGCAGGTCAGATATTGGTCCGTAATTTGTGTTTCAATAGCGGCATGACCAACAGTCAAGTAGATGGTGCAGTTTTTGTTTACTTCGGCACATTTAATAATTGGTATATTTATTTCAACTGAGGTGGAAAATCAATGAATTAACTGAGTCACCTCAAAATAAAGCTAATAAACAACAATTAAAAGACAATAATCAAATGTTAAGACGAAAAAAAAAGTCAAAAATGTATCAGCATAGAGTTTGAAAGGTAAACATAAGCAAGATTTCATCAACCAGCCATTTTTAAAGTATGTCCTATCAACCAATTAATCTGTTCTTTATTTGCCAAATACGACTGGACTCAAGAAATGGGACAAATTACATAACACATTTGAACTCTACCAATGCAAAAAACAACTGAATATTTTAAGATAATAAAAATAAGATATTCTAATCATTTGGCACACTAAATCAGTGGGCACACTGATAATTTCATTTGACGTTTGAACCAATGTGAGTGGTTCAATACTGTATTGAACAATACCAATCATGTGAATGCTACGATCTTGTAAAAAAAATAAATCGTGAACCATTTGTTTTTTACTACTGCTGTGTTTTCATCGGGTATATACAAACTTCCTATAATAAATTTGTTTTGTTGGACACATCTCTACCTCATTATCTGTCCTCATACTTCTAATTTTTGATTCAGTAAAGTGATACCTGCCACGATACTTGAACTGTGGAAAAACGTAACATTTCCAAAATGCAAAATTATCAAGAACTGTAACACAAACATCCTTAGCAGTTACTTTGCAGAGTTAACTTCTCCACAGCCGCACTACCAATCTCTCCATCTGTAGCGTAACGTTATCTGATTTTGTGGCTAGATGCCGAAGTGGCTTTTGAAGTTTGTTGGATCTCGAGTAAACCATCAGTTTTGGTACATTGACTGAGATGTTTCCTATTCTCTTGCAATGATTTTGTCTTTTACCTCTTGAAAAACATAAATCAAGTTTCGCCTTTTTTTTAAAACGTAAACATTCCGAAACGATGACGGACATTCCCCTCATTCTAAATCACTACCATTTTCGCAGCAAAACCTAATTATCTATTTTTATAAAAACATAAATACTTTTGCTATAGCACACCAAAATTACCTTCTTTTGAACCTCAAGTTTTTCTGTTAAGGACCCCAATATTTGTTTGTTTCTTTCTTTAACATATATAATCCTGTCGTAAAACCTACTTTTTTGCTGGCATAAATCATCAATAATAATGAGATCGAACCTTTTTTTTTCCTTTGTGAAATTTTATGACTAAATTGAAAAATCAGTATACGGTAAATAAACTCTTAAAAGTTGCAAACAATTTTTGAAGAAGATAACTTTAAATTAACTAGGTGTAAAAGAGAAGTAAAAACAACTTCGTTACAAGTGAATGTAGCCGGTAAGTATTTGTATCATAGTGCCACTATAACCGCTAAGATACATGATAATTTTTTGTGAAGATGTCCCTTTTGTTTCCAAAACGAGCACTCCTTTCCTAGTTTCTATCACAGCATCAAAATATTTAAGTATGTAAGCTTATTGAATACTGGGTATTTATTAAGTAGTCTAAATCTTACTCTTTTTGGAAAGCTGTAGAGATTTTTAGCTCAAACATAGAAAGCTGAAAATGTTTTCTATTTACCACTTCAGTGTTAAAGGTTAGTTCCATATTAGCATTTATAAGCTAAAACCGATTTTCTTTTAATAATTGCAAATCTTTACTTTGCCAAAGTTTACGTTAATTTAGTTGGTCATATGAAATGCTATAACGATCTGAAAACACTTATCTTTTGTTTTCGTTCAGTGTATCATAAACTGAACTGTGGGGCTTTCTGCATACAAGGCTGTCTTAATAATCTCTATATCTAACGACACAATATTTAAGTTTTCAATCTTGAGCAATGAAAAATCCGGACCATTTTTTTGAAAAGTTTACACAAAGCACTGGCTCATTTTGAAGTTATTTGACAGTTCAAAAAGGTAAAAAAATAACTGAGAAGGAATAGTAGGAGTTGAGCAATTTTAGAGCGAAGATTAGTGTTAGCGATACGGACCTACAGAGTGAAATTTTAGGCAAATGCGTAGGAACATAAAGGGGGTATGGGCCAGGAACTTCATAAATATTTTTGGATGCAAAAATGCTTTTAGCAATTTTTTTTAAAGTTTTTTAAGTTTTAACTTGAGAGTGTTTCCCAATTTTTGACTGTTACCCTTATTGAAACTGAGGCTAATTTATGTGCAATGTGGGGAGTATCACTGAAAAACTTGAAATTCATGAAAGCAAAATACCTGTTACTATTTAAATAAATGGTTGTGATTAACTTATAATACGATGACATCAGTCACAAATTATCTTAATGGAAATTTTAGAAATACTTGCTCATTGTCATGGATGAAAAATGCTAAAACGAAAACTCAGTTAACAAAATACATGAGATTCCCCATTATACGACTATATTAGTTGTTGGAATTATCCTGGAGCAAAATTTTGGTTAACAAAAGAAATAATAATTGCAATAATAAGTAATATCGTATAATAATTATGATAAATTGATATTAATAATAAACAACAGTTATTAAGTATCAGTTTCTATAAACTAATAGTTAAAAATATATTATAAAAAGGTTTTTAGTGCTGGTGTTAAATAACAAAGGAAATGAAAAGTTCGCATCAATGTCGCTAATAATATTTGTTATTTTATTGTTTGGCAATTAACTAACATAATTGTGTTGGAACCGTAATGCTTATATAATCACTAATACTTGCCTTTTTTATGGCCATGATCAAAAAATTGAGCCAAAATCTAGCAGATAGTTGCCATCACCAACAGCCATAAGCCAATCAGATCTCTGTATTGCATAGGTCAGCCAATAAAATCAACCTGTCACCTATTAAAGACGCAAACTTTCTGGCTACCATGGATTCACAGTATAGCCTATGGTGTTATAGTGAAAATAATTTGTAACCAACAAAATCATCTAAATAATGCTTTAAACTCACTAATCTCTAATTATGGACACAATATATTATGCAACTCCAAAGTTAATGTTCATCGTCAACAATAAACACTGTTCTCCATTTCATAAGTATTAACACTTAGGCCCCATTAAGAGGAATTGTCTCATCACAGTAAAGAAACTGCTCCCATCGGTCTTCAGAAGGATACCAAAGGAGCCCCAACAGTAGTTTTTGAAAAATTAAAACATAAATGAAATTACTAGTTTAATCTGCTATCACTTATTTAACATCATAAAACCAAATATAGCATATCATTTTCAGGTTTATTTTTGTCCGTTAAGCCTTACATATAAAATTTGTTAGATGTATAACCTGAGCAAGAGAGGGAGATGGTTTCGATTATACCTGGGAAAATACAGTCTGATAACACTCAAAGCTGTGTTTATTGCCTGTGTGAACCGACAGTCTCTAATGAACTATTTGTTATCATACCAATGGAACAAATGATAGTTTTTTTGTAATTCCTGAGGGCCATGTAATGCTTTAAACAAGTATGTTCAGTAACTGTCATGGAATGTTAGACTTTTTATCATTAGGATTGTTTTTGCCCTCTTACCTTTGCATGATTTGTCTTTTTTGTTTTCTGTAGGCTCACATGATTGTCATATCTTTGCTCTAGCTGAACCTCTAAATGAAAGTCTGCTGTTGAGAACCCTTGATGTACCAATTAATATGTTCCAATCGGAAAATGGTAAGAACTAACAGCATTTAATAGGTATTCTTGATTGACTGAACAGCCAGTTCTTATTATGACATCTACACATATTTTTTGTAGCGGGCATCAGTAAATACAATAGAAAGGTCGAATGAGTTTGTTTTTCTTTGCAGGAATGATTTACACGATGAGAGTTAAGTTCAATTTCACAGTAACTAATCCATGTTACGATGTAAAGGTATATCACCATCACTGCTCAAAAGTACATGGATCATGGCAAGCAGAGTACAGCATAAAAACCATTGGCTGGAAGCCAGAAGAAGTTTTTGGTGGAATTGCTAAACCAGGAAAGCTGTAGCTATTTTTAGGTTGGGAAAGCAAAATTTTGTTTGTTAAGCAAAATCTAATTTACTGATAGCAGATAGCCATGAATCACTTGGTGATGGGTGAATAACTTGATCTATTTCTATCACAAAAAGGAAAATGGAGTGCGCTCTAAAAGTGGTTGGTCCTGTTCGCTTAGGTAAACATGAGCTGCAGTTGTTTAAATTTTTAACTTTTAGAATATTTGTGTGTACATAAGGTTGTGATGGTTTGCTGCTGTTTTGACTTTGAGGTGTCAGACACAGTTATTGTAAACTTTTGTTCTTGTCTGATAAATAATAAAATCTTCATTGAAAGAGTCAAATGATCATGATACAAAATAAACATATATTTTGAGTAAGAAGATACAATAAAAATCTCGTCTCCCTGAACACAGCTTTACAGAGGGGCTCAATCCAGTTTGTTGAAACGTAAGTATGGTGCATGGATTAATTTATACGTATAAAACGTTTGGTTTGACTAGAGTGTCTATTCACCCATTGACAAAGTTAGGTGTTCATAAAATAGATCACATCTACAGGATATATTTTTGTAAACCCGAACTTGGTGTTCTAATAAACAATAATTTGTCTATGGCTCATTTGCTTGAGCCAAGCTCTTTCTGTTTCAGAGGTACAAACACTGTAAGAAAATACATCTATCTGGGAAGTGTTTGAACTTTTACGTTTAGTTATTTCGAGTGAGCAGGCACTTTTCAAGAATTGGCACAGACTAAAATAACAAAGTATCAGGAGAAGAATAAACTGGTGAATCTTTTGAGGGGGTGAGGAGACTGGAACAAAAATAAGTAAAATCATTAAATAGGACCCTTCTTTTGGATGGGAGACTGGTGAAAGGCATTGGGTATTAAGAGGGATAAAAATAGCAAAAGATATAAAAGGATATCAAGGGGCAACAAGGGGCAGCAAGAGGTGACAAGGGGTAACAATTATTTTGTTAATATTTGCTTTTGCAGGTGTTTTGTTGACCAAATTGAAGTAATGCTGAATTAAACAACCAAAAACTATGGATGAGGTTTTTTTGCAGATTTCAAGAGAGTTGACACTGTTGATTACTACATACGCAATGATTGATTATGCCACACAGCTTCTTTTTATTTCAATAGGTTGATCCAATAGTAGCTATGTATGCATAATTTTTTACGCCAGCGTTAGTACAACTTGAACAAATCTGCATCAAAAAACAGACCTGCCAACATATCAAATTTGTTTATGTGTATTAAATATGTTGGATTGGTTACAGACCTGTCACACATGCATTTGTTAGTTTTGACATAACTTTTGTTAGTATAATATGTATTTGCATAAGAAAACAGACCTGTTAACATGTTACATTGTTGTTTTTTGGTATGAATATTTTTACAAACCTGGTACAGTATATTTATGTAGATATGTAAATGTATGTTTGAAAGCTAATGTAAATAATAGTTGACAGTTCCACAGACCTGTCAGATGCATATTGGTTTGTTATTTGATTTTGCTAGAGGTTTTCCGCCCAGTTTAGAACCCAGTTGACCTGTTCGCCATGTTCATTTATGACTATATCCATATTTATATCCATGTCCATGTCCATATTCATGATCAATTATCTACATATACAGTTACATATTGTGATTGTATTAATACGAAGAAGTTTCATTGTATAACTCTCCCATATTCGACATACGTTGTGAGACGTACAATATCAAAGTTTGGAATATTACTAGTTTGATTGACTCTTTGAAACTTTTGAACTTCAGGAATGAAATTTTTTGAGCTGTACGGCTTTTGTTGTTGACATGATAATCTAAAATAAAAACAACGAAAAAAGGCTATTGGTAAATGATAATAAACATCGAAGCAAATTAGTGATAATATTCAATTAAAGGTATCATGTCAGAAACTGATTGGGAGTTTTGCGTGACAAAAAAATTATATTAGAAAGTGTTTATTATATACGCAGCAGTTTATCGAGTAGCAGCGCTTCAAGAAGGAGCAACAAAAAACTAATTGGTACACAACAAACACTTGCTGACAAACAAAAGATTTTTATGCAGATTGGTAGAAGTAGCTTTTTAGACGCTACAATCACTCCGATTTCACCGATTTTAATGGCAAAACAAAATGACTGTTCACCCTTTAAAATTTTGTCGTTGTCTCCTTCTTGTACCAGAAAAGGACTATCCTAGACCAGTGGGAAAGATAAGTCATGCTAAACCAACAATCTATCACAAATTAGCATCATCATTGTATGACTACTCGACAAAAGACAAAATGGTGAGAGATATGGAGAGAATCCGGAATGTTTTGTTTGGAATGGCGATGGAAATCAAAACCGTTTTGTGCGAGTACAAAAAGTCAGGTGATAATGTTCAAAGCACAGAAAACTATCTGAACAATGTGGGAAAGATTAAGGGAGAGTACAAACGACCAGTGAGCCAGAGCTCTGTTAGAAAACCCAAACTCTCACCATCATCACCGTTTGCTAGAAACACAATTACCAATAATGAGGATGCGACTCTTATACCAGAACGTATGGAAAATCCTAGTAGGAGGTTTAATAAAAAGAATAATGATACCAGTGAAAAGGAGGATGTTTGACACCAAAAACTGGGAACAGAACGATATCAAAAATATCGATGATGGTTGTGATAAAGATTCGGAGAGAATGCTGCATCGATTGGAAGAGTTTAGAAAGAAAGTATCCAGCATGACAGCTAGCAAAGACAATCAAGCGTTAGGTGTAAAAATTTTGAATCAATTTAGAGACTCTGGGATTACGATCCGGATACTGATTGGATAAAACTCAAGGGCAGATAGCTTAGCACTAAGCTTTCAAATAATTTGTTGCGAGATGCAGTAACCAATAAAGACTCAATAAGATCAACAAAAAATGACTTCAGCAGATTTAAAAGTCTGCTCACCACTCAAGGAATCACAACTGTCAGGAGATTCTCATGAAAAACCCTTTTTAGCTACTAACTTGTTAGCTCAAATGTTTCTTTCTTATACTATGTACAATTTACATTAATGTTTTTTGGTTTAGTGTCGATGTTGAGAAACCTCTGTTTATTGCTAGTGCTTGCTAATATAATATCACTTATACACTAACACTTACTTTGAGTCTTTCTGAGTAATTGCTGTAAAATGACAATAATAACAATGATAATAATATCAAAATTCTTACTATTACCGGTAAAGTAGGAGTAACGTATGACTATAAAAAAATAACGTTGATATTTTATAATAGCTAGTTGTCAATACCCTTACAATTATTCTAAGTGATAGTAGTGTAATAAGACTGGGTAATGAACTACACACGCCTTGCTCAGTTGCTATGGTGCTGTAGTAGACGTTATCCTTTAGTTTTCTGCAATTACTTTGATTTGATCTGATCCAGGCTTTTTAGAGTCTTTACTGCTGCTGTTTTTTGATCCAAACAAGACTTCAATGTAGGCATCGTGTGTACAAAATACGAAAAATTGGTTATTATAATTGCTTTATATATTTCCATTGATTTGATCTACATAAAGTAAAATTATAATTATTCGTTGCTGCGTTATTCCTTGTTGCTGCTGTAGTAGATGTTGTTCCTTTAGTCATCTGCAATCACTTCAAATTGAACTTGTCCAGATTCCTTAGTCTTTATTACCACTGCATTTTGAATGCACGAAGTGTAAGGGACTGTTGAAAGGCCGACTTTCCTAAAAAGGAACTTTCAGCATCGATTATCGGAACTGTAAGAGCTGTGGGTGGAGAAGGAAATTTCCGAGTTAATCATTTTGATATCTATTCTAAAAAAATTAACAAAAAATCACACATCTATATTTCAGTTATAAATAGTTGAAATATCTAGTTGGCACAAATGAGAGAGAGTAAAATAATAATTATTTATTAATGCTCACCTTATTATTTCCAAAAGACCCAGTTGCTGCTGTAATAGATGTTGTTCCTTTAGCCATCTGCAATCACTTCTTTATGATTTTGTCTAGATTTTTTAGAATCTTTACTGCTGTTGTGTTTTGATTCCAACAGGAGTTCGAAAGAGGCATCATGTCTAGCTTATTTTCAAGAGTCCTGGTTGCTGCTGTAGTAGATGTTTTTCCTTTAGTCATCTGCAATTACTTCGAATTGAGCTTTTTCATCATCGCTTTTGCTATCCTTGTCACCAACATCATCAAATAGAGAAAACTTCAAAGCTTTTCTCTCTTTTACAGCCGAGTCACTCAACAACAGCGAATGAATCTGTACATGACTGTGTGAGCAATGCGTAGGGGTGTCATTCGCGGTCTTATCTTCAAATTCTTCCAAGCGGAGAGTCTGCTGAATATCAGGATTGACTTGTCGGGGGATTATCAAAAAGGATGATTTCGAAGTAAAGATCCATTTGGCCACAGGTGTTTTTTTCTGAGAGTCTTGGCTACAACTCGCTGTTGTTTCATCGTCTGGTTCTGAGCGTTGTTGATAATGTAAAGTTTGAGTTGAACCTGTTCTTGTACTCTCTTATAGACCAGTCTTTTTTTGATAGTGCTCGTCATTATTCCAGTCAGTTGGTTCAGTCCAACCTCTTCACATTGACTTGCTTGAATCTCTTCATTTTCATCTTCAGGTACAAGGAGGATTGATGGTTGTCATGGTAGTTGAGCTGCTGTCTTGGATATTGTTCTCTTTGGGTATCGTCAAAGTAGGAGAGAAAGTCATGATGTTGTGTAACGTCTATCGTATCAGAGGCTTGAATGAAGGTTGGAAGAGGTTTGAGCGGGTGTCCTTTCGAAATTTGTAGACTATGGCGTACATCGCATCTTCACGAAATTTGTCAGCAAACACCATCATAGCTGTCAGTGTAGGTAGATCTTGAATTAGTGTTGTTTGTTTAATGCTGTTTCACTCGTGTGGGGTCACAGTATTTAGCAGGGAGGCGCTCTTGTGGGTCATGGTGCTCAGGTTGCTGATGTTGACGTCCTGAAAGGGAATCTTGGTGTGTCGGAGAGGTGTGTTGTCTTCAAAATCCTTTACAACTCTTCTTTCGCAGCTTGAGTCTCCATGATTATTCATAGTCTCATCATCTTGTCTTTGCTCTTCTGAGATGACAGCACGTCGTTTGCTGTGTCGGAGAATATGTGTCGTTTTCAACATGCATCACAACTGTTCTTTTGCAGTTCGAGTCTTGGTCATTATTTATAGTCTCAGCATATTGTCTTTACTCTTTCAAATCAACAGCATGACGTTTCACCACTTGAGATCATAGAGTTTTGTTTGGTTGGGATTCACATTCTTTTTTTTGCAGATGGGAGATGATGGTGGAGAAAAAAGTTCTTAGGTTTCTGATTCTTCAATCAGCAATTGATTTTCAGCGTTTGGACTATTCATTCTAAAACCGAAAAAAAATAAAGATATGTGAGGTATTTATCATTATTTAATCATAATTAATTCAAAGATATTAAGTTTTTCGACATCCAAATTCTTCGCATTTTTCAGAGCAAACCGATTAGGTTGTAGGAGGCCAACTTCTCCACATTGCAACTAGTCGAGTTTTTCAACTGGTGTTAAATAAATGATTATTATTTCTTAGGTTAATGTTAGATAATGCTTTGAGCTACAGATTGACTTCACGCTTTGCACTTAGTGATCCTTGCTGTCAGCCCAAAAACAGTTGCACATGATAATCTTATATTTCAGTAGTGTTCATAAAAATCATAAAAAAATCATCGAAATTCAATAAAATAATAATATCTAAAAGCAATTGAAATTATTTAAATTTGTGATTGTCGAATTTTTTAGAAGTTGTTTTTAAAAGAAAATTCTTATCAAACACAACAAAAGATAACTCTTTTATGCTGATAACCAATTAAAATAATACAAGATTGTAATTTGTAGATATTTTTGGGCTGATAACATACATTACTAGCTGTAAAGTGCAAATTGACCTGTAGTTCGAGGCATTGTCTAACAATGACCTATTTCTTATCTCTGACAAACAGACATTTTTGTCAATGCCAAAGACTGCAATCTTGAGAGCAAACAAATTAGGCTCTATGAGCACAAAATTGTCTAGGAGAAATAATTCTTTGACTAGGAAAACCCCTCCACATTGCAATAGGAGGAAAACTCCATAATGTAACTAGTTGAGTTTTTCAACTAGTGTTAAGCAATTATTTATCATTTCTTACCTTATCACTGAGAGCCATCATATTAGTTGTTGTAGTAGATGTTGTTCCTCCAGTCACTGTTGTTAAAGTGAATGCTTTCTGTGTAAAAACAGTGACTCTTAAATAGCTAAAGTTGCATCAATTGACCTGAGCTGAAACCAATAAAAAGTCTCACACGGAAGTTCTTTACAACATATAAGAAATGGAACAAGTTTGTTTATTTGCCCAAAGATCCTTATGTCATAAAGGAGTGCTTGCGCGAAAAAAAATTTATTTGCAAGAAAATCCTCATAATATTATCAAGGGATTTTCGGGCGAAAAAGAGATGTTTTTTTTGTGTGGAAATCTTTGTATTTTATAAAGAGATTTTCGCGCAAAAAAATTCCTTTTACTCTCCCGAATTTCTGGCATTGTCGTTGTCAGCACTAACAACAATGATTTTCAAATCTGAATTACAAGTTTTTATGGCTGGGAAACAATCATGGAGTATAGATTGTAAATAAATAATGATTTTTAAATACAATAACAGAATAAGTAGCTACTAACTTATGTTTATTTTGAGTATTTTGGTTAGGTCTATTTAGCACTAATTAACGCTAAAAGCAGAACACTCTCGCTATCAAATTGTGTGTCAATCGCTGACATGATACCTTTAATTAAATATCATCACTATTTCGCTTTGATATTTGTTATCGTTTACTAATAAGTTTTTTTCTTTTTATTTTAGGTTATCATGTCAACAAGAAAAGCACTACAGCTCAAAAATTCATTCCTGAAGTTTATCATGGGTATATAAAAGACAATATGTTTGTTCCAAAGAGTCAACCAAACTAGTAACATTTCAAGCTTTGATATTCTACGACGCGCAGCATATGTTGAATATGAGAGAGTTATACAATGAAACCTCTTCTCATCAATACAATCGCAATATGTAACAACAAGACAACGCAACAGATTTATTATTAGAGACAACGGATAAAAAATTTCAATTTATTTCATACATGTCAAACATCGCAGATATTCGTATCTATTTAAAAAACTAAAAAGATTTCTTCGGATGAAGGATTTTTTTTAAACATCTAACTCGACATAAGTAAAATAACAAATATTGGTGTACAATTGATCATCGTGTCAACAGATACTTACAGATAAATTGTAAAGTAGAAGCTTCCGTACGATCGTTTGAATGGACTGTGGAAACAATCAATAAATATATATGATGATTTTTTCCCATGTACATGTTTGTAATCATGTCCATTTCCATGTTCATACCTATTCCTTATTAGCCTAAGTCTTAGGCCAACAATTGAGGCATTATTTATAATTTGCTTGGAATAATCTGTGCGTTTTTTATTGGGAGTTGTTATCTTGGAAACTTTTAAATGGATTTCATTGGATGTTTAGTTTAGTGGGCTGGGTTTTTTGTGCTGGTTTGTTGGCCTAAGGGTGCTTTCGGATACCCTACGCATAGGGCTTAACGATGGGAATAAACGAGACCATTCGGAAACCCCATTGTTGAGGGCAAAAAAAACATGGCGGCAATGGGAAATTTGGGCTCAACGATGGAAATGACAAGCGAGGTAGGTAGCATTGTTGAGGGCATAGATTTGTCTCCACCTGTCCAACAATTTTAACGAGTCAACTTATTAATTAATGTTTCTCTTCGTTTTAAGTCGTGACAATCCATTATAACGTATATAAAAAATACATCTGACAATAACATCATTGTAATTAATTTCTGTTTGTAAAGAAACTAAAAAAGGCTCGCTTTAGCTATACAGTTTTCATAGATGTAGATGGAAATAAAAAATTCTATGGTTTAAGCACAAACAACTTTCGTTAAATGACAGTCATCGTTGAGCCCTCAACGAATGTTCAGCGAGTGCCCTACATGTAGGGTATCCGAAAGCACCCTAAGTTAAAGGGATTGCTTCGGCGACCAATTGGTCACCAGTGCAAAGATTGTGGTATAAATTAACTACCCTCTTTGACCCATAACTTGATCGGCTATGTTTTGCTTCAAACTTTTTATTAGACCTCAGTTTAATTTCGGCTCTTCTTATTATTGTTATTTATTATTATCAGTTGTTAATTATTTTGAAGTAAGTACCAACAAAGGAAGGTTTAAAAAATTGAAAAAAACTATTTTTATTATTACTATTTGTATAATGTTATTTAATGTATTATGGTTATTTTTTGCATATTATTATTTAATATACTATCGTTGTTATTATTATTATTCTCACCATAATTATTATTGTCAAGATTTATTGTTGGCAATGGATATGAAAAATCACAAAGCAAAAAACAATTCTGTGCTTTGTATTGTATGGGGAATACAAAAGATAACATAATAATAATGGGATAAGAAAAGGATGCTCTGATCAACAACAACTCCTGAAAATAATATTATACAAATAATAATAATAAATAATAATAATAATAATAATAATAATAATAATAATAATGATAATGATAATGATAATGATAATGATAATGATAATGATAATGATAATGATAATGATAATGATAATGATAATGATAATGATAATGATAATGATAATGATAATGATAATGATAATGATAATGATAATGATAATGATAATGATAATGATAATGATAATGATAATGATAATGATAATGATAATGATAATGATAATGATAATGATAATGATAATGATAATGATAATGATAATGATAATGATAATGATAATGATAATGATAATGATAATGATAATGATAATGATAATGATAATGATAATGATAATGATAATGATAATGATAATGATAATGATAATGATAATGATAATGATAATGATAATGATAATGATAATGATAATGATAATGATAATGATAATGATAATGATAATGATAATGATAATGATAATGATAATGATAATGATAATGATAATGATAATGATAATGATAATGATAATGATAATGATAATGATAATGATAATGATAATGATAATGATAATGATAATGATAATGATAATGATAATGATAATGATAATGATAATGATAATGATAATGATAATGATAATGATAATGATAATGATAATGATAATGATAATGATAATGATAATGATAATGATAATGATAATGATAATGATAATGATAATGATAATGATAATGATAATGATAATGATAATGATAATGATAATGATAATGATAATGATAATGATAATGATAATGATAATGATAATGATAATGATAATGATGATGATGATGATGATGATGATGATGATGATAATGATAATAATAATAATGATAATAATGTACAGGATTTCAGTACGTGTGCCAATGCTTGGCCACCTGTACACCCTCCGACAGATTGTCTACTTGCCCAGCTGTCTGTAAGCCGCCGCTGACAGGGAGTTTGGCGGATTCCACCAGTTAATGACCAATGGTCATTGCTGAGTGGGCCGAACTGTCAGTCGTACTTGTGATGACAGGTTGAGTTTGAACAACTGCTTCAGGTCGACAGTTACTGATTGCTGCAGTGCATGTGCTGTGTTGACTAATTGCTACTTAGTCAGCCCTTTGTATATTTGTCTATTCATTCACTGTGGTGCATTTATAATGAATCATAAGAGGCACTTGTATGAATGTTTGCGCAAGTTGAGATTATTGTGAGAACAATAGAGCTCATGAGAGTAGGGTGATTAACTCTGCTTTATTGTCAGCATTACACAAGCATTTATACAAAGTGTTACATAACGGAATGAGCATACATGATTGAACAACAAAAGGAAAAGGCCGCCCCTTAATAGTGGTTGGCTAGTAAGCTGAAAAGTAGGTGTGTTGTTTCTACATAGAACTGATGTAGGCGTGTCCGTAGTAATGTGCACGCCTTGCTGTTTGTACATAGAAAATATATGGTAGAATATATGGTAGAATAAATGGTAGAATTGGTATTGTCCGTGCACTCGTTGCCATCCTTCACATACTCCGCCTCACTGACGACACTGCGTCAATAATATGATGGCAACGAAGTGTGATTGTTTATAAGTCTTGATATTCTCGACGCATCTTTGCCTTGATGTCTTCGGCCTTGCCCAGTAACTCGTATGCTTCTCTTGTTATTCGGTGGATGTCCTTTTCATACTGCTCGTGCTTCCTCAGGCGTTCTCGCCTTCGTTTTATTCTTTCTCTTTCACCTTCTTCTTCTAGTGCGGTCCTCCAGTAGGTATTGGTTTGTTCAGGACTCGTCCTTCTTCCCCTATTTGGTTTCTTTTCTTTTTGTGGGGTACTCGTTTGTTCTGGAGTCATCCTCCTTTTCTTTCGTAGGAGGGTTGACTCCTTCTGCTCTCCCAGTTTCTTCTGTATGGGTACTCTTTCGGCCGCCGGTGATCGGCTCTCCTGGCTAGGGGTTGATGTGCCGAATGTTGGCGGGTTCTTCCAGCCAAGGTATTGGCAAAATTCTGCGTAGGTGGCTCGGTCGACCTCGTAGAGGGACTTGTTGGCTCCTCCATGGGCGATTGCTCCGTCTCGACTTCTTATATGCTTCATGATGGCATTTTTAGATGGGCTGCGTTTCCCGCCAGCACAATAGAAAAAAGTAAAGTGTTGCCTAATGTGATATACAACCCTCTTTCTAGTGTGTCGGAATTCGCATAGGTTACATTTCCACTAGTCCCCTTCTCCGACTTTCTCTGCTGCTTCTTTTATTGCGCGTAGTGTATCTCCTGTGAGAAATATTTCTCTCATCTTTGTAGCAGCGCTGGTTGCAATGGAGATGTTCTGTATCCTCACTGGTGTTGGAGCCTCCTTATGGGGTATTCTTACCGACAGTTGCTTCATCTGCGTGTCCAGTGCATTCGTTAGAGATTGTATGAATACACGAGGGAGTTTGTCACTTGCTGCTAGTGTTGTGATGTCGATCTTGTCAGCTAATTCTGGTTCTTTTCCGACAGTTCGAGCCATTGTTTGAAGCAGTTGAGTGAGAAGTGTGAGGTCGTTGTGATGTAGTGAGCTAGCTCGTGGTAGTTTAGTAACTGATCGTTCTCGAGCTCTCCCTCTTTCTTTATTATCTTTGGCGCCCTCGCCCTCGTTTTCCTTTCCCCACGTGGTAGCGTTGTTGTGACGTATGTGGGTGGCACCGTTGTTGCTACACGGGCGGGTATTTTCCTGTGTGGAAGTTGTCCCCTCGCCTTTTGTTGGGGAGTAACTCCTAGTTCTCTGTTTTATTTTGTTTTTTCGTCTTTTTACTTCTATCCAACCGTTTCTTTCCGAATTTTCTTCCTCTTCTGATGTTTTTTCGAAGGGGTTGGCATGGGTTGGGGCTTCGGCTGTCCCTAGGGGGCTGGTCTTCTCTCTGACGTCTTGTTCCACCATTTTGTAGCAATGGTAATCGTCTAGTCTTCTTGGCCTATTCCGCTCTCTCTGTGGTCGATTTATGGGAGAGGGTTGTCCTGGTCGGCTAGTTAGGGCCGGCCACTCTGTTTCATTAAGCGAATCGCTTGGTTGTCTTGGTGGGTCTGTTTCCCTGATTGGGGGGCTCTCCTCTCTTTCCTCTTGAATTGTTTCGGGGGGTCTCTCTACTTCTCTCTCCTCGACGTGTGCCTCCACCTCGGGAGGGGTGGGGGTGTTGGTGTGATTTGTTGCTCTTCCACTCTCTCCTCCCTCCTGGGGGGTGTTGGAGGGGGAAGATACTCTTCTACGCTTTCCTGTTGTCTAGGTGGTGTTGGTAGAGGCAATGGCAGGGGCAACGGCAGGGGTGGAATTGGCTCCGTGAAGTCTTGGTTCTGAGGGTTGGTTTTTGGTGGCCTCCCCCTTCTGGCTCCCTTCATGTTGGGCCGTAAGGCAGGTTCCTTACAAGGTGGGGCCCTGCCCACTGGCTCCTGACAGGTGTGGTACTGGCGCAGTATCTGACCATTCTGGATGGACCATTGTCCGTTTCTTTCTATTTTATAAGTATGATTGGGGAAGGCTTCTGTGATCCGGTACGGGCCCACGAACCGTGGTTGCAGCTTGGGGTTGGTCCCCTTGACTCTCCTCTTGTTCTCGAGGACCACCAGCTCTCCTCCCTGAAATACTGGTGGCTCGTCACTCTCCTGTTGGCGTACCTCTTGCTGTCTCTCCCGGAGGTACTGGTGGGCTCTCTGCAGGTTCCCCTGGACCTCAGCGGTGTATTCAGCTATGTTTTGTGGATCCAGCGAGGGGGGGGGTCCCGGTTAACTGGTCGGGGAGGCGGATCTCTCGACCGAATGTTAACATATTCGGGGTTTCCCCTGTCGCGGAGTGTGGCGTTCCTCGGCACGCCCTCATGATTTGGGGGAGCAGCCCGTCCCACTCGTCTTGTCCCTTTGATAAGATCAGTGTGCGTAGCGCGTCTCCCAGGGTGCGGTTCTGTCATTCGACGACTCCGTTTCCCTGGGGGTGGTAGGGGGTGGTTCTGGTCTTTCTTATTCCCCAGAGGCTACACAGTTCTTCCAACAGGGTCGATTCGAACTGGGCACCCTGGTCAGTGTGAAGTTGTTCTGGGAGTCCCCAGTATGCGAAGACATGCTCGTCTAGAGCGGTGGCCACTGTGGGTGCGGTTGCATCTGGCAGTGCGATGGCATCCTGCCATCTGGTGAAGTGGTCCGTCAGGACTAGCGCCTATCTGTTTTTCCTTTTAGTCAGGGGAAGGGGTCCCACCAGGTCCACGGCTAGTTTCTGGAACGACCGACCTGCGTACATTCGCTGCCGGTGGGGGTTTTCCGTCCTTCGCCCGCTTTTAGCTACCTGGCAGACCTCGCATTCTCAAATCAGTCTTCTCACTAGTGTAGAGATACTTGGCCAGTACCAATCGAGCAGAAACCTCTGTCGGGTACGGTTCACGCCTGCGTGTGCCAGTCTGTGTGTGTCCCAGATGACTTGGGTCCTCCGGTTGGTGGGGCATAAGATGCACTGTTTGGGTTTGGTGGGGTGGTGGAGCAGCACAATCAGCACTCCGTCTGGACGTATCTGCATGGCTCCCTTCCGTTCGTAAAGAGTCCGCAGCTCTGGTCCCCCTTCTGCTATCTCCTGCTCCGTATTGAGACCTGTTTGTCTGACCTCAGCAGAGATTCTTGCCACAGGTCCTGTCCCTTCTCTCTGTTCCTGAGCGAGGGTGGTCATACTGGGTTCCGGGCGGGTCACCGTGAGGTTGACTTGCTCCAGGATGGTGTGTTCGGGCTCTTCTGGCCGGGCCAATTCTGCGTGTGAGGGTCCCCCGTCTCGTTGTTCGATGGTGCTGCATTGTCGGCAGTCCACACAGGGTCCTCTCCGGCTAAGTCTGTCGGCATTGCCGTGTCGGATTCCAGCTCTGTGCTCCAACTTGTAACGGAATTCCGCTAGCGTTTCTAGCCACCTGGCTATCTGATTGGAAGGCTCTTTCCTCTTACATAGCCAGCGTAGGGAGGCGTGGTCGGTACGTAGGGTAAATTCTCGTCCGTACAGGTATGGCTTGAAGTGTTTGACGGCCTTGATCACTGCCAATAGCTCCTTCCTGGTCACACAGTAATTTCTTTCCGCCGGGGCCAGCGTCTTGCTGTAATAGGCAATGACTCGTTCTCTGCCTTCCTGTATTTGCGATAGGACGGCGCCTACCCATACGGCACTAGCGTCTGTGTCCAATATGTATGGGGTCTGAGGATCGGGGTATCCCAGCACAGGGGCTCGTGTGAGTCTGTCTTTGAGCTGGCTGAATGCATTCATCTCTTCTCTTTCCCACTTCCACGGGGCTCCCTTTCCGGTCAGCGTGGTGAGAGGTTTTGCTATGGTTGCGTAGTTGGGAATGTATTGGCGATAATAACCGGCCGTCCCTAGAAAGGCTTGTAGTTCCTTTATTCCCTGAGGGGGCTCCCAACGTCGCATCGCCTCTACCTTTTCCGGGCCCGTTGCTACCCCTTCAGCGCTTACCACATGTCCCAGGTATTTCACCTGTTCTTGTAGTATCTCGCACTTCGAGGGTTTGACTTTTAGGTTGACCTGTTGGAGTCGTCCCAACACTTCTCCTAGTCTCTCCATGTGCGTCTCAAAATCCGGTGCTATGATAATCACATCGTCTAGGTACAATAAAAGGGTTTTCCAATGGAGGCCCTTCAGTACCTTCTCCATGAGTCTTTGGAAGGTGGCGGGGGCTGATGTTAGCCCGAAGGGTAGCACTTTCCATTTCCAGAGCCCACTTCGGGTGATGAAGGCGGACTTCTCTCAGGCGTCGGCATCTAACGGGACCTGCCAGTATCCACTGGTCAGGTCTAGGGTGGAGAAATATTTGCTTCCCACCAGGGCGTCCAGGGACTCGTCGATGCGAGGAATGGGGTAGGCGTCTTGTCTGGTGATATCGTTCAACTTTCGATAATCCACGCAGAACCCCCAGGAGTCATCCTTCTTTTTCACTAAAACAATGGGTGAGCTCCACGCGCCGTCAGCGGGTTCTATCAGGTCTTTGTCAAGGAGGTCCTTGACCTGCCGCTCCACCTCAGCTTCTTTCTCGGGGCCCAGCCGATGCGGTGGACACCGGATGGGTCGGGTGCCTTCCATTGTGGGGATAGAATGCTCAGCCAGGGTTGTCCGCCCTATGTCTCCGTTGTGTTTGCTAAACACCGTTTGGTAACGGAGTAAGAGCTCTCTCAATCTTGCTTCCTGCTGGGGACCCTTGCATCCCCTCCTGGCCTGTATGAATAGCTCCTGTAAGTGGGGTGGAACTTCTCCGTCGTTGGTCCTTGTCCTATCTTGGACTCTTGAATCCTTTAGGGTCTGGATCCCGTCTTTTTCTATACTGGTAAAAGTACCAATTACTTCTCCTGCGGGGAGCTTCAGGGTGTCGCTGGTGGGGTTTAAGCACCGCACTAGCACCCTCCCTTGTGCGTCTGGCTTGTTGACGCTGGTTGCGATGGGTATTCCACCCTGTATGCTCTCTATCAGCCCTTGGGGGTATGTCTCTCTGGAGCTGAGGTGGAACTGGATAGTGGTCTCCGTCTGGGGGGTAGCTGTGTATCTTGCCGGACCTGTACCTTGGACACTAGCTTTCGTCCCTGTCGGTTGGTGCAGGTTAACTCTTTCCCTCATATGACTAGTACTGGACGATCGAACCCCAGTTGGCATTCTTGGCTAACCAGGAAGGGCATACCCAGGATCAGGTCTTCGTTTATCTGACTCACGACGAAGGTCTCGCTGAACTGGATGTGCCGTATCCTTCCTTTTAGGGTGAGGAGCCCGTAAAAGGGAGGTCTCGTCCCATCGGCCATAAGCCCGTGAGAGTCGTATGGCTGTAGCTGCTGCTGTATGTGGGTGGGTGGGTAAGCGGTCAAAAACACGCTTGGCCAACAGGTTGGTGTTGCACCCTGTATCTATGAGATATGTTACAGCCTCTCCTTCCACTCTTCCAGGTAGGTAGTAGCTGGAGCGATATGGTCTTTCTATTTGGTTCCTTTGGAGGGTGACCGGTCTGGGCGGACGTTCTTCCCTCTCTAAGGGAGACACAGTCTGTGTCTGCTTGTCCTTCCCCCTGGGCCTTGGGCTTTCCTGCTGCTCAGTGGTCCTTGATTCCCTTTTGCTTGACATGTCCGAGTCGACCATGTTGGCCACGCTGGCGAAGCGATTGGAGAGGGTAATCGAAGGGCCGGTCAGGAGGTCCAGGGGGGTCTCAGCTCGCTGTGCGTTGCTCTGGTAGGCCTGGTCTCTCCTCTTGGTAGTTGCCCGTGTGCAGCCAGTGGATTTCTCTACTGCTGCGGGCCGTACCCGTTTCCCTGTCGGCTAGGCCAGGGTGATGTTCGGCATTCCTTTCGGGTGTGTCCAACTCGCTGGCAGCCCCAGCATCTTTTGGGAGGCTCTGTCCCTTTCTCTGCTTTCAGACCCGCGATTTCCTTCCCCAGTTTCTCCACGGTACGGAGGAGTTGAGCTAGGGGGTCCTGTACTTCTTTGCACTTGGTCTCTCCCTCTGTGGGAAGTGGTCCTTCCTCTGTGGGGTCGGTCTCTACTGTCCTGACTTGCGATCCTCCCATGGGCTGGTGTGGCACTTGTAGGAATTCGTTGCCGGCCTGGATGGCTTCCTCCAGGTTCTGAGGGCAAATGGCTAGCAAGTGCCTCTGCAAGTAGGTGTGACCAAGCGTACTGTGAAAGGTTTGGAGCGTCAGCTCGTCCCTATTCTGCCTGGGAAGGTTGCCGTGGGCGGCCTCAATGAGGCGTTCTACTAAGACGGCATGTTCTCGCAAGGTATCTCTGGGGGAGCGACGGTAGCTGAGTAGCTTAGCTTGAGCTTCCGATCGCGTCATCCCAAAGGTCATTTGTAGTGTCCTCACTACGTCTTCCATTGTTTCTCCTCTACCGCACTGTTCGGCTTTCCCGGTCAGAGCCTGACGCAAATGGATGACAGTGTCTTCCGGTTGCCATCGGTTTGCTGCTGCCACCTCGTGGAACCGATTCAGGAAGAAGTGTATGTCTCCATTTCCGTCGAATTGTGGCACTCTGAATCTGTCTCGGGTATTTGCCATGGTCATCCAATCAAGGATGGTGGTGAGGGTGTCCATCATCTGGAAGCCAGTCGTGTCCCTGTCACTGCTGACCTCTCTTCTTCGCTGGGCCATGATCTTCTGCTGGTGTCGGAGGTATCTTCTTTAGTGGGTGTTCCGATCCCACCGCTGCCACCAATGTACAGGATTTCAGTACGTGTGCCAATGCTTGGCCACCTGTACGCCCTCCGACAGATTGTCTACTTGCCCAGCTGTCTGTAAGCCGCCGCTGACAGGGAGTTTGGCGGATTCCACCAGTTAATGACCAATGGTCATTGCTGAGTGGGCCGAACTGTCAGTCGTACTTGTGATGACAGGTTGAGTTTGAACAACTGCTTCAGGTCGACAGTTACTGATTGCTGCAGTGCATGTGCTGTGTTGACTAATTGCTACTTAGTCAGCCCTTTGTATGTTTGTCTATTCATTCACTGTGGTGCATTTATAATGAATCATAAGAGGCACTTGTATGAATGTTTGCGCAAGTTGAGATTATTGTGAGAACAATAGAGCTCATGAGAGTAGGGTGATTAACTCTGCTTTATTGTCAGCATTACACAAGCATTTATACAAAGTGTTACATAACGGAATGAGCATACATGATTGAACAACAAAAGGAAAAGGCCGCCCCTTAATAGTGGTTGGCTAGTAAGCTGAAAAGTAGGTGTGTTGTTTCTACATAGAACTGATGTAGGCGTGTCCGTAGTAATGTGCACGCCTTGCTGTTTGTACATAGAAAATATATGGTAGAATATATGGTAGAATAAATGGTAGAATTGGTATTGTCCGTGCACTCATTGCCATCCTTCACAATAATGATAATAACGATAATAATGATAATAGTGATAATAGTGATAATAGTGATAATAGTGATAATAGTGATAATAGTGATAATAGTGATAATAGTGATAATAGTGATAATAGTGATAATAGTGATAATAGTGATAATAGTGATAATAGTGATAATAGTGATAATAGTGATAATAATAACGATAACGATAACGGTGACGGTGACGGTGACCGTGACGGTGACCGTGACGGTGACGGTGACGATGACGGTAGCGACAGCGAAAGCAACAGCGACAGCGATAGCGATAACAATGTAACGATAACAATGTAACGATAACGATAACGATAACGATGACGATGACGATAACGATAATGATAAGAATAGTAACAGTAACAGTAGCAGTAGCAGTAGCAGTAGCAGTAGCAGTGCCAGTAGCAGTAGCAGTAGCAGTGCCAGTAGCAGTAGCAGTAGCAGTGCCAGTAGCAGTAGCAGTAGCAGTGGCAGTAGCAGTAATAGTATTAGTAATAGTAATAATAATAATAATAATGATAATAATATTTTTTTTTTAAATGTTTAAACCTGTCTTTGTTGGTGCTGGCTGTAAAATAATTAATAACTGATAATAATAAATAACAATAATAAGAAGAGCCAAAATTAAACTGAGGTCTAATAAAAAGTTTGAAGCAAAACATAACTGATCAAGGTATGGGCCATAAAGGGTAGTTAATGTATACTACAATCTTTGCACTGGCAACCATTTGGCCGCCAAAGCAACCCCTTTAACTTAGGCCAACAAACCAGCACAAAAAAGCCCGGCCCATTAAACCAATCATCCAATGAAATCCATATAAAATTTGCAAAGATAACAATGGGGCATGCAACTCCCAATAAAAAACGCACAGCATATTTTCAAACAAAGTACGCATATTGTACAGGAAATACGCAGCACGGCGCCTGAAACATAGTAACACATTATATATATAGCGATTCCACTTATCGCATGTTGTCAACATCATTTATTATTATTATTTTTAGCCTCGAACTTTTTACTTTCTTGTACAGTGTTAGCATGTTTGAGGCTACAGTTTGTAGTACCGCCCTAATATTATGTAACTGTTTACATAAATACAGCTGCTGGGCCTCTCACTCTTCAGTGTATACCGAGAAGCACAGCTAGACAATTCTTTCTAAGAATAAGGATAGCTCACACTCACTCAAGCTTTATACTTGAATCCTGTGCAACTTACAGCTTACTACTCTAGAAGGCAACCAGCACTGACGACCTACTAGGTCTGGCAGCATTAGTGTTGGCTGACGAGTGGTAGCCGAGAGGCAGACTTGCCTTGCAGGCTCTTGCCTATCACGGCCTACGTTCTAGCAGTTATGTAGAAGGGCGGACGCTGAGACGGCCGAGCTGACAGCAAGCTTGTCTGGACAGACAGACAACTCTGCTACCTAGAGGTGATGCAGGTGGGCTACCAGGGCGACTAGTGAAATTACCACAAAATCCTGCACAATATGTCTCAAATGTTGGCCTAAGACTTAGGTTAATTCCTTATCATGTACAGTTTAAACACGGATGTACAGTATGCAGTCTGTACCAACATTAGTTTAACATTTATTTGTTATGTAACAAAATTATAGCAATAGCTATACAACGTTAGCATGGACATGAATATGGACATGAATATGAATATGTGCATGGAAATGAATATGGATAAGGACATGGATATGGACATGGATATGAATATGGATATAGTCATAAATGGACATGGATATGGACATGGGCATGTACATAAATGAACATGGACATGTACATAAATGGACATGAACAAATATATAAATGGACATGAATATGGACATGGATATGTAAATGGATGAGTACATGGACATGTATGGAAATGAATAGCTTAGATTTTATTTCTTGTAATAAAACCATACCAATAACTATACAATAAGAGTGTTTGGGACCTCTGTTTGCCGAACACATTGCAATAAAAATAATCCGGACAGCAATAAATTTAATCAATAAATAATTATTTTGTTCGGAACTCGCGGATCAACAAAAAGTAGCTCACTGAATAAAAAAATAATCAATGAGTGTTTATTTATATTGTTCGTAGGTTGCGAATGAAACTGAACACTAAATAAATTATAACGAATGAGTTGATTTTTCTCATTTCATTGATCGATTTTATATCCTTGAAAAATAATTCAAAATAAGTGCAAGCATTCAAGAGTTACTAAATTGAAGAGCAGCCGTACAGGCTATCCCAGTTTGTAGCAGTTCAAATTTCATTGTTTTCTTGATTAATGTGAAAATTGGGAGTTATCTTCTTTATGATTTGTTCGGTAAACTATAACACTTCATTGAATATTTATGTTGTTCTAAACTGAAGTTCCGTTGAATACGCGATGTATTGAATTACGAACACCTATTACTTTTTGTATTTTGTTCGACGAACAGGTCGCGAATACTCTTAATGTTAATCCAACATCAAACTCACACTACGAACCTCAGTATAAACCTACATACCATGTTTACAAAGTATTCAAGCCCAAGATCGAAATTGCCATACAAGTCCCAAAAGAGTATTCCCGACCTGTTCGTCGAACGAAATACAAAAGATAATAGGTGTTCGTGATTCAATGCGTCGCGTATGCAACTGAACATTAGTTTAGAACAACATAAATATTCAATGAATTGTTATAGTTTAGCAAACAAATCCTAAAGAAGATAACTTCCACTTTTCAAAATAATCAAGGAAATAATTAAATTTGAACTGCTATAAACTGGGATAGTTTGTAAAACTGACCTTCAATTTACTAACTTTTGAATGCTTGCAATTATTTAGAATTATTTTCACGGATAGCAAACCGGTCTGTGAAAGAGAAAAAAATCAACACGCTCGTTAATATTTATTTAGTGTTCAGTTTCATTCGCGACCTACGAACAGTATAAGTAAATACTCGCTGATTTTTTTTTGTTCAGTGAGCTAATTTTTGTCGACCCACGAGTTCTAAACAAAACGATTATTTATTGATAAAATTTATTGCCGGCCTGATTATTTTTATTGCAATGTGTTCGGCAAACAGAAATCGCGAAACACTCTTATTTACTGTTACAAAACAAAATGTTACATTATAAAATCTGCGATATTATTTTTCTTATGTTTATGCTTCAGCGAAGAAATCTTTTATCTGGTTGACTTTGTGTCTTCCTTTATTGATAAAAATTAAAAGTTATAGCTCTACCACTAAAATACGCTAGTAGATAGAAACTAACGTTTGAGTGCAAACATACTCAACAAAAAAATCAACATAAATATAATATGATTGTAATTTAATTGTTGCATATATTGGTGCTCAATTTCAAAGAAAAAACATTGGAAATGGAAATTTTGAAAAAATTCTTAAACAATAAGTGCCCGAGAAAAGTCTCTACAAAACAAATTATGAATAGGGTACTAGTTGATTAAACTTTACCTACTAGAATACAAAACAAATAGTTTGTTGTATAATACAGTTTACTCATTCATCTAGCTATAACAAATAGAAATTGGCAGAAATCTGGAACAAGTTGGGTTAAAAAAAACAAAGAAATAATTGGCACTGGCATGGTAGGATTTGATGTGAAGCAAAGATCTTTTAATGGTAACATAAACTATACAATGTGTGTGATTATAATGTCACTTCCTGGCTACGTCGTAGTTTTGCACCAACCAATCACATGTTTGCTGAATAGCTACAACAATGTATGTACATGATAGAACTATAGCAGTTGAGTAACAGTTTTTTTGCAAAGGGATTTATAATACCAATTCAAAATGAATTACAGATTTTTCCTCTTGAAAAAGCCATGTGCATAAGATGATAACTGTAAAAAAATTCATCCAATTCACATCCAGGGCAAAATACATGAATGAGGAGTTATCCTATCTTGAACTGATTGGAAGGCAACTTTTTGAGTAAGCTTCAAGTGTGAAAGTGTACTTTGGCTGGTTTCCAGTAAAGACAGAATACATGGGTTGATGTCGAACTACTTACATTAACCATACTTTTGTGCAACTCACAAAAATAAAACAAAAAACCCTGAAATGAAGTTTATTTACAAAAGCAAACAAAATTGTTTAATTTCAACACAAAGAAGAAATGCTTTATAATAGAGGTTATAGATTGGGTATGTCAGAGTCTAATTAGGCCTATGAATATGTCATATTCACAGTAAAACTGCCTATGTTCATCAGATGGTCTCTCGATTAATTAGTAATTTTTATTTTCTTACAGGTACGAAAAGTCCAAAAAGAACACGTCGAAAAATTTTAACATTTCATAACAATTTATTTTTGCTATTTATAATAATCTACTATATTTTTTGTCCATGGCACAATCTGATAAAAAAATTCTGTGGTTCAATAACTATGAAATAATTCAGAACAATTGAATAGCTATGGTGTTACAAATTTTACAGTGTAATTACTGCACTTAAGAAACACCATTATTTTTGAGACCATCAACGTTTTTAGTGTGATCACCAGTAGATCTCAGACTACAGCAGGTAAAAACTACGTTAGGCTGATAATTAGTAGTATATTAGGGTGCTCAAAAAAATGATAGCTATACAGCTGTAATAGCTTCTGTTCTGGTAAAATTTTCATGATTGAAAAGTTTCCAAAAAACGTTACCGGAGTGTAAAAGCCAACCTGACAAGTAAGAACATGCAAAAACTTTTAAATGCGGCGCCTCATAATTTGTAAAGATTTCCACAACAATCTGAATCAACAACAACAGCCATTGCAACAATTATTTTGAATGCTGAAAATGCTAACTTACTTTTTGTCTATCTGGGTCACCTCACAAACTTTTATGCAACTTTGTTAAATGTTACAAACACACAACCATTTTTTCGTGTGAAAAAATCCAGGATTTTATATGGTTTCAATATCGCTCTAAAATACACTTGTATTAAAATGGAAAACCAACAACTTTTTGACTGAGCAAAAACAGTAACTATTGATAAATCAATTAGGTTTCGTATGTTTGATTGTCATCATAATAATTTTAGATTTGTCGTGCATGTTAACCATAGTTTCTGGTTCCACAGTAGGGATTTTAATAAAGTTTCATACTTCTGAAAAGTTTTACAGCCACAACAAACAATTCAGGTATGGATAAAAATTAAATAATGTGATGAGTTCGTATCTTCCACTTTATAATCTTTAATGGTGCCCAGAAATGCCAGATAGGTACACTAACCCAACAAAAAAATTATACGGAGCTTTCCAAGCTAAGCAGCGAGGAATTAAACAAATAAAATCCCGTCAAATTTGGCCAATTCCATGAATTGATTTTCTGATTAACATAAAGTTATGAGTACATTCAGGAATAATCAAATCAGGAGGCACTACTCCAGTAACTATTTATATTCTCGTGGAGTTTTGGGAAACTTCTTATTATTATACAGACTCTATATAAATAGTTAATAATAATAATAATTATTACTATAATGTAAAGCATAGTAATTATTATTATTTTTATACGTTACATCGTTAAAGTAAAAAATACATCTGATTTGTATAACTACGGCAAAATATAGGAGAATAGTTAGATGGGAAAATCTTACAAATATAGTAAAAATAGTTTTTTATCACGAATAAAAACGAGGGTTAAATGAAGTTAATACCTGCTTTCATCGGAGTGAACTTGAAGTCAGGCAAAACCTTTTTCAGTTTATTGTTGCTAACAGTCTTTCTGTATTGCCCATCTGGTTTACTTGTATCATACTTGAGCTCGTCTTTATAGCCCATGCTCTCAGCTATCATCTCAACAGCGTCTTTAATACTCACCTCCTCATCTTCTCCCACTATAAATAGGCAACACCATTTGATCACAGGCGTGTAGCACTTGTACAATTTTCTGACTGAAATTGGTTAGGTAAGTTTTCCGTTGTTTTTGTTTTCCCACAGTTCCACATACAATAATTCGATTCGTTACCAGTCGGAGATGAGAAAAAAATGGCTTTGGTTCAATAACATTAATTAAGCATACTAATAATTAATTATCATTTGGTAATTGAAAAATATTTTATTATTAAAAATACTTGTTATGTAAACAAAGCTCTAGCATTTTATATACCTGATACTATTATGGTTTCAGAATCATCATATTCTCTCATCGCCCACACCAACAATCTTGCCACATCCCAAGAAAGAGTAAATTGTCTCCTGGCAGATCCTGTTCCCCACACAGAGAAATCTTTTCCTTCCTCTAAAACCACAATGAAGGTGAAATATATTTGAAATATTCAGTCGTCTAAGCAATGAAGCCTAGCGCTAGCTACCGAAGAGCTGCCAACATATCAGACAAACAGCCCCGTGAGTTGCCCAACTCCATGTGACTTACAACAGGTTTCCATTTGCGATTTGAAGGAGAAATTTTGCCGATCATTGCAATTTGTGACAAGGTTTCAACAAGAGTAAAAGTGGCTGAATGCGCTGTAACGCTGAAATGCTGATTTATTATTAACTATATTTAGATAGATATAACAAGCTGAACTGCATCAAACAAAGTATCAAAATTGCCCAACTAGTCAATTTGTGTAAACCTGAAAACTATTCAACTCCATAACTGTTGCTCCGTTTTCGTGTAGCGGTTGAAGCCGTATAAAATACTTCACGATGAACATTGAAATATGTTTATAAACTAATTAGCAGCAATTATAAATGAAGTTATTCATATGTAATTACTAATTACTAGGTTTGAAATTTGAAAAGCCTACACTGCACGCAATAGCCAATAGAAAACAATATACACAGGAAAATTCCAGGGCCATAAGAAAAACATTTTGAATCTCCGGTTTGAAAACGCGCTAACGCTTCCCAAACTGTCTACATTGTTTAACCAATTCAAATGCTTTGTTGTTTAATTCCTCTGTTGAGAAATGACTGTACTCAACTTAAGTTCAGTAGCTTTTCAAATGCATGCAGTAGAGTTCTGTGAAGCCCATACCTCTGTGAAACTGTAGCTGATTTGTTTTAATTGTTGACCTTTAAATCAAAGAAACAAAGGCACAAAATTTTACAAGTTTTTATACATAAATTTGCCCATCATCGATAATAATATTACATTTTCGTAAACCAAACTGTGAGTTAATATACATGAATTGTTTCATCAAATTATTACTATTCCAAATATATGGTTTGAATTGATCACAAGTATGGAAATTCGAAACTCTTTCGATCTGCAAATTTTACGCTGACTGTATGAAAAATTCCTTTTTTCAACTAACAAGATATTCTAAAAATACATAACTTTAAATCAGCTAAAATTATTTCAAATCAGTTTATGAGTTCTTAATCATTTTGTACTATTTCTAAATCAGTCATACAATATGAGTATTTGCGACTTCTGTTCACTGAACACATTGCAATCAAAATGATTAAATCGGCAGTAAGTTTAATAAAAAAAGAATCATTTTTTTTGGAACTTGTGGTTCAACAAAAAGTAGCTCACTGAATGAAAAAAAATAGTCAACAAGCATTTATTTATATTGTTTGTAGGTTGCAAATGAAAGTAAACACTAAATAAATTTTAACGAGTGAGTTGATTTTTTGCATTTTCATAGAAAGGTTTTATATCCTTGAAAAATAATTCAAGATCGTTGCAAGCGTTTAAAACTTACTGAGCTGAAGGGCAGCTTTACAAATTATTCCAGGTTGTAGCAGTTCAAGTTTTGTTATTTTTTTGATTGTTTTGAAAATTGGGAGTTATCTTCTTTATGATTTGTTCGGTAAACTATAACATTTCATTGACTATTCAAGTTGTTCTAAACTAATGTTTTGTGGCATACGCGATGTATTGAATCACAAACGCCTATTATTTTTTGTACTTTGTACGATGAACAGGTCAAGAATACTCTTAATTTGATACTTTTAAAATAGCCAACGTACTTTGATAGCAACTGAATGATTTGAAAATTTTCTCGGCTTTCTAATGCAAATTAAAGTTTAATCACACAAAAATATGAGCCTAGTAAGACAAGACTATTTCAAAAAAACCAATCAAGCTTTAGTCGGGACACTGAGCACCTGACTGCTTACTGGTAACTACATATAAAATTTTAATCTATAAACGTCTGCTATATGGAGCACCTAATTCATTCATTTACCCTTAAAACACTCTTAAAACTTTTTAGCCAGTATCGATTTATACATTTCACAAGCCTGATCAAGTTGAAGTTTCGTTTACTATTTTTGAATTTGTGTGTTTTATTGTTGATCATTATTATGAATGCCAGCGTTTACTTCTCCATTCATCCATTCATGCATTGATTAATGCTTGGCTGTACCGCAGTTACGCTACGTTTTCCCGAGTGCACTTTCATTCCTTACAAATGTGTTGTTCTCGAGAACAGTGATCATGAATTCTAGCACTTTCCATCAGACATTACATTGCAATGTGGATACAGAACACATAGTTGCTACTAAGTTTGTTAGCAAATACCCTCAATAAGCTGATGGGTACTTTTTAGCTCAAATATTGCATTGGTTAAGGATGAAAGGATGTGATCACTGTCCGCTAGAAGCACTGCCGAGCATGCACCAAATTTCAATAGCCCGCGATGTAACAGCAGTGACATAACACATTGTATCGAAATCATCTTTAAACAGCTGTACTTGTAGAATTATAACCTATAGGTGAAAACTTATTTTCATGTCAACTCATCACTCTTGGTTATATCAATTTTTTGGAAAGTCACTAAATCTAAGGTTTCATCAGTATATGTCCTTGAGAGATTTCAGGTTTTAGTGCGTTACATTACTAGCTAACTAGCAGCAATCAATTTCAAGTACTAGCAATTACAACCCCTTTACCAAGTTTTACATTGAATCAGCAAAGAATGCTCACTTGGGACCCAGCCTGTATAACATGACCTGATCACCCTTTTCACCAAAACCGAAATGTTTTTTGAACTTAATTTTCTGGAGAATATGGAAAATGTATAATTGATAAGATTGGCAAAAATTGCCATGAACAAAACTGTTGTTCATATTCTTTGCGAAGGTAAAAAGTGTGGAGTTATAAAACTTTCAACAAAACGACTTACCTTTTGCTAAATATATTTTATGAATAAGAGCATGGATCATGCTGCCATCTTGAATACTGAAGTTTCCGTGAGGTCCAAACACGTTAGTTGGTAACACAGATGTAAACTTGCATCCATACTTTTGAGCGTATGCTCTAAAAATTAATCATAATTTCATATTGTTATATAAAAATTACTAACGCATGATAACTCATTTGCTACCAAAAAGATTGTAACCCAGAAAGCTCGCTTGATAGATGTTTTCAAAAAAACATTTCCGATGAAGCAAAGCAACGTACAATCATTATATCGGGAGTGTTAATTTTTCTGTTAAACTTCAGAACAGAAATAAAAAATTAACTTACTTGTTCAGCAAGTCAAGTATACGTTTAGAAGTTGAATATCCTAGATCAGACGGATGTACTGGTCCATCATGAATCTGAAATTATGAAATATTTAATGATTAGTTCCTTACTAAGCGTGATTGATTTACTAGCTGGAAGAGCTACTAGTTTGGACTGTTCTACAACCAGAACATCTAACTCTAGTAACACTACTACCATTAATGTTGCTTGAATATTCAAACTTTGTTTCGCGTTGAAGCCGTTATGCCTAAATGACTCAATTTTTGGAGAAAACGTTTATTTTCGATGCACACGCTAATTGTACCAACTTATTTTTTTAATGGTTTTCATAATCAATAACCTGTATTATTTTTAAGTACTTCTAGCATGTCAAGTGGTCTAATTGTACCTGCTCCAGCCAGGTAACACTCAAAGTAGTCTCAGGAAAGGCTCAACCCAGGAGCAATTAAGTAACAAAAACCCTAAGAAGAGTGTAAGATTTTTTGAACTTGAACCAGAGAGTAAGACCACAATTACAATAGTAATATGAGTTAGCATTGTTGTGTTTGTATTGCTAAAACAGTATGCTTCGTGTTGCATCTTAATGACTGCTCAAGTTGCTATACTTCTTGTATCCCTAGCTATTGAGCAATGCCACGCGTTGGTAACAAACTTGAATCACTCTTGTTGTCAGCAAATATTGAAATGAAGGCATACAGAAATGAATGTATGCGCATCTGGAATAAAAGTAGACACCTTCTAGAATGAACATGGACAGACTGAAAAACATTGTCGACTCTACCATGAGAAGGAACATTTTGAAGACGCCTTCAACATTTGTTTATGTCAGAATATAAAATATTATTTCAACATTAGTTGCAGGAATGTCAAGCTATCCAGTTTCCAGCAAAATAAATAACTTCAAGAATTAATTCTGAAATGATATTTTTTCCGTTGCTAGAAATAAAAGTTGACACTTCCTGTGCAAGAAGGAACATCAATTTTTTCACAGAATAGTCGACTTTCACTTCGGTATTTCTCAGCTTGTCAACAACTGAAAGATAGTTTTTAAGTGACAATGTCACAGACGTTATGGAATATAGGCGTTTCTGCATATCCGCTGAATGGAATACTAGGAGCTGGAAATTGAAAGATTATCGTTCTTGCTCTTTAGATTGCCACCAAGTATTAGAAAGCTTTTTTACAGTTTTCTCTTAATATATGCTGAGGGAGGCACGGCAAAGTTCATCAATCAGTGACTTTGCATCTCTGAGGTCACACGCTACCACTGTACTATGGCAATAAATAGCCTTTACAAACACAACATTTATATTATATTTTAGTTATTGTATTGATGACATAAAACTCTGTTAGATGCAAGAATTCATCGAAATCTATGCGTATGGCAAAAGCTAGTTTTTTTTTGTTTTTTTTTGTGAGCAATTTGATATAGTAGATAAACCTACCATACTTTCATCGACAGGATATGATGTTTTTGCAGGAAACATGGATGCTGACAAGCATGACACGACTTTTTTAACTTCGTGTTGATAACTTGCTTGCAAAGCATTATCGTTGATAGCCATATTGTTTCTCTGCATTAGAAAAAGCAAACAATGCGAGTAATCAAGGTTAACCAACAAATGAATGTTTACTCATAGAAAAATCAATTTACATCTACAAAACATCTATGAGTGTATGTTTGTCATGCAAACAATGTCCTAACAAACTAGATTAGTTACTTACAAGAAAGTCCAGGCTGTTATTAAGATTTGTAAAGAGACCTCCACACATAGCTGCCAAGTGAATCACATGTGTTGGCTGGACTTTATCAAATAATTTCTTCACTTCTTCCATTACCCTAAAAGTGACAAAGACCCATTTAAGCAGTTGATTATTTAGTTTTTTAGGCCCCTTACATAACTACATCGTTGCTCGTATGGTTACAAAACAACCATCAGGGTTTCAGTCTTATTCACTTCACTAAAATTGAGGGCTTGGCTCAGTTAAACACATCATTTTCAAGCTTTAATGGTTTGTATTCGTTGCGCAAGTTTATAATAACGTACATCATATAGACACAAAATATATTCAGTTTTTCAAATCAAATGCATGCTTAACTTCAAGTAGATAATCAATTGTCAACCACAGTAGCCATTTATTTATTTGAGCAAAGCTTTGAAAGAAAATCAATTGTGCTTTATGCTGGAACCAAACACTATGCTAGTAATGCTATTCTACGCTACTGTGTATATGATACATGCATGCCATGTTCCAACACACAAACAATACAAAATGAATAATTACAATAGTACCACCACCCATACACAACAGCTGTCAACAACTAGTTACACCGCTTACAAACAACTATACCATTGAAAGCTTATAAAAGTGGATATTATTTTACCGAATGCATTGCTACTTACGTGAAATCTGCATCTTTTTTTGTTACAAAAACCCATTTTTCGTCATCACGTCCTTCACCATTTGCGAGTACATGCTGTATAGCTTTTCCTACAATACAAATTTACCAAGTATGATATTACAAGCACTGCAATTTAAAAATATGCAAAAAGAATCATCTTGCTTTTGCTAAGGTCGATTCAACAACTGTGACAATGGTTACAATCACAGTTTCTGTGAAATAGTGTAGTGTAGTGAGGGTTAATATGTGAAAGGGGATAGGCTACAACCTACCTTCTCCGGCCCCTGACTTCTGTCCAGTTTTAAACAAAAAGCTTGAAATAAAGACATATTTGAAGCGTCAAAATGCATTTTTGGAATAATTATAATAACAGATGTTATAGTTGAGAATATCATTTATTGGACATTAGAGAGGCCAAGTTTCATGTAGTTACCACTCAATTAGTGATTATACTTATTTTAAAGTTTGATGCAGGTCTCTAGGAAAAAAAAAATAACTTTAAAATCTTTTGAATACTGGAAAAATATTTCCACACTTGGATTTGATAGGTCAAACAGTATAACAAACATATAACATACCTATTAAACCTCCACCC
This sequence comes from Cryptosula pallasiana, assembly GCA_945261195.1. Taxonomy (NCBI): domain Eukaryota; kingdom Metazoa; phylum Bryozoa; class Gymnolaemata; order Cheilostomatida; family Cryptosulidae; genus Cryptosula; species Cryptosula pallasiana. The sequence continues at coordinate 38,786,452 of OX183134.1, read as the reverse complement.
CCTGTCACCAGTATCACCTTTTTTGATTCCTGTGATCCAGATTTTTGTAGATTCGGTTCAGCCATACTTTGTTGTCAATTGACTACATCATACATATTTTTATGAGTAATTTTTTTAGACAGACCACTACAAGGGCTATTTAGTTTTCAGTGTGAATTTGCTCAATTCTCAACTCATGACTAATAATTATTCAAAATAAATTTTGTCAACTAAAAAAGAGATGTGTAATCGTTCCAAGTATTTCTTTTATGACTAATGATAAAACAAGAATCTAATTCGAAAGAGCATGAAAACCATAAATGTATCAGCGGTACTTGTATCTTTAAAATGTTGGTTTTATGCTTTTCACTATTAGTAGTCAAATAAATAACTTTTAATGTAATATTGTTACAGAAACAATGCCACCCACCTTCTCTCTAGATATCTAGCTCCTGCAATAAATAGCGTGTGATGAGTTGGCAGCCAATGGTTGGCCTAGCAAACTCAACGGAAGCGAGCGCCGGGAGTATCACTGACATTCAATGTCACCAGAATAGTCAGTGAACAATCCTTGTGGAGAAAACCAGTCATCCGTAAAACCTATTGAAATAGCATAGTGTAAACCTATTTGAAACCCCATTCACGACTTTCAAGCAAGAGAATGCGAAGCTTGAAAAAAATATGAGCTACGGCGTTTATTGGCATAGTCTATTTGTTTGACAATATTTCAAAGAGCCAATGTACATTGTGTGACAACCAATGTATGCATTAGTCATACAAAAATAATAATGGTATTTGAAGATTTCAACTCCCTATTGTGTTTAAACACTAGATATCTAACCTCAAATAAACACATGAAAAACAAAAATCAATGAATTGAGAGCCCTAGTCGTTTGATAACATCATGCCGTCTTTCACTTAGCTTAATTGAATTTGGAAAAAAATTTTGAGCTCACAATCCCTCTTACGTTCTCTTGACGGAGATGCATGGCGCAAAATCTGTTTGGTCACAAGCAAGCCTATATCCGAATAAACTGTCATGTTAGTAATCATTATATAAAAAAAATCAGTAATAGTTTTTTACTTGATAATCATCTCTTCTCAAATAGAGTTTGGGAAAACTTCCACTCTACCACTAGAATATAGCATGATCTATTAATCTGATCCACAAAAGTATCCAAATAATGCCAGTGTAACAAATTTCAATTTTTTTTTTAATACATAAATTAAGGTTTTTTTTGTATTCTTAACCAAAATAATCTTTCTGAGAGCAAATAACTTTTTAAAAAATGGAAAACAACTTCTTGAAGCCTCAACAATAACTTAATATAACTTGCATTAATTCTTCAAAAACATTGCATGAAGCTCATTCGCGCTGGACAAATGTAGGAAAAGTGCAAATTCTTGTGCAGAATGAAACGTTTGCGCTAAGATTGTTCGGTAAAAAAATAAGCTTGTTTACTATAAAGTTATATAATCAATGTTTCGCTGACTGAATTGTTTTCCACAGACAGTTATGAACTTCTCTACAACTGCAAAACAAATGAAATAAGTTTGACCGATTTTTGATGACTTTCCAAACCGATAAAAAACTTTCTTTTTAACAAAGAAATTATCCAACAAAATGAATGCCAAACTAAATTTACATATAAATACATATATAGAACTACGTGACAAGAGATGCGAATCTTGTGTCCAGTTGGTTCATCAGCAGATAGGTACGTACCATTCATTGGTGAAGCTCATTTTGTAAGAATGTCTAGTTGGTGTAGTTTGCTAGCTTTCTATCGCTCAAAGTTTTGACTGACTTTAAACTTTGAATTTTTAAATTTTTTACCAAAACCATGTTTTGATTTGGTCTTAATTTCATTACATGCCTTTTAAAAAAAATCACACAGAGTTATCTACCCTTATAGGTAGATAACTACCCAAAGAGAGTTGCTTGTGACTCTGTGTTCTTACGAAAACTAATACGTGATGAGATTGTTGCATCCGGCCATTGGAACAATGCCAACAATAACTAACAATGCTTGTAATCCCAATTGTTAGCGTCTGAAAAACCTTGTTCACTATAAGATGAATGTGTTTGCATGAAACTGTTTACATTCCAATGCAGGTAGTTTAAAAGCATTAACTAACACAGTGAGAATATTGGTGAAATTTACTTTACAAGAGTGTGTATTGTTTTTGATAGACAAGTTTATTAATTGTTCATGCATGTTTTTATTAGTCTAATAATGAGAATAATTTTGTGACAGCGTCATTTATTATTATTATTCATTGTTGTGATTGCGGCTTGGGGTTTGCATAATGAAATTATGACTAAGGAATGTTGTGCTCAACATAACTGATCCCTGATTTATGATAATTATGACAGGTGGACAGGATTTACAATTAAGATACTGCAAAATCTTTTACTCAAACCTTTTTGTTAGAAACTTATCATAAAATGCGTTTAACTGAGCTCAATATGTTGATAATTTTAACCTAGATAATTATTTTTTCAACTAAAATTTTCTCTAGGTTTTGAGTTATCGATCTTGTTATATATCATGTGACCACTTGTGTGTACACAATAGCAAGTTTATCTGTCATCTATGAAGCTGCTGAGTCAACTTAAACACATCCAAAACACTCAATTTTTAGCATTTTAGGTTATTTTAGAATGTTTATTCATATTGACCCTTTCGTTAACACAAACAAACCAAGTTTTTACACTTGTTGAGCTGTTTAGCATAGAGAAACAAATTGAGTACAAGTGGCCATCTATTGAGCTTTCACTATAAAAGGTATTACAGAGAGCACAACTCCATGACAGCTTGTTTATTATAAAATACTCCAACTTTTGATAAAATCTATGGCACAGCACCTTTACAAGTTTATACAAGTAGCAATATATTGAATGCATAAGTTTTCTGAATTACAGCATTAAATTTCTGCCTGTTAAAGTTACCATTAAAGAAATGATGTCACCCAGCTGCAGACCTACAATGAGTACTTGCCACAAGATGCTGGTTTAATATGACATCTTTGGCTTAGAGTTTACAGGGAATAAAGTACAAGTGCAGTCAAACTTCAATCAAAAAATGCTTAACCTACTGTCTGTGGCTATGTACAATAAAATATACGCAAGTTGAAAGTTTAAAGCACACTGCTCAGCATATTATGAATGGTCAAATTACCAGAAATATTTAAAACAAGCAGCCGCCTTGAAGCTGCTTTTTAAAAAGCAGCAGCTTGCGTGCTGTGCAGGAATATATCAGCTTACCATAATCTAATGCGAGACAGATTAAGAGTAATCACAATGTGTTCGTAATTCAATACATCGCTTATGGAATGGTACATTAGTTTATAACATCGTAATTATTCAAGAAAATCCCTATAAATTACTGAACAACTCATAAAGAAGATAACTCCCAATTTGTAAAGTGATCAATAGAAAATAATAATAGCATCGTGGGAAAACAACATATTTTGTATAGTCACCCCTTATATATAGTATATTTTCACACACGGTAGTTATCTCATATTGCTTTTAGGAAAAAAAACCCTGTCTGATAAAATGAACAGATTGCACTTGCTCATTATAATTTATTTATTGTTTAGTTTCATTAGCGTCCAATAACCAATATAGTTAATTGCTTGTTGATTTCTTTATTCAGTGAGTTACCTTTTGTTGACACTTGAGTTCCGAACAAAATGATTATTTATTGTTTAAATTTATTGCTATTCTGATTATTTTTATTACATTTGTTCGGCGAAAAGCTGCGCTTCAACTGGTTGTCTTCTCTGCTAAGTTACCGACACTGTTTGTCTGCAGCAATGCAACAGTTTTCAATTCAAATTTACACTCGTTGCCATATTGTAATCGATGACCTATGCATCGGCCAATGGGAGTTGAGCATTATTCTTTGTGATTGGCTCTAGAAAAAACACAACGGCAGCTTTGGTGGAGCTCTGTGACATTGCTACAGGCTTTCACCGACAGCGAGATTTTTGTGGCGTTTTCCATTTACCCTGGGCATCAAACAAACGGCATCTGCAAAAGCGCAGACAAAACGCCCAGTGTAAACGCACCTTTATTGTCTTTTGTAGTATACCTGGTACTATAGTGGTAGCTACATCCTAGTTCTATAAGAACAATCCATGGCTGAAAAAATTGGCTTAACAAAATTTGATTATACTCAATTCTTTGTTTGAGAATATCCAATTTGAATGCTAAATGGCATTAAACTCACTGCAATAAATAAAGCAGTCATCGGGTTGGTGGTAGACTCTCACAGGGTAAGTGATGGCATACAGGGGTAAGTGGGGTGGAGAGGGGGGGGGGGGAGGGGGTTAATTCTTGGTAAAGGGCTGAAAGTCTCTGTACAACACTTGAGTAGAACAATAAAGGGGAGAGGCTGGTCCTGACAAGGTTGAAAAATGGGTACATTTTCGGAACGGTTGGTGGGGTGTATCAGTTTAGCGAATGATTCAAGGGTAGACAACTCCAAGTTTTTGCTCTAATATGTGTGAACTTATGTATTTTGGCACAAGCTACAGGCTGAGGCTCAACGAAAAAAATGTAGTTCTTTAGAGAAAGGGGCAGGTAAGGTTGGGGGAATAAGGTAAGGCGGCGGCAGAGTAAAGTTGGAGGGAATGTCAAGAGTTATCTATTTTTTCATCAACGATTAAATTTGAGCTAGGCATGCAGACAAGCCAGTCATGCTTTGTCCATGTGGTCTTACAAACTACACAAAAGGGAAGGGATGAGTCAGCAGAAAGGGGATAGACAAGGGAAACAAATTCTAATGCTACGCAAATCTATTCCACTTTCGCAGATGCCAATGTTTGTTATAGAAGCAGTGTCAAGGTACACAAGCATTTACTCCAGCTGACATCAATTCAGTTTTACCTTCTTCGAAAAGTTCTTGAAATAGCAATAATTGTCAATACTTTTAAATTATTCTGCTTTCGTATCAAATTTTCAAAGTGCTTACATTACAATATTGGTCAAATTCTTGAGGGTGGAGCAGTTTTAAATTCAGAGATAAACAATCAACTTCCAATTCCTAAAGCTTCCAAACTATGCCTGCTGGTTTATGAAACCTAAAGATGAATTTGACAATCAGATTGTCCGGCTGGTCTTTTTAACTTTCAAATTTTTTATTGTGAAAGCCAAACGGTAGCTATTGTGAAGTATTTCTCTACCTTCACGAACACAACTACAGTGTGTTGCTAGCCAGCAATGTGCTCAATTCTCAGCAATTATGATAACAGCTAATGCTATAGCTGTTGTCCACTGAGTTTTCCTCTAACTCTCCAGCTCCTGCTCTCAGACTCACAGCTCTCAGCTGTTGTAGAGTCTGCCACTTAGATTAGACTCAGTATCCTCCTCCTCCTCCAATGTCTTCAACAACACACTCCTCTAAGGGTTAGTCAACAGGCTCAACAGATGAGTTGTAGTTCCTATGATAAAAGGACTCATTCCTCAAAAATACGATACAGGTAAGAATCCAATCCTAACTGAGACTTATAATTGCTCTGCCAGACTGTACAAGTTAGTCTGGCTCTTATAACATTTCCTTAAGATGTATCAAGATTAAATAAGGTAATTTCTGATCAAAAAGTACAATAACATAAATAAAACTAACCAACATAATAACATTTATCTACTGACATAAACACATAATTATTTAATCTATAAATCTTCCGCTTGTTCTTTAGGATCTACCTCTTTTTTAGTTGTTGCACCATCATTGCATCATCCTCTCATCATAGCCTGTGCCTTTTACTTTTGGTCGCCCTTGTATTGTCATTAATGTGTATCCTACTTCTTTAGCCTTGCCCCTCAAGCTTGCCAGGAAGTGCCTCCGTCCTACACATAGGATAGGAAATGATGTAATGCAGCTTGGGGTAGCTCAAGGTAGCTTGGAAACGCTCAGGCTAGCTTAGAATAGATGTCTAAGAGAAAGAAAGGGCTTTCTTTTGGTCCAAACTAGACTGAAATCGGTTGATTGTTAGTTGTCCATCTCCCTGGTTCTGTTGTTAGTTCATTTATGTAGTTTTTATTGTTAAACAAAGGAATGAGGAAGGGGAAGAGCTGTCTTCAGGGAGCTCGAGTCTTTGGCCACTCTGGGTAGATGCCACTGTGTAGGAAAGCGGAGTTTGCTCCTGCTGTAATGGGAAAGAGATACTGGGGTTTGGCAGAAGGTGGCATATATACAGGGGGGTGTGGAAAATGAAAGTAGGTCCAGGGGTAAGGGGTGTAGGTACTGTAGTAGAAGTGCACTAAATTTATCCACACTTTTACAAACTGATTGTGCCCCCATTATCGTTTTTCTTGCTACAAATTATTTTGCAGTTTTCATAAAAAACAGCGAGAGTGTGTTTGTACTTATTTTTACCAGAAATTTGGAGTTGAAGGGGACACATTTCTTTTTGTTGGCTAGGAGTCTTTGTGCTGCATGTCAACCGTGCTGCTATGGCTAGTGCCATTATGAATGGCATGGTTTTCAGATCCATGCTGGTGAGCCACAGAATTATTGGTCTCACCCCACTTCTCAGAAACTCCAAATAAATGTTCACCAAATGATATAATGCTCTGCTGAACAGTCTGGGTAGTGCAAACATAATCTGAAGTTCTGCTAGATTTTGGCTATTAAAAAGTCAGTGTCATCAACCCCATTATAACCAATACAATTAAATGTAGCATAAGGACCTGCACCATCGTATCTTTTCAAATTATCAGGTCGTGTAGCATCTCTTCAGATGAAGTCAATCTTGAAAAGCTATTATAAGGCAAGCGGTTATTCATTTAATAATTTCTCCGCAGTCAGGAATTTTGAGGGAGCAGAATAGTGGAAATGTTGATTGGTAGAACTTGATACATCCAACTCACTGAATTTTTTTTGTGATAAGCTTGAATATATCATATCTGAGTGCAGCACAATGACCACATTCCCATGGTTCGAATTCGTTTGGATTAGACGTTCATTCATGCTGGTTAGCATTCATTCAGGTTGGCATTGCTAACCATTCCTATGATAACTCGAACTGAAATCATATGCAGGAGTTGTCGTTCCTTTATAGTGAGTAGAGAACGTAATAATTATTGTATCGTTAGTGAGATAGTAAACCATAGATTTATGGGTTTATAGGTCTATGTAGTGAGCAACCACGCTCGCATTACTAATAAGTAATACAAGTCAGATTTATGGAATGTTTACAGTACTTACTAATGGTAATAGTAAGTAGATGAGTAGCAATAAAAACAATTAATAATAATAACAATAATAATAATAATAACAATAACAATAACAACGACAACGACAACGACAACGACAACAAAAACGACAACGACAACGAAAATGACAGCGACAGCGACAGCGAGAGCGGCAGCGAGAGCGGCAGCGAGAGCGACAGCGAGAGCGAGAGCGACAGCGACAGTGAGAGCGACAGCGGCAGCGGCAGTGGCAATAATGATAATGATAACGATAGCGATAACGATAACGATAAGGATAAGGATAAGGATAATGATAATGATAATGATAGTAAATGGTAAAGAGGTAGAGTTTGTATTAGACACTGGAGCTGAAGTGTCTGTGGTAACTGAGGATACTGGCAGGTTTCTGAATTTGAGATTAAGTAACCCTGTTAACGATCTCATTGGGGTTGATGGTTCCAGGCTGAATGTTAGCAGGAAGTCAAATGTTTGCGTTAATGATTTTCCCAGATCTATAGTGACGTCAGTTTATGTTGTAAAAGGGTCATCTGTGAACCTGTTAGGTATTGAGGATATCAGAAAACTCAAACTGTTAACAAACGGTAATGAGTTACGAGTTGAAGGCGAGTGTATGCAAGGTGTATGGGAATGCAAAGGTACTGCTGTTATAAAGGATACAGTGGAGCAAATTGGAACGCCCATATCTAGTGGTGGTGGCAATGTCTCACCAATGCGGATGGCGCAAAAAGCTTTTGCTGGTACAACTGTGAAAGCTAGAGCCACTTCAAGGTGCTCTACAGCTGGTGCTAGGGGGTACAGCAGTGTGGTGAAAGGTAAACAGGTACAGGGTGAGAGCGAGGCGTTTGGTAGCTGATTGTCTGAGTTCTTGGTGAGTGAAGGTGTTTTGGGTGATGAGGACTATGCTAGTAGATGTGAGCATCTTGGGGCTGAAAAGAGAGAGGCTGAAAGGGTGTATCATATGGCGATGCAAAGGTATGAGCAGGGTGTGAGGGAGTTAGAGGAAAAGCAGGAGTGTACCTTGGTGATCAGGCAGGCTGTGGCCAAAATGAGGAAGTTGAGGTCTGTGGCTGGTAGCAAAGCCCCATCGATGGTGGTGTGTAACACCCCGTCGAGTTCCACTGTGTAAGCAGTGCCCGCATTGTGTGCGGAAGGCTCTAGCGCACAGATGGAGGAGTCCAAGACCCCCTCGGACTCTCAGAGCAGTGCCAGTTGGGTGCACGAGGGAGGGGAAGCAGAAAGGGTGACCGGTGGCAACACCAGTGTCAAGGTAGAAAAAGGATGCAGTTAGGGAAGATACCAAGGAAGTTGACACTGGTACGCGACTTCAAAAGGAAGACACGGCGCAGAAAATTGCTCTCGTTGACTCGATAGGAAGTGGAGTACAGAGCAGTAGGGGTCGACTGCTCCAGGGGATAGAGGAATTGACGGTGAAACCCTTGGGGTTGAGTTGGAGTCGAGGGATGTGACTCGACAGGGTGTTGGAGGTGCAGAGAGTCCGAAGGACGGTCTGATGGAAGTTGCTAATGGTTTAAAGAAGGTAGACTGAGAGCTGTAGGGTTGATGAGGTAACGAGGGACAGGTATTGAGGTAAAAGTATTAATAAGGTATGTATATGTTACAGGTAATTATCTGAGGTATGTATGATGTGTGGCTTTGATTTCACCACCTGGTATTTTGGCTTGACGTATGATTTGAGGCTAGTGCTTCAGCTAACCATGATTAGTTAGGCTTGATCGCACGCAACAGTAATTGGTTCCATGGTATGATGTCAGCTTGATCGCTCACTGGGTTTATCAAAGGGGGGGCATGTTGGATAACGAGTTTGTGTGTCATAGGAAGTTCAAGGTTATAACATAGGTTCTATCGGCATTGGCTTAACAAGGAATAAGGGTACACACGCACGGTTACGGGAACTTAGGCTAATTGGAGAAGAGCTGAATAGTGGGCTTCTTGAGTTGTTAGTTGATGCTGAGTAGACGTGTTTTCCTTGTGTCTCTTCAAACCCTTCATCTTACACCATGATCCTACTTTGTTGGGAATGGATCTGTAACTTAGCATGCGTCGCAAGCTTTCCCAACCTTTTCGATGAAATTTTTATTGATGAGAGGATAAGTAATTGCCCAGCAAGGAATGTAGTTCTTTTCACAACCAGATATTGCTCATTATCAATGCTTCATTTCACATTTTTGTTATTCCATGTATGTTTAGGCAGATAAGTACAACACAAACTGAATTATCTAACATTTTCTGTGGTACTCTGGAACAGCTGACATAATTAATTTGAGAGTCAATAAGAGTATTCGCGACCTGTTCGTCAAATAAAATACAAAAAATATTAGGTGTTCATAATTCAATACGTCGCGTATGCAACGGAACAATCGTTTAGAACAACATTAAAATTCAATGACATGTTATAGTTTGCTGAACAAATCCTAAGGAAGATAACTCCCAATTTACAATGTAATCAAGGAAATAATAAAATTTGAACTGCTACAAACTGGAATAGTCTGTCAAGCTGCCCTTCAATTTAGTAATTTTTGAAAGCTTGCAACTATTTCGAATTAACTTTTAAGGATATAAAACCTGTAGTGTAACTCACCAAATATTAAGTGTGTCCTCCGGCTTTCTGACGTTCTCCCTGTCCTCCTATTCCCGCCAGTTCTGTCGTACCTTCCCTCGTGCTCCTAATGTTCTCCTGCGCATGTCCGCTGGCCTCAACCTTCACCTTCCGGCAACCTTGACCGTGGGATACGCCACATCCTCTTTTCTTTATCCTTTCTTTTCCTTAGCTTTCACTCTCCTATACTTTTACTCTCCTCTTCACTTACGCCCACCACTATCCTGTCATGTTATCCCTTCTGTTACTATCCTCATATGTATTTATCGTCTCTGTCCTTTCTAACATTTGTTTTTTTCTTTTTTTTTTCTTTCTCTTTCTTTCTTTCTAGACCCTGTCTATCCGACGTGGGACATCCACCCTCACGTCTCTACTTTTCATCCGAGGTTCTTCAGTCTCCCTTGCATCTCTGTCTCTAAATCTTATTTCCCTCCTCCTGGTCTTTGTCCTTTCCCGCTCTTTCTGATCTATCCTTCTTTCCGCCTCTTCTCTGCTCTTTCTTATCGTATCCAGGTCCCTCCTATACTGTTCCTCACTTTCCTGCAACTCCTGGGCTAATTGTTTCTCGATCCTCTCTCTGATCTCCTTTTCCCTCTTTCTTCTTGCTACCCTGGCTTGCCTTCTATCCTCCTCCTCCTTTCTAGCCAGTTTTGCGATAGCCTCCCCCTCAGCCTCCTCACTATCCGCAGCTTCTTCCTCACGCCTATCCTCAACTATACATCTATCCTCCCTTGTCACGTTTATCTCTAAAGTTCCTTTTCTCTCTATCGGCTCCTGCTCGCTAACCACTCTCCTTTTCTCTATCCTGCTCCTCAGATCCGTACCTCTAGCTCCCTGCCTCCTTTCTATAAACTCTCCTATGACCCTTGACATATCCTCTGCGAACTCTGCAGTAGGGTGTGCCTCGTCCGCCAACCTCTCTTTATTAAAAAAGAGCGTTCCTCTTCCCGACCTACCAAATGTCCTGGCCACAATCGCAGGGGTCCCCTCTCCTTTCTTTGCATTCAGCTCGCAGATGTAGTGGTTCATTCTCTGGATGAATGACCACTGCTCGTACGGCATAGAGCGCACCGGGTACATAGGACATAGGATAACTCCTTCGATCCTAGATACCCGCTCCAAGTCCCTCCTATACATATCTAGCCATGGTCCTGTCGTCTCACTCTGGCCACGTTGGAACAAGTCTGGTATCCCAGAGATGACCAGCTTCGTCTCCGCCTCCAACTCACCTATCCTCTTCTCCATACTATACAACGTCCCCCTGGGTAGCTCACCATCTCTATACCATCGATCCTTAGGTGCCTTACTATACTGTTACCAACCACAGCTATCCCTCCTGCCATCTCTTTGCTATCCAGTTCTTTACTACCTACAACAAAAGACAATTAATAGTACAAAAAATCGGGATCCCTCCGCTTCTTCACAATCCTACTCGTCCCGGTATGTGGTTCAGGCGCTCCTCGTTTTTCGTCTACCCCTCCGTCGTCCTGTGGTCCGACACTTACTGCCTCTGACGGCTCGCCTTCTATTGATGTTTCAACCCGCTGCCGTAAATGTGCCCTTGATCGTCTCAACAGTCGACCATTTATCTCCACCCAATAGCTATTCGGTTCTTCCGCCTCATACCGAACAATCCCTGGCTTACTCTGTTCCTTTGAGTCTGTCTTGATCCAGACTAGGGTTCCTTCTCCCAGTTCAGCCAGTGAGCTGACCCTGCGACCTTTATCAAAGTCCCGCTTCTGTCTGTCCTTCAACCTGCCATCTCTCGCTGCAAAGTTGCTTCGGCCTTCGTTCCTCATGTCCATGCTCGGGATGCCATTCCTCAGTCTCCTCCCCATCATGAGTGCATCCGGCCTATATAGGCTCTCAAGTGGGGTCGTCCGGTAGGCTAGAAGGGCCATGTTCTTATCTTCCTCCTTCTTCCACAGGGACTTCACCGTCTCGACACCTCTCTCCGCTAGTCCATTACTCTGGTGGTAGTGGGGACTGCTCGTCTCATGAGCTATTGAGAATTCTTCCACCAGGGCCCTCCATTCCTTCGAGATGTAACAAGGCCCATTGTCTGACCTTATTCGCCTTGGGGCTCCGTATCGTGCTATGACAGGGCGAAATTTCTTGACGAGGTGTTCTCCTGTCTGACTTCCCATCTCCACAACCTCTATCCACCTCGAGAAATAATCTATAAACAGAGCATAGCTTTTTCCTTCAAACTCAAACAGGTCTGTGGCGATCTCTTCCCATGGTCTTTCTGGCAATTCACTTGTTTTCAATGGTTGGTGTTGCATCCGTTGGTTCTTGATGCATGCATTGCAGCTCTCTACCATTTCCTTCACTTCCTTGTTCAACGCTGGCCACCAGACCGTGTCTCTACTCCTCCTAGTCGTCTTAACTATGCCTTGATGACCACTGTGCAGCCTGAGAAGCATCTTCCGTCTCATCCCCAATGGGATGTATATCCTGGAGTTCATCAGCACCAAACCATCTACTATACTTAAACTATCCGCATTTGTTCGGACTTTCTTCACCTCTGGGGAAGGTGTTCTGGGCCATTCCCCTTCTATTCCACGCACTATGTCCTGGTAATCCCTATCCTTCTCCGCAGTCTTCCTAACCTCCTCAATACTAACGTCAGTAATAGAGTTAATGTATATCTCGGCATGGCTCTCCACCCGCTGTATCTTTACCATATCTCTGACCGTGGGAGGCCTCGAGAGTAGGTCCGCTATAAACATACCCGTACCGGGAGTGTGGAAGATGGTGTAGTCGTAACGCATCAGTCTCATCTTGAACCTCTGGACCCTCAGCGGTAAATCGGACAAGTCCTTGCTCCCCAACAGCGGAATTAAAGGCTTATGGTCCGTCTCTATTTCAAAGGTCCTACCCACCAAATAGAAATCAAACTTCTCACAGGCCCACGTAATCGCCAGCGCCTCTTTCTCTATTTGCCCATATCTCATTTCTGTTTCTGTCATCTTCCTCGAAGCGTATGCAACGGGCTGCCACATTCCCTCTGCCGATTCTTGGAGCAGGGCTGCCCCCAGTGAGTGTGCACTTGCATCCGCCGTGACCCTATGTCTCCCATTGTAGTCGAACAACGCCAAGACTGGTGACCGTGTAATCGCATCCTTAACTTTATCAAAGCTAACTTGCTGTCTATCCGTCCAACACCAATCGTTTTTCTTTCTCTCGAGGTCCCTCAGCGGTACCTCCAGCTCCGACAATAGTGGGCTAAACCTACCCAAATAGTTAACCATAGCCAGGAATCTCTTCAAACTCTTCAAACCCGTGGGCGCTGGCATCTCCCTGATCGCTTTCTCTTTATCCGGGTCTACTCTTATTCCCTCTTCATTGAGGAGATGTCCCAGGAACTTGACCTCCTTCACTCCGAACTCACACTTGTCTTTATTCAACGTCATTCCAGATCTCTCTATTGCCGCGAGTACCTCCTCTAGCCACCTGTCATGTTCTACCTTAGTTCTCCCTACCACCAGTATGTCATCCATCATACACACTACACCCTTCCTATCCCCCAGTATTTTATTCATTTGTCGCTGGAAAAATTCTGGCGCCGCCGATATTCCAAAGGGCATCTTGCAGTACTGGTATCTCCCAAATGGCGTGATAAATGTTGTGTACTCTCTCGACTCCTCATCCAGTCTTATCTGCCAAAACCCCGAATTTGCATCCATTTTGCTGAAGTATTTACTCCCTTCCAACGACGCTATAGTGTCCTCTAATCGTGGCAAGGGAAAGTGCTCTCTCCTGACGCTCTTATTTAGTTGTGTCAAGTCTACACACAGTCTCACTTTGCCATTGGACTTCGGCGCTACCACCATGCCCGAACACCAAGTTGTAGGCCTCTCTATCTTCTTTATTACCCCCAGGGCCTCCATTCTATCCAATTCCCGTCTTGTCGCCTCTCTCAGTCCTATAGGAACCCTCCGCGGCACGTTGAGACACAGAGGCTGAGCGTCATCTTTCAAGTTGATTTTGAAGACGTCCGGCAACACTCCTAGGTTGGCAAAAAGCTTAGGGTATTTAATCTCCACTGGGGACCTCACCGTGCAGATGGTCCTAACTATCTTGAGTTTATGGACCTCCGGCTTACCCAACATGTTATTTCTCGCCCCTTTCATCACATACGCCGTACTTGCGATCTCCTGACCCCACGCAGTTATCATGTTTATTTTTACTTTGCCAATGACATCAAGTAAACTCCCGTCAGCTCCGGTAAATTTCCTCCCAGTCTTCTCGATCTCCTTCCCTATCCTCTCCGCCGTTTTCGTCGTTATTACTGACACGTCTGCTCCTGTGTCAACCAGGAACTTAACCCTCTTTGTTTCGCAGCGTAGCTCTATTTCAAACTCACTACCCTTTCGGTTTGTTCTCTTTGATTGTCATAATGATTCCTCGGAGTCGATGGAGTTCCCACTCACCGCGTTAACTATCTTTTTCCTACCGCTATCCGTGTTCTGCCTCTTTCGACTACAATCTTTGACAAAATGGGGCCCTCCACATTCGAAGCACCCTCCTGACTTTGGACCCCTTTCCTCCCTGTTGTTTTTTTGGCAGTGCCTCATTAGGTGGTCTCCTCCACAGGTGAAGCACCCTCTTCCTCGGGTTCCTACACCTCTGAAACTTCCTCGTCCTCTAAAACCACCATTACTGCTGTATCCCCTCCTATACTGGCCATCTCCCCTCCTAAAGTCACCAACTCTATCTATCAACTCGGGCTCTTTTGACTCGTGACACTTACCCTCTGTTTGATCCATCACTCTATCAATTTCTGGTCGCACCCTACTACTACTGTCCTCCCCCCTTGCCATGATCCTCGACGCCGTCCTTGCTGCTTCATACCTAAGGCATACAGACTTCACCTTGTCTGGGTTCAGGTCTTTCTTCCCCAGCAGTTCGACCCGCACTTTCTCGTCATTCATCCCTTTTATTGTTATCTGAACAATCATATCATCCAAAAGAGCCCCCCAGCGACAGGTCTTCGCCGATCTCTCTACGCGCTCTATGAACTTGTCTATCCCTTCAGTTGGCCTCTGCTCTATACTAAGGTATCTATGCCTTGTAGCTACAATGTTCTCCATCTTCTCAAAATGCTTTGTAAATTCCCCCTTTAAATGTTCGTATTGCAGCTGATCCACTTCCATATCCCAGGTTTCAAAAATATCCAATCCTACCTCACCCATACTATCCAATAACAATGCCGCCTTTCTCTGTTCAACATCATGTCTCTCACTTCTGAATCTATCTTCCTTGTCTTTCTTCCCTTTTCCACTTGCACTCGGCTCACTATACTTCAAACCAGCTCCTATCACTGCTATTTCGAATCTCCTCAAAAATTTGTTCCATCCTTCCAGCTCCGCTCCGTGCTCTACCTCGAACTTGGGTGTTCTTACCCCTTTGCCAAATTTACTACTATCCATAATAATAATTCTTTGTTTGTTTTTACTATTAATAATCTCATTCACTAACTGTAGTTCACTTATTATTGTTCTCCTCTTCCGCGTTTACTTCTGACACCATGTAGTGTAACTCACCAAATATTAAGTGTGTCCTCCGGCTTTCTGACGTTCTCCCTGTCCTCCTATTCCCGCCAGTTCTGTCGTACCTTCCCTCATGCTCCTAATGTTCTCCTGCGCATGTCCGCTGGCCTCAACCTTCACCTTCCGGCAACCTTGACCGTGGGATACGCCACAAAACCGGTCTATGAAAATCAAAAAAATCAACTAGCTGGTCATTATTTATTTAGTGTTTAGTTTGATTCGCGACCTATGAATAATATAAATAAATACTCGTTGATTATTTTTTTTATTGAGTGAGTTACTTTTGTTGACCCACGAGTTCTGAACAAAATGGTTATTTATTTATCAAATTCATTGCCGGTCTGATTATTTTTATTGCAATGTGTTTGGCAAACAGAGGTCGCAAATACTCTTATTGTCAAATTGTACTCTCTGACTCGTTGCTCTACAGTACCTAGTTTACGACTCCGCTGTGTCTATTTGTTTTGGGCATCCATATGTTTTCAACTACAGCATTTGCCCAAACAAACACTGTAGCTTTGTCTGCAATGACATCGATACATTTTAATTTCTATGTTGGAGCCAAGTTGATACCTTTTAGAACAGCATACAATTCTGCAGTTCCAATGAGAGCAACAGAGTCTTCTGTTTAACTGTAAGGCAACCAGATTGCAGCCAAATGCCAGTTACAAAATTGGTGGCATCTTATCACACCGTACCATGTGGTGCACTGGTAAAACTTCCTTTTCCTGATCCTATGTCATGCTCTTTCACTCGCTGTGTGGTTTCATTATTGTTGGTTTGGGTTTCATTTCAAATTATCCAGTATCAACCAGCACTTGAACTAGTTTATTGATAATGTTGTCATTAATGAAATGCTGCAACGCTTTGTTTACTGCGCAGCTATTTAGAGAACATCAGGTGCAAATGCGTAGGATTTCTCAGTCATTTTCATAGCTTTACATACACTGCTCGAAGGTTAGATAATCTGCATCACTGTAGGCCTGTTTAACCAGGTACCACTCATCAGACACATCCAATCAGTAGTGGTTGCTTGGCATTTTCAGATTAACTGATATTTTAGAATCCTGAGTGCTCAACCAGCGACTAGTCTGCAGTATGTGCCTCACCTCGGACAAGTTTTTATATTCTGTAGCTTCACTTGTAAATTTGATGGCTAGTTCAATGTATTTGAAAAAAAGAGATATGTTGTATATGCTTAGCTTTTTAAGGTCTTGCCACACAGGAGCGATTATGGCAGCGATATCGCATTTGTCTGCTCGCAACAAATTTTTTTCGCAAAAACTCGATGATTATTCATTGCTGAGCATGCACACCGATTTTGCATTGGCACTCCATTTTTATTGGTCAATCACATTATTCACAAGCAGCGACCCCAATCTATTAATTTCTACAACACAAAAGTTGATCAGAGATGATATATAAATTCTCCTTGATCACACTTGTTCAGTTGATTCTTGTATTATCGTTGCTTGTGTAGCAAGAGCTATTTAGTATTTTCCATATTAATACACTTTTATTTTACTATATTTTGTGCTCGTCATGGGGCCAATGGTTAGTTGGAGTAAAATAATTGTGGTCTACATGATTGATCATTATTACGTTTTATTTACTACAATAATATAATTAATAAGAACAGAAATAATAATTCAGGCGACATTTGTTTATTCATTCCACTAGACTGTAGTAGGTCCTCACTGAATACTGCACATGGTTTGATTCATCAGAACAACAGAAAACAAGAATCAAGAATGTTTTCACATAGAGTTGTTTCAGTTGTTGGAAGATAACTCTAAAGTGATTGATTTTTTGCTTGTCGCTTGGTTTGGAACTGCAATTTTGCACACACTAATTTGCTAGTACTAATTTGCTGCCATGTAGTTAGGCCTTTACAAGGAATCAGACTCCGAGCTGCATTTCTCTCCACTACACTGACTGTGGAGACAGCTGTAGCCAGCTATTATGAGTAGTATAATATGAGCAGATCTGTGTGTGGGAGTTTAAGGACAAGATGGTTATCTCGGGCAAAGTATTTTTTTAGTTGCACCAGGTGTCCAGTACAACCCCTAGAGTACCATTTTGTGTAAACCAGATGTTGATTTTTGATTTGTTTTGTACCTTAGTTTGACAAGATAGCATCATTTTTATTGTGTTTAAAAATTTGTTTTAATTGTTTGATTAACTAAGTATTTATTGAGCAAGGTTTGTTTTATAGTTTTCCTAGTAGTTGTAGTAGATGCTGTTGTAGATGTTGTTCCTTCAGATGATGTTGCTGGAGTGGATGAATTCTATGTAAAAACAGTGCTTCTTCATTGTCAAAGTTGCACCGATTGACCCAAGCTTACAACCAATGAGAATGCTTAAGTGAAAAACGCTTTACAACATATAGGAATTCCTAGTTTACTAAAAAAATGTTGTTTTCTTTGCACGAAAATCGATTAATTATACAGAAGAAATTTCATGTGAACGAAAAAAAAATTTTCGCTAAAATCCCTTCATGATATATAAGAATTTCGCGTGAAGAGAGAATAATTATTCAGTCTCTTGTAGATTATAAAGCATTCTTCGCTTAAGACATTTCATTGGTTTTCAGGTCACGTCAATCGGTGCAACTTTAGCTATTTAAGAGCCACTGGCTTTACACAGAAAGCATCTGCTCCAACAACATCGTCTGAAGAACAACATCTGCTACAGGATCTACTACAACTAATCGAAGGACTCTCAGCAATAAGGTGAGAATTATTATACAATTATTTAACAGAAGTTGATAAACTCAACTAGTTGCGCTGTGGAGCAACTAACTTTTAATTAATTGTAATTAAATAATGATAAATAATTTATATGTTTGTTCTTTTAGGATGAATAGTTAAGACACTGAAAGTCAATTGATGATTAAAGGGCCAGAGACCCAAGAATTTGTTTCTCCATTGCCATCTACAAGCCGTGACAAGAAAAAATGTGAACCCCAACCTTCTAGCAGATCTCTATGATTTCAAGCGAGAAAACGTCAACTTTGAAGAGCAAAGACAAGATGATGAAACCATGGACGATTATGAAGAATTGAACTGCAAATTAAGAGTTGTGATGGATGTTGAAGACAAAACACTTCTCCGACACTCCCACACCCATTTTCAGATTGTCAATATCAACAACATGAGCCCTCTCACCCACAAGAGTGCCTCTGTACTAAATAATGTCAGCCCACACCGACAAAAAAACATTGAAAGAACAGCACAAATTCGAGATTTACCGGTGCCAACAGTTATGCAGGTGTTTACTGTCAAATTTTGTGATGAACAGATATGCACTATCATCTACATCTATCGAGAGGATAAGAAGACAATTCAAGTGAAGAGTGATGTTTCAACTGACGTAGCATTGCTCGTTAATAAAGCTAAGCAGACACCTACATGGGAGAGGGAAAGACGGGAGCAGCAATGTTCCATACGATGGGGCAGCTAGTGTTTGTTCCTTGTAAGGTATTTATCTACCCACTCGTTGAACTTTTCTCCAGATCTCAACCACTTGACCAGTACATGTTTCTTACCTCTTCGCATTCTTCTTCCTCATATATTTTCGATTCTGTAAATTGTCGGCTTTTTCACCTTTTGCAATTCTTTTTCTTAAAAGGTTCCCTCTATCCTCTTTTCAGCAAGATTTTTCACCTTATATGCAATACGTTTTTTGTGGGTAAGCACGTCAGTGATGATAAGGAACTCGATTGTTCAATTCGGAATGTATCCTATCTCAAAACCCCCTCTCACCTTGCTAATTCTCACATAATCTCCAACTTTCAACCTTGGTTTTTTAGCCACGCTGTGCTCACCTCCTTCATACACTCGATTCCACACTAGTTCTTGCTTGGAAAATTCACGTCGTTTGGTCTCATACCTATAGCGGTGTGAATAGTGTCATTGTATGCGCTAAAAATCTGGGGTAAAGCATCGATGTATCTGTCATCATCTTTGTATGTCAGATATCAGTAAATCTTCTCTTTTAAAGTCCTGTTGAAATGCTCCACCATGGAAGCCTTCATCTTTCCGTTTCTGGTTGTAAAGCGCTTGATTTTTTTCTCAGCTAGCAGACTCTTGACATGATGATTTTCAAACTCTTTATCTTTATCAAATTGCAAAGCTTTGTAGTTTTCTCCATCCAGTATCTGTCTCAGACCTTTGGCTACAATATTACTGGCTTTAGAGATGAATGGAATGGTCGAGCTTTTTCTGGATAGAGAATCGACAGCTGTTAGTAAAAATGCTGTGTCATTGCTTTCTTGTTTTGGAGATCGCACCTCCATCAAATTGATTTGAAGCTGCTTTCCTATTCAAGCAACAATTGTGGGCTGGTGCTTAAATTTGGTTGTTGCTTTTTGCAGCCTGTAGGCATCCTCTCCACTCAGCCATTCGCAAATTCTTTTTTTTCCCTCATATTTTCTACGAGCTTGCAGCAAAGCTCTAGCTCCTCGTAGAGACGTGTGCAATGTGGGATTGTAATGCAACTCTTTTAACTTATCGACGACCATTTTTCAGTTCCCAAAACAGCCAAAAATCTTCTCCAACACGTTTGTCGTGATGATCTCTCAACAGTTATGATCCCTTTATCTGTTAGCAGATTTTCAAATTTGCTGTAGTTCGTGGTTCTCAATTTTATCGAGCCCGTTTTGGATACAGCATTTTGCAACAAATTTTTTGAAGTCTCAGGATTCAACCATCTGTCTTTGATTTTGAGCATGTCATTATCTGAATCGTACTTACTTTTTTCTCAAACTCATCTAAGCACTCCTTCTTACTCTCGTCATCACTTTTCCATCATACATAGACCAGTTATCAGTATCGAACAAGTTTTCTTATCAACGCCTCATCAGTAGCATCTAACACAGAGATGAAGGGAGTAGACCCGATTGTTGAAAGGAAATCGGGCTTGTTATCGATAATCATGCTATTAGCAAGCGGTGATTTAGGTTGCTGCTTCGGTTTCTTGGCAGGAGACCAGTTTTCTATCCATTGGTGATGATTCTGAATTTTTTTGAAGTTGCTCAAATAGGGACGTATGTTATGAACGTTTTCGTCCAACTTTTCGTACTCAGACAAATCGGATTTACGCAATGTTTCCAACAAAGCTGTTAGCTTTCGTTTTATATCTCTCATCGTTATATTTTCAAAAGGGTTGCAATATGAAGGAGGGGTATTTTTGGTTTTCTCTGTCACATTTTTCATTACTAACTTTTCTCATTAATCTATTGACACCAGAAAACAGCGTCTAAAAAATGTCAAAACTCTATTCATTGTATTAACAATGTGTTACGCAAATGAATAACAAAATATGTGCGAGATGAATCGAATAGTAATGGTATTTCTATGCTTTTGCTTGGTACATATAATATCATAGGGTGATCCGATGCAAAGTTTCCCGATAGTCTGTGATGATCATTCGTTCGCTGAGCCGTGTCTATTCGTAGAAAAGAGTATAGTTTCTTTGTTGCTTGTTCAAAGGCTTCTTGTACATGTTTTGTTTTTCTAGGAAAGCATTGACGAGCCAAATAAGTAACCGAAGGGTTTATAAAAAGAAAAAAATGGTCACCATTTAAGGAAATTTGTACTATTTTCTATTAGAAACAGATTCTGTACAATAAAAAATACTTTTATATTCAAGTGGTGACTATGTTTTGTATACAAAGCATCAGCATTTGCTTTACCAGAAACTTTATCCATCAAATCATCAATTATAAACCGTCTGTTTTGTCCATCTCTGGGAAACACGTTGTTATATATCTCTTTCCTTCATGAAATATCACTACGGATGCATCGTCAAACGCTTTTCGATAGGCACCACAACAGTAATGTATTTTAATCGGTAGAGGATAGGCTATACTCTGACTAGCTTCAATCATATGTAAAATTGCTTGCATCTTCCCTGAACCAGTAGGACCCCCCAATCATTATCGTAAAAGGAGATCGCATCCTCGCGTCAAATCTTACAGCATTGCCATCCATGACGAACTAGATGTTCGTCATCCGCCAATAGTTCCATTTATGATTCGATCGGTAGAGGTTCTTGTCTTTTGTAATTCTGTGACAGCGCTTTCATAAACACTAAACTCAGTAATGCCTCCAAGTGTAGAAAATTTTATAGCAAATACCAATATCATCATAACTATTGGCATTTTTCATTTCAGACTTGGCAAAACATCTACAATTTCACTACTAGTACCATCAACAGTATCATTTTCATTCATCACTCTCATCTCCACATCTTCCTCTGTTGACATCTTACCTATCAATAGCATTACAATAATGCAACAATTCATTTTTATACACTGAACCCCACAATGTAAATCACGATACAAACCCCAATATGAAACAAACCCTACACAATAAATACTTAGTTAATCATACAATTACAACAAAATTTTAAACAATGGAAATGATGCAAACATATCAAACTAAACTACAATACAAACCAAACACCAACACCTGGTGCACACAAAAAGGTACTCTAGGGGTTCTACCAGACACCTGGTGCAACTAAATATACAATTTGCCCAGGATAACCATATTGTCCTTAAACTCCTACATGCAGGCCTGCTCATATTATACTACTGCTAGCAGTCAGTCTTTAGCAGTCAGTCTTTAGTAGTTGGTAAGTAACATAGCCTGAGGTCCAGTGCAGGTGAATGCTACCACAGAGCTATGGCTATTAGACGCCACCCAAAAATCCTGCACAATAATATAGTATAATGTAATAATATAAATAATATAAGCTTTATATTTTGCAATTTTGAAAATAAAATATAATAAGTTACATATTATGTTTTTTATGTTGTCTTTTTTTGTATAAAAAATGAGAGACTGTGCCAGGGAGCTCAGTTTTATTTTTAGCAATAAAGCTCACACTTCAAGACTAGCCTTGTTTTTGTCCTGAAAAGGGAGTTGCAGTTAAAAAACAGACTAGCAGAGTAACAGTTGTGACCAAGTAGTGGAAATTCTTACATGGTAATTTTTTTGTGCTTATGATACCTTCAGTTTTAAAACAACCATATGCAAACATTCATGCTTATTTATACCACATAATGCATTAGATGAGTTTTTAACTAAAAATATTCCATATGAAGTTGCATGCAAATTTAGAATTATTTCTTTTTATAGGAGTTGTCTGCACTTGTATAATGCTAGGTTATGGTATGTTAAGAGTACTTGTACAAGGAATTTAGTTTGTAAAGAATTCTGTGCACACATACTTTATTGTCACGGTTGCTCTAAAATGTTTGTGGACCTGTACATGAATTTCATGAGACAAATAAGTTGTGCACATCTGTAAAACAATGCCTTATTTCCAAAATGTAACATTTTGAGCGGTAAAAACTAAAAAGGTCCGATCTTACTTGTTTCGTGAAAGGTGTGCGCATGTATGGCTTGTGAGTGCACATCTGCGTGTGTAGCACACTTATTTGTCTTGCTTTTGGCTCAAAATATGCGTTTAATTAAAAAAAAATTGCATTTTTAATGCACCTGTTCAAGGTTAAAAAATATTGGTCGATATTTGAATTCAAAGTCAAACTACTTGATAACAATCGATGAAGAAGTGGAGAAGTCTGGGTGAAGAGATCAAGTATATTTGACATAGCAATAGGAAGTTATGATGGGGTTGAATGATGCGAACTAGTGGGGTTGTTCATGCTGCACAACATAAACAAAGAGCTGTGTGGCAACTTTAAGCTCTACAGAGACGATGGACTTGGTGCGATAAGAGCAACACCACTGCAAGTTGAAAAAACCAAAAAGCAGTTATTCGCCATGTTCCGCTCTTTTGGCTTAAAAATAACAACAGAAGCCAACTGTAAAATAGTCAGTTGTCTGGATGTCACACTAGACCTGACAACAGGAAAACTCTGGCACACATGAAACCAAACAACAAACTGCTATATGTAGACTGCAAATCTAACCACCCCTCCATTATCAATGACAACATACTCAAAGGAGTCAATACACGCTTATCGAATATATTTTCGGACAGGAACACTTTGAAAAAGACCGTAGCACCCTACTAACAAGCAAACAAGGCAAGTGGCCATAACCACACTCTCACATTCAACAGCACAAAGCTCAACCCAACCACAAACCAGACAAGAACACACAAACAGCACATCACATGGTTCAACCCACCATACCACCAATCAGTTACAACTGACATCGGAAGATGATTTTTAAAACTCAGTTATGAAGAATTCCCCAAAAAACATGTGCTCCATAAGATATTCAACAAGAACACCATCAAAGTCAGTTACAGCTGTATGAAGAATGTCCGAACTATCATTAATAACCACAACAAATAACTTCCAGCAAAACCAGCTACCAACACAGCCAGTGCACGAGAATGCAACTGACAAAAACCAAGTGCATGGCCCCTGATTGGCAAATGCCTCACAAATTCCATCATATATCAAGCAACCATGAAAAGCGCCGTCAGCAAAGAGACACACATTGGCATCACCGCATTAGACTTCAAACCAAGATACCACAGCCACACTGCATCTTTCAAGAACAATGCCAAGCGATGCAGCACTGAGCTGTCAAAGCATATATGGTCATTGAAGGAGAACAATGCCAACTACACCATAAGCTGGAGGGTGATAAGGAAAGCACACCCGTGTACTGGTGGCAACAGCACGTGCTACCTCTGCTTAATAGAAAAATCTTACATCATATACAAACCAGATATGGTTCACTTAACAATAAAAGTGCCCTTGTAACAACCTGTAGACACTCCAACAAATTTATATTGTCTAACCAAAAAAAACAGGGGATTACATAGCTTATTACAACCCCTTAGCTATAAGCGCTAGACTCCAACAACGCTTCCACGGTTTTATCTAACAAGTGTATAATTATATGCACAAAACTATTAGTAATGTAACATCAACTTACTAATATCTTGTTTTACTTCCATTCTTATACAGGTAAAGTTTTTACCATTCATTTTACCTCAATGTGCAACTGTTTCTAGTCTCCTTCGTGATTGATGGTTTTATCTGATGAGCGCTCTTTCAGAGTAAGAAACTATTAGTTATCTATCACTAACTTACTAAAGTCTTGTTTTATTTCTATGTTTATATATATGTATATAAATTAGTATGACTGGTAGGGCACAGGGTATGCACAAGTGATAGACAAAAATAGAAACAATTAAATAAATTAATTATTAATTAACGAGATGATAAAAACCAGTCAAAACTGAAGCAAGTAAAGCAGCGCTCAACAAGAATAGATCGAGGACCTAGATAGTAAAGGGTAAAATAGTAAAAGGTGGTAAAACTACTGAAAGGCTACCAGTTAGTTCATGTGTATAAAAAAAACATGAAAAAAAAGAAAAGAATTCTAGACACAATCATCAGTTTGGCTCTCAACTGCAAAAATGTTGGATGGAACAGAAAACAGGAAGCTCAGACCAAAAATATTAAATGCACACGGATCAAAAATTATTACTAGATAGAGTAGTAGAAGTGCACGGGCGTCGAAAGTGGCTATGGGCATTGATCTACCCCCGGCTGACTGTAAATTTATTAAAGTTTCGGCAGGTGGTGACAATTTTGTTTTTGCCATTGAATGATAACGACTTTGGTTGGAAGATGATATAAAATTTCTCAGCCATACAAAGGTGGCATTTTTCATCTGTATTAGAATATGCTCTGGCATGGGACAGAATAATCCATTTGATGTTAAATTGGGTAGATGAGTCTTTAAGTAACCAAATGTTTGCTCAGCTCAGCTCCACTGACAGAGACAGGTTGTTGTCACATAGGGTTTTACAGAGACAGGTTGTTGTCACACAGGGTTACGAATGCTCTTTGGACTTGGAGAGTTTTAAGTAGGAGCAATTAGTAATATTGCAACGGTTTTCCCTGTATATAGGGAGTAACGGTTACAGGTACTGACAAGAGTGCTGTTTATACTGGCTTGTTTCTGCTTTACGTGGTAGCGTGGCAACAAAAATGACAAGGCTGTGTAGTCTATCCTGATATGGGATAGGATTAGATGCTGCTACTAGAGCAGGCACAACTGTGTATGAGGCGGCCGGCCACACAGATCGCACAATGTTGATGGTAACAACAATGGCTTTATTGTTACTTCACAAAACAATAGTGTTAACGATACGCACATAACTGAATACTTGCACAAGTACAGAATGAACGGTATGACTATGGGCAAGGATTAACAATCCACTTGCCAACCTCTCCTGAGTCTCTGTGTGTTCAAGCGTCTTCCTCTAGCGCTTACCAAGAACTGAACTAAAAACTGAGCTGCTGGGCTCCATGCAGGTCTATTTATACAAGTTAACAAATCATACAAGCGTATAAATATATGATTGGATAAAATAGCTCCCCCTAGCGAAGTACAAAAAACAATACAATAGCTGGCACACTAAATAATGAGTCATAGTAGGCAGAGATGTAAATAAGTGTCACTAAAGGCGGAAAGTCCTTCCTGAGCTTGCTTAGCAGAGTGGCAGTGCATCTGTACTTTGTAAGCATCCAAGCGTAGCCTTTAGTAGTCTTGAATAGAGTGGATAAATATGTCTAGCACCGGCTAGAGAGGAATTAGCTGCCCTGTGCATTTCCATTACCATATTTTAGACACAATTCGGCTTGTTCTTTAATTATTTCAACTGTAGTGGAGGGAAAGGGTGGCACTCTATAGTGGTAGATGGTTTATTAGCCATACAGATATAATCTGTATGGCTATTGTTTTAGTAGGTTTTATTAGCCATACAGATATAATCTGTATGGCTATTGTTTTAGCTGGTTTTATTATTAGCCATACAGATATAATCTGTATGGCTATTGTTTTAGCTGGTTTTATTATTTTTCTTTCGCGCACTCTAACCACTAGATTTCAGTTTCTGTCTGCTTTTATAACTACAGATTCACTGATCAGAACTCTACAATAATTAGTTGGTTACGTAGGGGCACATCTGGAGATTACCGAAATATTTTTTTCAAGTTGAGAAAGTCATCATGTCACAGCTATTCCACTTTCCGCACGCCTCTTCAACAGCCAATTTTGTTCAATAAATGGTGAATAACACTGTCACTTTTCATCTAAACTGCATGATATTCATATGAGGGTGTGCGGCTATGGTAGATGTATACAGGCATCAAAAGTTTCAATAGCAAGTTTACAAGTTTTTCAAGGAGAGGCAATTTTTAATAATTTTCAGAAAATTTGAAGTCTTACCAGAAGAAATTCCAATCTGAACTGTTGGAATACAAGTAGATATGACATGTTTTCTCACAGAAGGAGCCTATTACGACGTTATGTCATGACACGAGGTTGTTGAGTGAACTGCAGTTTGATCAACAACTTCGCGTCATGACACAACGTCATAGTCTGCTCAAACGAATGGAGGCATTAGCATTGAGTAACTTACTTGGAATGTTGCCAAGTGCATGTGCGCTTTTACAGACAATTTAGAGAGTTGCCTGCCATCTCGGAGAAGATAACTCCGAACAAAACCCTTATATTGCTCTTTAACTTTTGAACCGTTTTTCGCAAGTCACTAAAACTTCTTTTTAATCAAAGCCATGTGTGCATGTTTTACAGCCAATAATGCCATATACAATGGTTTCACACCAGAACACGCTTTTCCATTAAAACTCAAAGCAATAACAGTTTTTATTGGTTCTTACGTTGATCATGACCGATTTTGGAAGACACATTGATTCAGTCACATTGACTAACATTCCGAAAAAAAAATGAACAGTAGTAATATATGAGCAGAACAGTGTTGTTTGTGTGTATTGATGTTAAACATTATACAGAGAGGACAACTCCTAAGTTATATGTACATATATCAAATTGCGCAGCTTGTCTAATCTAAATGTTATGTTTTGTCACTATAGTAACTGCCTAAAAACTTTAAAAGTTTTGTTGAGAGGGTAACTCCGAAAACAAAACAGTTTCCGTCTTGACAAGGGAAGTTGGTCTTGTAAAAACAACTGGTTGCGTTCATAATCATTCAAACCATGAGCTGCTTACTTAGAAAGCTGCCAAATTACTTGGCATCATGTAATTTCATTAATACCTGCGTTTTCAATCAGATACCGAGAGGATAACTCCTCAAAAAATACATTTTGCTCCATAACTTTTGAACCGTAAGTCGAATTTGAACAATTTTTTTTTCATCGAACCGTGCATCTGTATGGCTTTTATTTTCTCTACAGAGAAAACATTTTAGTCTAGTTATTATTATTATTTTTCTTTCGCGAAGTTTCTTCTTCTATAACTACAGATTCGCTGATCAGAACTCTCTAAATATTAGTTGGTTACGTAGGTGCACATCTCGAGATTAACGAAATATTTTTTTTCAAGTTGCGAATGTCACCATGTCACAGCTATTCCACTTTCCGCAAGCCTCTTCAACAGCTATTTTTGTTCAATAAATGCTAAATAGCTCTGTCACTTTTCATCAAAACTGCATGATTTTTATATGGGGGTGTGCAGCTATGGTAGATGTACACAGGCATCAAAAGTTTTCAATAGTAAGTTTACAAGTTTTTCGAGGAGAAGCAATTTTTAATGATTTTCAGAAAATTTGAACTTTTTTGCTGGAAGAAATTCCAATCTAAACTGTTGAAATACAAATAGATATGGCATGTTTTTCCACAGGAGGGGCCTATTACAACGTTATGTCATGACACGACGTTGTTGAGTGAACTGCAGTTTGATCAATGACGTCGCGTCATGACACAACGTCATAGTCTGCTGGAAGAAATTCCAATATAAACTGTTGGAATACAAGTAGATATGGCAGGTTTTCTCACAGGAGAGGCCTATTAGGACTTTAAGTCATGACACGACGTCTTTAAGCAAGCAGCAGTTTGATCAACAACGTTGTGAACTGAGCTGCGTAATGACACAACGTCATAGTCTGCTCAAACGAATAGAGGCATTAGCATTGAGTAACTTACTTGGAATGTTGCCAAGTGCATGTGTACTTTGACAGACCATTTAGAGAGTTGCCTGCCACCTCGGAGAAGACAACTCCGAACGAAACACTTATATTGCTTTTTAACTTTTGAACCGTTTGTCGCAAGTCACTAAAACTTTTTTTAATCAAAGCCATGTGTGCATGTTTTACAGCCAATAATGCCGCATACAATGGTTTCACACCACTACACGCTCTTCCATGAAAACGAAAAGCAATACCAGTTTTTATTGGTTCTTACGTTGATCATAACCGATCTTGGAAGACACATTGGTTCAGTCACATTGACTAACATTCCGAAAAAAAAATGAACAGTAGTAATATATGAGCAGAACTGGGTTGCTTATGTTTTTGGATGTTAAACATTATACAGAGAGGACAACTTCTAAGTTATATGTGCATTTATCGTCAATATGCACAGCTTGTCTGATGTAAATGTTATATTCTGTCACTACAGTAATTGCCTAAAAACTTTGAAAGATTTGTTGAGAGGGTAACTCCAAAAATAAACCAGTTTCCGTCCTGACAAGGGAAGTTAGTCGTATAAAGGCAACTTGATGCAATCATAAGTACTCAAGCCATGAGCTGCTTATTTGGAAAGCTGCCAAGTTTCTTTGAATCATGTAATTTCATTAATAGCTGCGTTTTAAATCAGATACCGAGAGGATAACTCCTTAAAATATGCATTTTTCTCCATAACTTTTGAACCGTAAGTCGAATTTGAACCATTTTTTTTCGTTGAACCGTGCATCTGTATGGCTTTTATTTTCTCTACAGAGAAAACATTTTAGTCTAGTTCTAGTTATTTTTCTTTCGCCGCATTCTAACCACTAGATTTCAGTTTCTGTCTGCTTCTATAACTACAGATTCGCTGATTAGAACTCTCTAAAAATTAGTTGGTTACGTAGGGGCACATCTGGAAATTAACCAAATATTTTTTTTCAAGTTAAAAAAGTTGCCACGTCACAGCTATTCCACTTTTCGCACGCCTCTTCAACAGTCATTTTCGTTCAATAAATGCTGAATAACTCTGTCATTTTTTATCAAAACTGCATGATATTTATATGAGGGTGTGCAGCTATGGCAGCTGTACACGGGCATTGAAAGTTTTCAATACCAAGTTTACAAGGTTTTCAAGGAGAGGCAATTTTTAGTGATTTTCAGAAAATTTGAACGTTTTTAGTGGAAGAAATTCCAGTCTAAACTGTTGAAATACAAGTAGATATGGCAGGTTTTCTCACAGCAGGAGCCTATTACGACGTTAAGTCATGACACGACGTCCTTAAGCGAGCTGCAGTTGGATCAAGGACGTTATGAAGTGAGCTGCGTCATGACACAACGTCATAGTCTGCTCAAACGAAGAGAGGCATTAGCATTGAGTAACTTACTTGGAATGTTGCCAAGTGCATGTGCACTTTGACAGATCATTCAGACAGTTGCCTGCCATCTCGGAGAAGAAAACTCCCAATAGAACCCTCATATTGCTTTTTAACTTCTGAACCGTTTGTGGGAAGTCGCTGAAACTTTTTTGCAATCAAAATCATGTGTGCATGTTTTACAGCAAGTAGTGCAGTATATAATGGTTTCACTCCACAATACTGTCTTCCATTAAAACTCAGAGAAATACCAGTTTTTATTGGTTCTTACGTTGATCATAACCGATCTTGGAAAAAACTTCAATTCAGTCACATCGACTAACATTCCGAAAAAATGATGAACAGTAGTAATGTATGAGCAGAACTGGGTTGTTTATGTTTTAGAATGTTGAACGATAAACAGAGAGGACAATTCATAAGTTATATGTACACATATCATCAAATTGCGCAGCTTGTCCCATCTAACGGTTATGTTCTGTCACTATAGTAACTGCCTAAAAACTTTCAGAGTTTTGTTGAGAGGGTAACTCCTAAAATAAACCAGTTTCCGTCTTGACAAGGGAAGTTAGTCGTGTAAAAACAATTGAATGCATTCATAATCATTTAAACCATGAGCTGCTTACTTGGAAAGCTGCCAAATTGTTTTGCATCATGTAATTTCATTAATTGCTGCGTTTTCGATCAGATACCGAGAGGATAACTCCTCAAAAATTGCACTTTACTCCTTAACTTTCGACCCGTGAGTCGAAAATGGATCATTTTTTTTTCGTCAGACTGAGCATCTGTATGGCTTTTAATTTTTCTACAGAAAAAATAACTTTTTCTAGTTATTATTATTATTATTATTATTATTTTTCTTCCGCGAACTTTCTTCTTCTATAACTACAGATTCGCTGATCGGAACTCTCTAAAAAATAGTTGGTTACGTAGGGACACATCTGAAATTTTATGAAAGTATTTTTCTCGAGTTAAGAAAGTCACGGTGTCACAGCTATTCCACTTTCCGCAAGCCTCTTCAACAGCCATTTTTGTTCAATAAATGCTAAATAGCTCTGTCACTTTTCATCAAAACTGCATGATTTTTATGTGAGGGTGTGCAGCTATGGTAGATGTACACAGGCATCAAAAGTTTTCAATAGTAAGTTTACAAGTTTTTCAAGGAGAGGCAATTTTTAATGATTTTGAGAAAATTTGAACTTTTTTGCTGGAAGAAATTCCAATCTAAACTGTGGAAATACAAGCAGATATGGTGTGTTTTCTCACAGGAGGGGCCTATTAGGACGTTATGTCATGACACGACGTTGTTGAGTGAACTGCAGTTTGATCAACAACGTCGCGTCATGACACAACATCATAGTCTGCTGTAAGAAATTCCAATATAAACTGTTGGAATACAAGTATATATGGCAGGTTTTCTCACAGGAGAGGCCTATTAGGACTTTAAGTCATGACACGACGTCTTTAAGCAAGCAGCAGTTTGATCAACAACGTTGTGAACTGAGCTGCGTAATGACACAACGTCATAGTCTGCTCAAACGAATAGAGACATTTGCATTGAGTAACTTACTTGGAATGTTGCCAAGTGCATGTGTACTTTGACAGACCATTTAGAGAGTTGCCTGCCACCTCGGAGAAGACAACTCCGAACAAAACACTTATATTGCTCTTTAACTTTTGAACCGTTTGTCGCAAGTCACTAAAACTTTTTTTAATCAAAGCCATGTGTGCATGTTTTACAGCCAATAATGCCGCATACAATGGTTTCACACCACTACACGCTCTTCCATGAAAACTCAAAGCAATACCAGTTTTTATTGGTTCTTACGTTGTTCATAACCGATCTTGGAAGACACATTGATTCAGTCACATTGATTAACATTCCGAAAAAAATGAACAGTAGTAATATATGAGCAGAACTGGGTTGCTTATGTTTTTGGATGTTAAACATTATACAGAGAGGACAACTTTTAAGTTATATGTGCATTTATCGTCAATATGGACAGCTTGTCTGATCTAAATGTTATATTCTGTCACTACAGTAATTGCCTAAAAACTTTGAAAGATTTGTTGAGAGGGTAACTCCTAAAATAAACCAGTTTCCGTCTTGACAAGGGAAGTTAGTAGTGTAAAAACAACTGGATGCGTTCATAATCATTCAAACCATGAGCTGCTTACTTGGAAAGCTGCCAAATTGTTTTGCATCATGTAATTGCATTAATAGCTGCGTTTTCCATCAGATACCGAGAGGATAACTCCTCAAAAATCGCATTTTTCTCCATAACTTTCGAACCGTAAGTCGAAAATGGATCATTTTTTTTTTCGTCAGACTGAGCATCTGTATGGCTTTTAATTTTTCTACAGAAAAAATAATCTTTTTTAGTTATGAACACAATTAATAAAAATGGCTTTTAGTAAAACTCTTTGCTTATTTATGTAGACTAGTCAAGACTAGAGCACAACCAGAACAAGACTTCTACCAACCAGCACCAGATTTAACAGCTGCAACTGGCTGGACACACTACTCAATGGTACAAGTTGATCAAACTTTAATTGTGCTGTTTTTTTACGGGCTGTGAGCTATATTGATTGCATGGCATGTAGTGACAGGAGGCTTTGAATAGATCTATTGAAATGAATGACTGAATTCTTAATGCCACGCAAGCAAAACATTCAGTATTCATTCAACTCTCCGTATTGAAAGGTTACTTGCTGCACACTAAGTAAGACACAAATTTACAGAGACACTTTTAAGGTTAGTGCAACTATGTTACAATTATTATAGGTTTTTGAAGCTGGAGAAGGTTTTGGGGGCAAAATGGCATGAACTGCTATCATGTATTAATCAAGAGAAACTTCAAAAATATTTTTGGTGTTTTTGCTTGGCGGGCAGAAAGGACAAGTGGCTAAAACCTAAGAACTGTTTTTTAACTTTCCACTCAAATGAAAGAGATTCAACGAGCATACTTTTTCGGTCTTTACATCTCCACTCAAAACTTTAAACTTGTTTGCAAATTAATAGTAAAAAGTAGTAAATTCTGCTACGCATTGCTAGTAAGTCTTGAATTAAAAAATGATTGTGATAGCAAATCATTAGTTAATAGCCTGCAGTCATTTAACTGATGAATAGTAATAAATAATAAAACTTGAAAACAGATAATCCCTTTTTTAAGATGACAATGGCTGGTCATTTGAAACGGGAAGAACTTAAACAATAATTAATAGGAAAATGGTTGAAACATTTAAGAAACTGATTAGAGCGTTTTTACATGTTATATAATAAAATCGCATTCTCTTTGTATGCTTTGTTTTACACTGCAATAGCTGACTACAATCCTGCCATAATCCACCAAAAAAAAACAATTTTCAACTGCTGCAGCAGCTATTACATCTTGATCACTTTTATTTCACTCTTAATGTCGTGCCGCGGCATACAATATTTGACTGAAAACCAATTTTCCAGCAAGTTAGCTAGAATTTTTTTGGGGTAAGAAATATTTGCCAACAGTAACTAATTAAATTCAGTTGCAAAAAAACTGTTGATATAAAAGTGGTACAAAACTTAACGATGTTATTGGTAAAAAGTTGCTGTGGATACAACAATATTGATACTTGTTTTTATGGAAAACATTGTCAAACATACAAATTATATTGCATTGACATGGTAACTGCTTTTAACATAAAAAATTGATAAACACACAATCGAATACGTCTATTAGATGGATCTATGATTTGTTTTTAACAAACTACATACGACTTTTGTAGACTATCTCTAGATAAAATGCGACCTTACAGCAAAGGAATGTTTGCCATGGTGGCAGTTGCAATGGCCTACATTATGGTTAGCTTTGTCATACGTGGAAATGTGTTTGTGAAAAGACAGGTTAATACAGGTGAGTGAATATACAAAAGAGCAGTAAAGCAAGCAAACCATTCCCTATAGTTGCTAAAAAAATCAATTTATCTAACAAAAGCTTTCATTGTGCTCACTTTTACGTATGATAGTAAGTGTATAGCCAAGTAAAAGGAAAGTAGTACAAAAACTATATAGCAACTGCTCAACAATTCATGTGTGGAGCAGTTATTGTTTTCAAGCACAAATAAAACAAAAAACTAACTCACTATACAAATATTATACAAAAATTACCAACTGCTACACTGCTGTGAAACTTTGTGTGAAAACTTTGTAATGACATAACTAGATGTAAATACATCAAATATATCTTGATAATATGAAACTGGCAGATATCTGGTGGTTTTAAGTTAGAAATTGCTGCCTATTTTTCTTTCACTTTTACATAATCTCTGGACTTTCACTCTGACTGGAGTTGACAGTTTACTTATTTACCAGTGATAACAAGAGAAAGCTTTGTCAGAGTTTCAATCAGCTGAAAGTAAATCATTGAAGTTTTTTTCAGGGATTTTTTGGTTTGTTTGATGGCGTTTTTGCAAAAATAAATAATACTTCATCCTGTATGGCGTAAGTCTTAAAAAATAATACTAAACAAATAGTTTTCACAAACTCCATGTATTCTCAAATTTTAATCATATTTTGATAAAAATATTCAAAAGACCTATTTTTTTCCTCTATGGTGAATGTTAGAATCAGAAGTCAATTGTCCGAATGTAACCTTATGTTTGTTGTCAATCAATGAAAAATGCTTGTATCAACATTTTCACTAACTTCTATTCAACATTAATACATTTTTATGTTCGAGTTTTTAATAATGTGCAGGCTTCATTACATTGACAAACACTTCTGGAGAATTAAAACCTTACAGGCAAATATGATCAATAATGCTGTTATTGATGAACCCTTTGAAGCTTCAATGCCAACGGTAAGCACCCACGTAACGCCTACCAAGTGATATTATAGATTGGCTGCAATACTGTTACATATCACACGGGGTCAAAAATTAGAAGATCAATGAGTAGCCTTTTTTCAAATTATCTGATTTTCACGCAATCAATAGAGGTGAAAATTGTAATTTAACCCCTGTGTCAATGTTATTATCATTTGTTGGCAACAAGCAACTTCTGCACCAGTCTTGTGTTCTAGCTTCATTGATATTCCGCTTAAAGTTTTGTTTGATTTTGAGAAGTGCTCAAATGCTCACAATGCTTTCTGATATGATAAAAATCAGCCGTTTTAGCTTTCAGACTAGGCCATTTTTGAACTGTTCAAATTTCGGCATTGAAATCATTCTAATGTGTACGCAGATTTAGACTATATCATATTTGTGTGCAACAGCTGTAGAATTTGTATGACGTTTTTTATATCATTGTTCTTAGAAGAAAGAGTCAGATTATATAGCAAAGACAATGTGTTTGTGCAGCTGCTTTGTACTAGCCAGAGAGTTGGTGTTTAAAACTTGTAATGCAAGTTGGTGACAGAAAATTGATCTGCAAGCTTTATTCAACATGAAATTAACTGCAGAGCAGGCTACCTTCAGTTGAGATATTAGCAAAACAATTTGCATCAGAAAGTCACCTTAATTCTTCACTGTACTCCTTCAAATAATTAGTTGGATTACAATACTGTTCTAGTACATTGGAGCTTGCATGTGTTAGCAATCTGCAATTAGATTTTTTTTTATAAATAGTTGTCAACTTAATATTTCTGTAATAGAGTATTGGGTAATAAGTGAGAAAAGGCTTCCTAAGTTTTAAATGGATCACAATATTGGCAAACTCACATTCTTTTTTCATTGGAATCCAGTAAGGTTGTAAGAGCATTTGTGGTTGATTTTCACGTCACAAGCTTGCCCGATGATGTGTAACCCTTGTTCTGGCATCGCTATATAGGCATTAGATGGTCAGAGCAGTAGTAATTAACTATACCGAATTGAATCATCCTGCGTTGATCAGGCATCTACCCTGTATTGGAGCCATACCGACCTTGCATGACTCATTACCGACCCTGTGGGTGCCATACCGGGCCAGCAGGAAGTGAGTCACTATAGCCTGAGACCTGAAGATAGCCTTAGGGGGAACAGAAGGACATATCCACTAGATTCCACCCGTACTTATGAGGAAAGTGAAGGGATTAAGCCCACCAAGCCTCAGATACTAAGCACAGGAAGTAGAAGTTCGTGTGACTGGCTAAGGAGTCTGTAGCTCCTCCGACAACTTCTGGGTGCCACTTACCTTGAAGTCCATATACCTTACTTCATTTGTTGTTTACCTATTCGTCATGTTATGTTCTACGTTTATGCTATTGGTTATTGCCAAATTTTGCTTCCCGTTCTCTGCCTATAAAACGCAGAGCCTTCACCATATCTAATCAGTCTGTTATGTAGTCTTATATTGTGACTTTTGCCTACTCGTTTTCTTTGGAGAAGAATAAAGGCATGTTGCTCTAAAGCACTGAGCTATGCGTCTGAGCCGAGGGCTCTGTCTGAGTTGTGGAGTGGAGTGTACTCATTCATATTTGATTCGGTGTGTACTGACCTGTTGTTACTTCTAGGAGAAAGGTAACTGGTGGCAGCATACCGTCGGATTGCTACCGACTTCAGCTAGTGGTTTTACGCCCCCAAAATCCACTACACATTTACTGGGGTTAAAACAAAGCAAGTGCTATTTACCACATTTTTTTAGTCAAGTCCGTTTTAATTGAGCTTTTGGCTTGTTGGCTGTGTTTGTAATATGATTGATCAGAGCTAAAAAAAAATAGCTGCATGAAAAATTATTATCTGCGAATTAAATATGTTTTTAAACCATATTCATTAAAATTTCCACACAGAATTGCCGTATTTTAAAAATTTTGATGTGTTTTTAGGTAGGGCTGAAGTTTCACAAACTGAAGACTATACGCTGATCAGCTCTGCTACACAATTCTCTAGAGATGAACAATTTGATGAAATAATGAAAGCAAATGCGAATGCTCATGAAATAACCACAGTCCCCACAGCCCAAACAACAACCACAGTCCCCACAACCCAAACAACAACCACAGTCCCCACAACCCAAACAACAACCACAAGAAAAACGCCACCTAATACCAACGGCTCTAAACCTTTTGTTACCTCTTGCGGAAAGTTTCATCTGATCACCACTTACTTTGTTGGTGAGTAACTAATGAGAGATTGGTAATATACATGGTGTGACTGGTTGGGTATATAACAGGGTAGGAAAGGGGGGGGGGGGGGCAACCACTCTTATCGCTAGGATATACAACACAGCATGGCAGATATTACTTTATTGATTAGCTCATGCATCAGCTAGTATACGTTTGACCGGCTTTTCTCATTCACCTGTTTACATTTAAGTTTTAAATAGACACTTGAATTTGAGATATGCTGCTATCTGTGGGTAGAATGATGGATGCAATGCACTTCCCCGGGCAATAGAATGTCTATTTAGCCACATTAATAAAACCACGCCGCCTTAAAAGGAGCTAGCTTTATTAACCTCCAAAGATGAGTGCAAAATAGTAATATTATGCTAAAAATATGATTGCACTTCACCTCCCTGACAGTCAAACAATACAGCTGAATATCCCGACCTTAGTTCACCGGACAAATCGCAATAAAAATAATTAGATTGGCAACAAATTTGATCAATAAATAGTCATTTTGTTTGGAACTCGTGGGTCAACAAAAAATATCTTACTAAGCATTTCTTTATATTGTTCATGGGCCACGAATGAAACTGATCACAAAATAAACAATAATGAGCGGGTTTATTTTTTCATTTTCATAGACAGGTTGTGTATTCCTAAAAAATATTCAAAATCATTACGCTCGTTCAAAGTTTATTAAGTTAGAAGGGAAGCTTTACAAACTATTTTAGTTTTTAACGTCTCTTTTGATATTTTGAAAATTGAGAGATATCTTTTGTATGATTTGTTTGGTAATCTATGACACTTCATTGAATATTTATGTTGTTCTAAACTAATGTTCCGTTCCATTTGCGATGTATTGAATTACGAACACCAATTGTTTTTTGCGCTTTGTTCATTGAACAAGTCGCGAATATTCTTGTTGATGACCATTGTAGTAAAAATGTTCTTTGTTTCCACAATAATACAAAAACTGGCAAGTTTTTAACTCGGTTTTGTAAAAGAGAGTGGCATCCTTCCTTTAAAATTGGCACCCAGCTAATGCTGGTCAATCTCCACAAGCTTTTGCTATTTTGAAGGGCACAATCCTCAAGTGCTCCACTTTTACACCATATGTAATTGTCTATAATGCATAGTATTACTTAGCATTGAAAGTTGCTTGCCTAACTAAAACAGTATGTTTGATCATTAGATCAAGTTTACTTCATATGTCGTTCTTAACAAATACTCTATTGTTTTCGAGTTTTTTCTCAAAGCCAACACCAAAACCAAAGCCAATGCGTCCAGCAAACAGTGTTACCCGGTTGCAGTGCTGAAACACTTTTGTATTTTTGAAAGCATTAGACACATCAGTTTCTCAGCAATAAATATTATCTTTGTAGTTGTGTTTGTTTAACAAATATTTACATAGTTTTATTACTTGCATATCTGTTTCAAAAATCAATATTTTAAAGCCATACAGCGGGTAATGAAACGGTTAGTAGTAATCATATAAAGAATAGGCAGTGTTATCTACCTTTCTCTTACTTAAGTGCAGCAACTTTACGTACAAGTAGTTACTCCAGTCTTTGATATGTAATTCTGCTGCATTATCAACTCTAAATTAAATAAACAAACTACTTTACCGATGTGATGAATCAAAATTTATCATTAATCATAGCTTGCAGTGGCAGATATCAATCGATGTCTTGCCCCACAATTACACCTCGAGCAACAGGTGTAAAGAATCTTTTAGGTGTTATGCACTAGTAGCTGCCCTGAGTGACACCCTGTAGTTTGATGACAGCACACCACGTCCTTGTGTAAAGCATTACCCCTTCCCATTATCAGGGTTCCCAACTTTTGAAAATCAAAAATCCTGATGAACTACACATGGCGGAGAGCTTTCCAGCGAAGTTCACAGTCTAAGGCGTACACATATGCACATACATAATATATTACATTGTATCAAATAAATGTGCATAATAGCCCATGTAGAAAAAAAAACATAGTCCCCACAACCCAAGCAACAACCACAGTCCCCACAATCCAAACAACAACCACAGTCCCCACAACCCAAACAACAACCACAGGAAAAGTACCAGCTAATACAAGCAGCTCTAAACCTTTTGTTAGATCTTGCGGAAAGTTCCATCTAATCACCACTTACTTTGTTGGTGAGCAACTAATGGAAGATTGGTAATATACATGTTATGAATTGTTGGGTATATAACAGGGTAGGAAAGGGGGAGCAATCACTTTTATCGCTAGGATATACAACACAGCATAGCGGATGTAACTTTATTGATTAGCTCATGCATCAGGTAGTATACGCTTGACCGGCTTTTCTCATTCACCTGTTTACATTTAAATTTTAAATAGACACTTGAATTTGAGATATGCTGCTAACTGTGGGTAGAATGATGGATGCAATGCACTTCCCAGGCAATAGAATGTCCATTTAGCCACATTAATAAAACCACGCCGCCTTAAAAGGAGCTAGCTTTATTAACCTCCAAAGATGAGTGCAAAATAGTAATATTATGCTAAAAATATGATTGCACTTCACCTCCCTGACAGTCAAACAATACAGCTGAGTATTCCCGACCTTTGTTCGCAGGACAAATCGCAATAAAAATAATTAGATTGGCAACAAAATTAATGAATAAATAGTCATCTTGTTTGGAGCTCGTGAGTCAACAAAAATTAGCTTACTAAGCATTTCTTTATCTTGTTCATAGGTCGCGAATGAAACTGAGCAATAAATAAATTATAATGAGCGGGTTTAATTTTTCATTTTCATAGACAAGTTGTTTATTTCTAAAAAATAATTCAAAATCATTACATTCGTTCAAAGTTTATTAAGTTAGAAGGGCAGCTTTACAAACTATTTTAGTCTTTAGCGATTCAAATTTTATCTCTTTTGATATTTTGAAAATTGAGAGATATCTTCTTTATGATTTCCTTGGTAATCAATAAGAACTATTCAAACCTCTATAAGTAAACATTTCTGCCTCTGGGCACCACCGGGCCTGATATTATAATTTTTTTTTCTTCTCTATACGCCACCACCGGGTTTTTATGTCACCTACAAGAGCTCCGCTGATCAACATGCAGCCTCAAATGGTGCCCCCCCCCCAACACAGAAAAAAATACTTGACTTATTGTTCTGTTTTTACACCAAAGTTTACAACTGTGCAAGTGATTTAAAATAAAAACTACCCAAGAATTAAAACTGGTAACTACTGTTACAAAAACAAAATTAATATTTAAATGAACACTTACAAAGGCAATCGCAATACAAAGACCAAAGCTAAAAATACTTATAATATTCTTAGCTAAAGTTATTTTTTATTGGCTAGGTTGTCAACCGTTTTACTTCATTCAACCAGCTTAGAATCAACTTATAAGGTAGCACCTCTTATTTCTCCTGGGTTTCAACATAAACCTGGTCAAATGTATGGATCTCTTGGTTTTATAAAAATATTCACTCACAAGCATTTCCTGAGATTCGCTTCGTACTAGCGGACTCTAATTTGCAGTAGCCGTTTTCTAGGCCATTGTTATTAAACTTGATTTGCATCTGGTTTTAAAAGTGATTTAAGAATGGTTGTAGTAGTTTTAAAAATGAAACATTACGCAATGAGCAACATTGATTTTCATGCGCACCCACAGCTGTTTATATTTAATTTATGTTTACAGAACTAACTGTTAAAGTTTTGCAAGTTTAATTAGGATAAAATTCAACTGCGCGTACGCGTTTCTACTGGAACCACAACCTTTACTATATACAAGATCAAAGCTTCCTAACATTTTTTATCCTTTGCTGAGAGATTAAATAGAAAGTATTGTCTGTAGGTAGTAGTTGAAGGTTAATGATAGTGTTCTAGCTGGCTGCGTGCTAACACTCAACAATGAAAAGCTTTGTAATTATCAGTTCATGTATCAAACAATTAAGGACAAGTGACTGAGTCAGAGTGTAATATTATAGTAGATATTTGATTACTTCAACTAGGGTGTCTGATCGATATATTATCCTTTACAATGTATGGCTAAACTAGTCGCCATTTTGTAAAGTGGCTCAAGTGATTCAGCTAATACAGTGTTGTTGCAGCTTTGCTGACAAATATTTTGTTGTAAAGAATTTTTGGAGATCGATTCTTACCTGTAAAATATACTTGATTGTATATAGACATCCAGTAATTGATAAACAGCAAAACTAAAATAGATATTTATAACAATATTCATGGCAGGGGCAAACTAATGTTGCAAAAACAGATCAACATAAAATGAGGCAGATTATGGTCAGAAAAATGGCAAGAGTGTCTAACTAGAAGTGGTTTGTGTTGGGTACAATGGAGCAACGGTAGCTAAAGCAAGGAGGGTAGAGAATGTCATGCAGCAGTTTTTTAAACTCACCACTTACAATGTTTGTGACAAATAATGTGGCCTATCTTGCTTTCACCTCTATTATTTACATTTAGAACTGTTTAAGCGCTCTGGTTTGTTATAATTTCAACTGGGTACTGTTGTATGTTTCAGGCATCCCAACAGAACTAAACACCTCCAATTTCAAGAATGTTGCAAGTAAGTTTTACGCTAGTTTATTCATCTTTTGCTTTAAAACTGCTTGTTGCAATGACTACTGCGCAAAAATTTGAAAGCTAACGGTTAACAGTGTTAGGTTATCCAGCCGGATGCGTCTCATCAGTTATTCAAAAATAAAAAATAAATATTTTTGGTTATATCTGATTTTTCATCTGCTTTATTCATCAAACCAAAATATCAATCAAGAACCATGGTTGTGACTTTGTGCAGATTTCAAGAGAGTTGAAATTGTTGATTACTTCACTGCCTAAGCAGCAGTTGCTTATGCCTCACAGGTTTATTTCATTCTAATAGGTTGACCAAATGGTAGCTATAAATGCATGAAGTTTTATGCCAGCCACAGCGTTGCTGGTCACTTTATCTTATGTCCCACGCAATAAGTACTGGTTGCAGTTGTCAGCACAACTTATTTCAAAAGTGCTATGTCACCAATTTTAGGCTGAATTAAACCTAATTTATCTACTTTATCTACCTTGAAAAATACTTGAAGGAATGGTGCTCTCGTTAATTCTATCTATGGTATAAGCGCAACATATGCTGGCTGTACCCAGTTTTTTTCGATACGCAACAACTCATATAAAGGCCTGGCTACACGATAGCAAATTCTGTGGGTCATTGCACAAGAGTTCTGAAAGGTCATCGCATTTTCCTAATTGCCTTGAATATCATTGTTTCGCAAAGTTTCAACATGTTTAAATTATACGTTGTGCTTTGTCCAGTGGACCATGCAATATTGATTGTGATTGACTAGAGCGGTTCACAATGTATGCTTCAGTGATTTTGACCCCACCGCCAGTAATAAAAACTACTAAAAAGACCGCGGCAATCTAGCTACGCTACTACTATTGGTTATTGCCTCAGCAAAAATAATAGAACTCCTCAAAGCAAAGTAATTCTATGCACAGAACTTGCTTTGGTGTAACATTTAGCTTTTAGTGCGTGGAACTTGCACAGCGCATAGCTCACAAAATTTGCAATCGGGTAGCCAGGCCTTAAAGAAGAATTGCAAAACTTTGGCTTTTTTGGAAAGCATTAAGGCGTCATAGTAATAGTTATTGCACACAGATTTTCAAGAGCATATAAACCCAGGTTTGCAATTACTTTCAGATTTTTTAGAGGCGTTTTAGTTTAATCAGCATTTTATTTGACTGTTGATGGGTTTGCTTTTATGTACACGCTGGCATTCATGTGATAAATTACATGGCCAATATATCAAAAACTAAAGAGATATTATGCTGACAGTTTATTTTTAAATCAAATAATATGAAAAGAATCTAATTATCATTATTTAGATTTTATTTGCGAAAAAAAATCCCAGATTTTCATTGTTGCTTTCATTTTTGCTATCAACAGCAACAATAATTTCATAATCTGGATTGCTCATTATTTGACTGTATAAAAAGTATAATTTTAAATAAAGAACAATTTTTAAATACAATAAAACAAAAACAAATAGCGAATAATTCATGATTATTTTTATTATATTGGCTGGTACAATTTAGTTCACTTTGAAACTAATGAAAAGACAACTCTGATTAGTGAATTGCTTAAAAATTGGTGACATGCCACTTTTAAATTGCATGTTCGCATTATGCATTTAGTCAATAGTATGCTAAACCATTATTCCAGCTCTCTTAAAGCATGTTCAAATTATTTCATCCTTGCGTTTGTTTAATTAGAGATTATACACATTAAATGTTAGAACACTCCACAGAGTTTAATAGTTGCATACTTTTAGAGCCAAGGCTATTAACAAAACCGAGCACGCCTAGGCACTTTCAATCCTATCAGCATAGTTAATGAATTAGCACAATTGGTATTTTATATTTGAATAGCAGAGCCACTCAAAACCATCAGAGGTAATGTGGAAGTTCCTGTCGGTGTGCGCGCCAGTTGGCGTCAACCCACGCCTGTCGGTGTCGCGCACACCAAATAATTGTCAATATTCCACGGTTTGCCGCAAGTTTGCGCGCGCGCACACACATTTTTGCCACGCCAACATTTTATATTAGTCGTTCGCCCACACTCGCATGGTTTGAACTCGGCGATGCCCACTAAACGATTTATTCAATAACCCCTACTCCTGTTATTGTAGTACGGATTTTTCGTGAGCGATCCAGCAACAGTCATAATTTTCCCTTTTGGCTAGGCCAAGGTCATTTTCTGCAGCAAAACTTTTCTTCTCATTTTCACTGCAATTATTATTTGTCATTTACATTACATAGAAAATAAACCCTCTAGCAAATAAAACCAACAACCATCTCTAAGTTTCTTTAGTGTCAAGGAACTATTAGAAATCTAATTGATCA
Source organism: Cryptosula pallasiana (assembly GCA_945261195.1). Taxonomy (NCBI): domain Eukaryota; kingdom Metazoa; phylum Bryozoa; class Gymnolaemata; order Cheilostomatida; family Cryptosulidae; genus Cryptosula; species Cryptosula pallasiana. Next base: position 38,742,763 of record OX183134.1, on the reverse strand, counting down.
TCATTTAACATCTAGTTGACCCTGGTAAGTAGTGGTAATTTTTGTTACTTTTCTCCTTCTTCTCAACAACGACGAACGACAACAGATGAGATTCTTATTTTTATTATGATTATAACGAAGTTAGAATTATTATTTTTATTTTATTATGTTATGTGTAGGATTAAAGATAATATCTATTAAATCTAGGTTTCCTAACATCAATAAGATTTTTAGAACTTGAAATCACCACGTAGTAGTGGTAGTAGTAGTAGTAGTTGGTTGCAGGTAGTAAGTAGTAGTAGTAGTAGTAGTAGTCTTAGAAGTTACAAGAATAATAATCATACTACTACTTACTATTACCTACCTATCTAACTACTACTGTTTACTAATCATCCTACCAACCTTTTCTTAGTTTTAATTTTATTATTTCTGGAAATAAGATAGTCATTATTATTATTTATTATTAACAATAATAATAATAATGATAATAATGATTGTTATTTTTTTGCATTTGCTTTTATATGCTAATTATTAAAATAAAGCATACCTAAAACTGTCTGACTTAGGAATAGAATGATAACAATAATAATAATTATTTACGATGATTATAACAAGATCATTTATTTATAACAGTCCTATTCCATGTTAGTTGCTTATGAAATGATGATGATAAAAATATTTATTATTATTATTTGTAAAATATATAATACTGTTTAATGATATCTATATTAGTATTTTATTGGTAGTTTTTATTTATTTTAATTTTAATTTGTTGTTTTTTAAGATATAACTGATTTCAGGTCTGTTACAGTTGATTTTAGTCTCAGGCTGTGCTGTAAGAAAGTACAATAATATTATGATAATTATCATAATTAATAACCCATGGGCGAAGTAGGTACTACATCTGAATAATATTAATCAATGCTAATAATAAGAATAAGCTTATAAGAAAAGTATCACTAATTATTGATTATTTTTGCTGTCAATATCATTTTCATTTAGTTTCCGCAGTGAGCCATGCATGATTAGTAACAAACTGGTGTTATAATGGTGTTGTGACATTAAGAGGTATCTTTCTTTGAACTTTCTACATCCAACCGGAAGTTACCATTGTTCGTAGTATAAAATATAGTTACTTCATGCAGACTCGAGACAGTTTTTTCCTGATAGCTTCCACGCTGTCAATCGTATACTATAATGACATGTCCCTAAAAACACTTTACACTATTTTTAAATACAGCAGCATCAAATCTACCTGCAGCAACAGAGATTTATATTTTTTACAGTTTTTTCAATTATTATTTATTACAGCTATTATCCACGAAACTCCGGGGCTTGCCGAAAAAAGTAACAGAGACGATGCGTCCTGTAATAAAAACTATTCGTAGCAATATCCGGTTGCTTGCAAAAGGTTCAATATCACAAACCCAATTCATTGAAACTGAGTGTAAAAGCTAGGTTATTACTAACATATTTAGTAACGGGCGCATCGTCTCCCTTTTCTTTTTCGGCAAGCCTCTGATGCCCGTGTTATCATTATTCTAACTATTTTCTTGTATAGTTATTATTTTAATTTTTTCATTTATTATAGTCATTTATAATTATGATTCTACCGTTTATGATTGCTATTGTAATTATTAAGGCTATTATTGAATTGTTATTACGATAATAATAATTATTAATGTGATGTTTCTTATAATTTTGTAATAATAAATAATAATTATACTAGTAACAACTTATATTATTATTATTTATAGTTATTATATTAATAAATCAGTTATGATAAAAAAATGAATAATTGATTTTATTATTATAAAAAATTATCACTACATTAAATTCGTATTGTCATTTATAATAATAGTTTCATATAGGTGTGGATAGATGCTAATGATTAATTACTTGTATTATTATTATTATTTCCCGCACAGATACCAGACAATCCATTAACACGTAAACGTTGCGTTAAATAAATTAATTATCGTTGTTGTCTTATAGTATTTATTAACTACTGTACCAATGATCGTATATAATCGCTGACCGCATCGTGGTTATTTAATGATTATTATGCTCTATAGCTACACTTGTGTGATTAAAAACTTATGTACGTGTAATCTTCTATAGCCCTGTAAACTCCGTGGCTTGTTCAATTATATCAATCGCATTGCAATAGCCTGTTTATTCTAATTGAAACGTCATACTTCCGTGTTTGTGCATTGTACTTTATATAAAACTTTTAACAAATTCCGGTGTGATGTGCACAGCGCCCCTTATAAGGGGGGGATAACCCCAGTCACAACCCCATTAAAGACAAGTTTTATTGTTTCATATATATAGCATTAAAATATGGATACTTCATTCGCATTTCATTTTGGCTTTTGCTTGTAATTTTTTATGAAGAATTGATATTTGCGCATAAATTTATCCTCATGGCTAAGGAGACAAATTAGATGTATTTTCATCCTCAACCGCTTGATTAATCTTTGTCACACTGAGATTTTCTTTCCGATAACTAAAATTGTAATGTTGTGAGACAATGCCGTGAATCTGGAAAAATTACAATGATGCTGGGTTTTTACAGCCATTGAATTCTTTTGATCCAGTATCGAGACAACTTTGATTTTTGCCAATAGCAGTTGAATATTTCGGGATAACATTATACCTGGTCTGAGCAACAGCTTGGGTATAGAATTAAAACGAATTCTAACAAAAACTGATCAATGCGCCAATAATGAGCCAAGAGTGTGCTCTTTTAGCGAATTTGTTCAAGGGGAGTTATGCAGAATGTTCATAAAGATGTTTTTGACATTTATTGAGAGATCGCCGTACTGAAATGCAAACAAAGTGTCCATACTTTTAGTATTATGTATGTATTATATCATAAAAACATTTTAAGTTTTAGCTTTACATCTACAATGCCAGTTTTTTTTACTTCAACCCAGAACAGACAATAGCTTCAGAGAAATAAGCATTTAACATTTATGTTGAATGTTTAGTTTGAAGTTATGCAAAGCTGTATCGAGCTTTCTGATTTTAAACTAATGTTTAAATAGTGGACATATTTGACGATATTGTTTAACAAACTTGGCTAAATTGAGTTTTGTAAAACTTTTACATTTTTAAAATGAAACCCATATTAAAACTGTTGTCAATTGTGCTGTTAGTCAGCTAGGCATATGAAGTATTATTCATGGGCTAACCTGTATTAAGATATTAGTCAAACCGTATTGTGCTTTGCAGGTTTTTCAAACCTATACATTTTTTGCTATGTTCCTCAGTATAGATCTCGTGGTATTTGTCTCCCCAAACTGATGCTACCGAAATCATGCTACTAATGATACAAATTATTATTAGAAGACAATAACTAACTTACCTTTTATTCCATTTTAAGGCGTTTTCCACAGCTTTCATAGTAGTGTGACATTGCCAAGAAGGTGACAGGGATCAGCATATAACCTTTAAAACGTTTTTTTATGAAATATTTTCTTACCTTGTACATGTAAAAAACATTAAATTAATTGACATAATTTTTATACAGCAAAGTCATAATCCTGTGATCTATGTTTAATTAACTTTGTTACCATAAATTAATGATGCTCCATATCAGTAGATTTGGTGGCCCTGTGGTAATATAATATAAATACTTCAGATCCAAGGCACATTATCAGTATTACATAACACATAGTTATCTAATGTCACTACTTGTTTTTATTGCGTATTTTATGAATCTGAAATAATAATTAATCGTGAACATCTCCCATGGACCAATCTCTAAGTATGTAACTGATAAATGAGAACAATTTCCATTATGCAGCGCAATTATTATTACTATAATTAATAACATTTCATTGTAGCTGTTCTTATTGTCCGTTTTATTACTGTTTTGGGTAAAATATTCAATTTTTAATAATTACTTCTAGTATTGAAGTTACGCATAAATAAACATCATTAAAAATTAATTTCAACTAAACAGAAAACTTTCAAATGATAGCACATGAATGAAATTATAAATGTCTGCTGGACATAATAAAGTGCAGATTATCAGGTCGCATGAGAAGTTGAAATATGGCTTTCACCAGGTCCCTGTTCACGTCTCATTTCTGGCACTTATTTACAGCTGTGAAACCAACTGATGTCACCATATTATTTTGCTTTGATTCATAAAGCTTTTTATGTGATTTCAGACAGAGAGGATGTACCATAACAGTAACAGAGGCATGCTCCCTAGGCGTTTGCAAGCTTGATCGACAATGTCACTTACTTACAGAATAGGATGGAATTTCCAATGGAAAAGAAACTTCAAAATCTGCCACTGAATGGAGAACATTTGCATATTCTATTACGTTTTACAGCCTTTTTACAATCATCATACCATGTTATGTTAACTTGAGTCATATCTTTATGCTTTTGATTACGGACATGCTTGTAAATATTCTAGTATTGGCTCATCTGTTTCGTGTTGCATCCCCTTTGATATCGTTTTTTCTTCTGTTTGGCGTTTGACGTACATGCACCTTTAACCTTTTTATGGTTTATAAATGACAATTTGTGATTATTATCTTCAGCAATTAACAATTTTTGTAAATTGACTCATTTTATTCAGTATATCTAATCAATACTTGATGAGAAGTTGTCTGTTCACAAAATCACTGAACAGAGCTTCGTTCTGCATGTTGCTAAACTGTATTTTCCCGGGTATATTTGAATCATGTCACTTGGGCGCTCATGCATATGTATTTAATCAGAGTCATATGTAAAAATAAAACGGCAAAATTTGCACGAAAATCCTATTTTATAATATATTTGATCTTATTATATCAATTGTGAAAAGAATCAGTGAAAAATTATATCAAACATCTACTGTTTACAAAATATATTGTTTAATTTCTATATAAAACAAAAACATAACAGACGGGTTATCGGATACATAGATATGGCATTTCCTATAACCAGCTATATCGACTTAAACAAAACGCAATTAGCACAGTCACAAGTATTTAAATGCCACACTAACATTGCAGAGTGAAATGGAAAGGTTTCACAGCTCCTAATATTTGAATCTGAAATATCTCAAGCAATTAAAATATTAGAAAAATCATTCAACAGTTATGCAATATTCAACGTAATTACATATTTAATAAGTATTTGGTGGTTTATTCAATGTTTTGAGGGGGTAGACAATGCACAGAAAAACACGGAAACATACGCAACTGCTGACAATAAATCAATCTCAAAATGAAGGCATTACTTTTAACAGCAATGACAAAAACTAATCTTGTGAGTTTGCATTCTACCGTTTCCACTAGGAGTACAAGCTAATGCTGCTAGTAATATGTTGACTACCAATGTACTGTCTCGTCACCTGCATCAGTTCTCAATATCAGCTATGCGGATACCTGTAACGGAGATGAAAAGCTAATGGTATACGGAAGACGAAATGAAATTCAAATAAAATCTATCATGAAGTTACGTAACTGATATGTAAGTCTAGTCTGAAAATTGAGAGTAATGTGAAAAAATTACATATTGTTCACCAATTTCATTCAAATAATAGTAACATTGCAACGAAATTTAGAATATTATGGTGGCTCACAACACAAACGTATGGTGGCTCATAACGTTAGACGGTTTCGTTTTCAAAGCGTATGAACGGATTTGAAATAGTCCAGACGGTTTGCAAAGCGTATTTTACATTGAAAATAATTGGGTAATTGTAGTAAAATAGCCCAAGATTCTATGTTTAAAAACGGGCTTGTTGGTTATAATAAATTAATTGTCGGCCTCAGCAGTTGCAGGATTAATGCTATAAAACTGTATTTCCTGTCCAACAATTGTAAAATCTGCAAACCGTATAGTTGTGTTGCAAATAATTCAGACGGTTTAGAAATGATCCAGATGATTTAGAAAATTACAAACCGTATGGACGCTTTAGAAAGAGTATGAACTATTTACAAACCGTATGAATTATTTTGAAATAGTCTGAACTGTTTTAAAATAGTCTGAACTATTTTGAAATGGTTGGAAAAGTTGCAAGGCACATGGCTTTCGAACCAAAAGCGATCGTCATCATTTTATTTATAGCCTCTATATAACTTTGTCAACATAGACGTCGATCCAAAGACATAGAGCAAGTTAATTAACTGTATAAAAATGTTGTTGAATATAATCTCCAAAATGAATTTTTACATATACAGTTAGGTTGTATTTATTATTTAAAGTAATTTAAAGCAAACAATATTTAATAAATAAAAAAACATAGTTTGTTTATTTAGAAAAAATTCAACTGTTCAGTGTTTAGGAGAAACATTATCCATCATAGATGGACTGGAGATCTATGACCAATAAAGCGAACCAGCAAATCGGCTCGGATTTTCTAAGTTCACGAACAATTTCACAAAGCGTTCAGAATTTTTGCAAAAGTTCAGACTGTTTCAAATTCGTTCAAACGGTTTGGAAAGCGTTCAGACGTTTCAAAACACAAAAGGCAAAACGTTCTGAGCCACCATACAAACGCTTTTGAAGTAGGCAAGATTCTTTGCTTTGAAATTACTTGCGAGGATGCATCAAGACGCCTAGTGAAAAATATTTTGAAGGGAATTTTGTGCTTTCAATGAGTAAATATCACCCTTTGTAGCCATGAAATTTCTTGGAATAAAACAGTATTTTCTAATCACTGCCTAATTTTTAAACTGAACACTTCAGAAACAGTATGGACGATTTATGAAAAGACCTGAGCAATTTTGAAATGGTCCAAGCAGTTTAACGACCACCTGATCTATTGTGCTACGGTTTAAACAGTTGACAGACAGCACCGTTCTTCAACCAAAAAAACAGATTTGCATTTTCTTCGCAACTTCTATACATAATGTATATCATAAATGTTATAATCAAGAAAGATATAATAAAATCATGAAAACACATTTTCTATTGTTGAATTTCATAAACTTCAGGGCCGCCATATCAATCAAGATACATACAAAATACTGAAATTACCTGTTTATGGGTTTACAATGTATAGAATGAATGATGATCTTTCTGGACCAAACTTAACCGAGCCAGATTACTATATTCCATTGAATAATAGGACCTAATGGTTGTCTTTGGCGAGCAAGCGCTTGTCTGTTTCTGTTTGCAACCACACGAAATAGTGGTCATGATGGCTACATCAGTGAGGATGCTAGGCCAACAACCTATCTGGTCTGGACTGTACTGTCTAGGTCTCTGATACTACAGAAAACAAAGTACATCTTAAGACTATGACACATAGTAAAGAAACAAAGCTTTTAGTGAACAATTTGCGAAGTTGTATTGAGCAAAAATAAATTTATACAAATAAGGCAAATTAAAAATTCATCAATTTCAATAGCTAGCAATTAAAACACTACAAGAGATTAATTGCACTGAGTTTTGGCTACAAACATCGATGATTTGTTGGTGTGTGGAAACTGATGGTTAATGCATCGTTAAGTTTTCGTAGGTACACATACCTAGCACCTATAAAGGGCATAGAAAGAGCTTTGCTAGACAGACTCTGTACGTAGAATTGTTCTCTCATTGAGTATTGTAAAACTATTGAGAAAATTTACTTGCACAAACAAAATGTACAATAGGCCTATGGAGGTCTACAGCGGCATGGTCGACAGAAGGGGATATCTGCAAGCAGTAGTTCCATTATAATTTTACATAGAAAGTTGAACGCGTAATCGTAAAATTTTCATGAGTCTTCAGTTTAAAAATAACTTCTCAAAATTTTCATTATTATTTAGTACTTTTCTTTTTGTTTTCTCAGAAAGATGGCAAGTCTTTTAGATTTAATTAGTATCATTAATGTGAAACAAAAACAACGCCGAAAATATAATTTCAACATCATTTTCGTTTTTATCTTGTTTATTATGAAAAATACTTATGGTATGTTTTAATAAATTTAGACCTAAAAACTATTTTTTGTATGAAAACTATCCATTAGTTTTTTGGATTTTTATTATGAAACACTGTCACGTGAATGTTGGTTTGTTCGTAATAGAGAAAAACACGCAGCCTATGCAAAAGATTTATTACTGGGGAATCCCAAAAAATAATTATTGCGGGCTTATATAAAACAATGGACAAATTCTGGAAATCCCGGTAATAAATTGGGGTTTCCCCGCTGTTTGAAAACTTTCACAGTCCGCGCGTTTTTCTCTATTAGCAACTCTACCATAAAAAACAAAAAAATTCTGTTTTTTGAAAAAAACTATAAAAAACTGAAAAAAAATTTCGTAATCACAACGTTTCTGCACATAGCCAATAATTAGAAGGCTCTATACAAATAGCCAAAACTTTAAAACTCGCTTTATGGCTCTATTTAACTTGTTGCATCTTCAGGAAAAAAATTTGTCCAGGCCAGTGCTAACTGCGTTCATAGGAATCGCTTTACCGACAAGAGGACAACTCCGCATTCATTTTTGAACACCTTTCAACCTAAATAAGTTTAAATTAAATTCCCTCAAAATTGGGAGCAGCATAAGTGCTGTTACTCGTCCAATTCAGTGACAATTGGTTATTATTTATCATTAGCAAAATTGTCTGTTTAGGAGGAAGTGTTTTATCATGAGAATTTATGATATGAATAAATATGTTTTATAATATATCTTGTTTGAGAGGTGAGTGTGATAAGATGTCGAGTCTTTTTTAATGAAGTAGTACTGTCATAATATATATCAGACATTTTGCAACTAGTAGATGTAAAACAATTATAGTAATGAACATATTACATCGTAGGGTTCAGATAAAAGTAAGTAGGGTGATGAATAAAGCAAGAGATAAAGATATATACAATCATTATTGTTATGGTGATAAATTTTATATTTTGATGATAATGATGCTAATTGTTATAAATTTAATGATCATCATCAAGCGGTATACAACAAAGTCATTGCTAACATCAACAGTAATAATAATGGAAGACTTGCAGTTAACCAGTAATTTTTATTATATTTAAAGATAATTATTAGTAATTATTATACTTAATAATGATAATCATTTACAAATTAATGCCTACTACTACTAGACCAACATAAGTCACACCGTATGTTTGTGTCCCCTTCATTGGGGGTTTAAAAACTCCAATAAACACAAATCCCTCGCCAGGCTTGCCAACCCAAAGTGAAGGGCCAAGAGTGAGACTTGGAAGAAGGGGAAACAGCACCAAATGGGGAGAGTATCGTACTGAAGTGATTTTTGTCAAAATGCTTGACAGTAAAATCTGCCATCGTGTTAGTTGCAGAAACAGTAAGTGATGAAATGAACAAAGGGGTAGGATGGATGGAGAGCAGAGCAGGAATTGGTTGATATATGGAGAGCAGGAGATGGTAGATGTAGATCAGGAGATGTTGGGTGTAGAGTACGGGATTGTGGATGGAGAACAGGATATGGTTGATGGAGAGCAGGAAATCCTAGATGGAGAACAGGAGCAGGTAAATGGAAAGCAGAACATGGTGGATGGAAAGCAGGATATAGTGGATGGAGAGTATGACATAGTGGATGAAGAGCAGGAGATAATGCATGGAGAATAGGAGATGATGGATGGAGAGCAGGAGATGGTGGATGAAGGGCAGAATATAATGGATGAAGAGCAGGATATAGTGGATGGAGAGTATGACGTGGTGGATGCAGAGCAGAATATGGTGTATGTAGAGCATGAGATGGTGGATGGATGGGGAGCTGGGGGTAGATGGAAAGCAGGACATGGTGGATAGAAAGCAAGATATAGTGGATGGAGGTTATGATATGGTGGATGGAGAGCAGGAGATGATGGATGGAGAGCAGGAAATGGTAGATGTAGAGCACGAGATTGTCGATGGAGAGCACGAGATGGTAGATGTAGAGCACGAGATTGTGGATGGAGAGCACGAGATGGTAGGTGGTGATGGATGGAGAGCAGGACATGATGGATGGTGAGCAAGGAGTTTGGGGATGGAGAGCAGGAATAGTGGACGGAGAATATGATACAATGGATGGAGAGGAGGATATTGAATGGAGAACATCGTATGGTGGATGGAGAGCAGGAATGTGTAAAGGGCTACTCTAGGTCAACAAAATGCAAATGAATAACACAAAAGCAGACTTAAATTGAAGGAAAATAACAATTATTATTTTTTGATAATAATTATTATTCTCATAAAACTTACTTGCTGAAAATTATTATAACATGTAATATACTATCAAAATATGAGTAACTCATCATTTCTATACATGAAAGCAACAAAAATATTTCACTATTGCTACCATTCATAATTAAACAAAGTAATAATAATAAATAATGTTGGACTTGAAGTTGATGATGATAACAAAAATGCAACAACAAACAATAATAACGAATAGTCACAGTAGTTATATGTTTACCATGTTTAATAATAATGAGAATTGATGGTAAAATTATCAATAATAATAACGAATGAGTTACTATCATCAACTATCAATATTAAAAAAAGGAATATAATAAAAAAAACATGACAGCAACAACAATGTTATTGTAAGGGACGCTGGCACTCTTCGGTAAAGAGACGCCATATTGTTTACCTAGTTACGCAGCCATTACGAACATTTACATTCTATTACCTTTATTCTTACTGTGCGTTCTATGCTTGCCAATCTGTATAGTTATATTGCCCTTACTCAAGCTACACTTAAATAATTATTCTATTATATTTTTACTAACTTTTTCCACGAATTTATTATTACTTGCATTTTGGTGCTTCATGGAAGGCAAGGCGTGGTTTGCCAATATTTTATCTAAGGGTGTGACTTGTGCTAATCACACCCGCTTACTTTGTTTATATGTGAGTGTTCATGAAATAAATATCAGAGTTAGCCTGACTCTCAGATGATTCTCTCTCTCAAGAAGCAAGCACTGAGCACAGCTAGGAGCATCATAACTACAAGCACTGGTCGACTATTAGTAAGCACGAGGCTTGGCGGAAAGTAAGATTGTTCACTCTCTTACTGCGTATTCCCTCGACCCGAGGTGTACGACGCAAAGCACCTGGTGCCCTAGTAGTTCGACACACATTGCAACCCGAACAGCGGAGTTCGAAACAAACTTATACAATAATAACGCATCGTAATTATTGTCGGTAATTACAGCACCATTATTGCCGGTAGCCCAAAGTTTGCAACAAACTATAAACTAAACAGTAATTCCTGCGGAATTATTGTGTGCAACAAAGTTCGAGACAAACTTTAAACTAGACAACAATCACGGCACTGATTATTGTCGAGCCTAGAGAGGTTCAAACGCAGCCAATAATTATTGAATAATTATTGCAACTGCCAGCACTTGATCTACACCAGATTCGGTTGTTCTTTGCATGACCAAAGTCAGTAGTAGCCTAACAACAATAATTACACAATTATTGTGCACTGCTGCATTAGCTAGGGTGGCAAAGCGTTCGGGAGGTGTACAGGTGGCTACCACCCAGACAGTAAATTCCTGTACATTATTTATATAGTAAAAAATAATAATAAATAAATAAGTAGTAGTAGTCATGATGATATAATAAAAAGAAGTATTAATAATAATAAGTACTAAATAAATAATGAACGAATGGACCTGACAACTACTCTAATAGTAAAATGAAAAATATAAATAATTATAATAATAATGAATATAGCTTCTTATTTATTAATAAACAAATAACTAATGAAATAATAAATAAAAAAAATCATAGTAATAATAAATAAATGATAATAATAATAATAATAATAATAATAATAATAATAATAATAATAATAATAATAATAATAATAATAAGTTGTTGATGATCATTATTATTATATTATTATTATTATTACTACTCACAACGACGATCAGGTAAGGTGTCGTTCAATGATGATGACCAAATCTTTATCGTCCTTGACTATAAAGAATGTTGGAGCGAAGAGTGTTGTTTGGTTGGAGTTTGGTTATTGGTTTTATTTGATAGAGAGTTTATTTCCTATGTAATGTAAATAGACAAATAATAATCATAGCAGTGAAAATGAGAAGAAAAAAGATTTGTAGAAGAAAATGACCTTGGCCTAGCCAAAAGAGGAAAAATATGACTGTTGCTGGATGGCTCACAGAAAACCCGTACTACAATAACAGGAGTAGGGGTTATTGAATAAATCGCTTAGTGGGCATCGCCGAGTTTAAACCATGCGAGTGTGGGCGAATGACTAATATCAAATGTTGGCGTGGCAAAAATGTGTGTGCGCGCAAACTTGCGGCAAACCGTGGAATATTGACAATTGTTTGGTGTGCGCGACACCGACAGGCGTGGGTTGACGCCAACTGGCGCGCACACCGACAGGAACTTCCACATTACCCAATCAGATGTATCAGTAGTCAAAGGATGTTCCACTTTAATTTTTCGTAAACATTTAGATCAATAAGTAATAGTAAACAAGCAGTTATTGGCTTTAGTAAGGATCAATTTAAAACTATTGAGCAGATGGAGCATGTGGGTTTCTTCGACCAAAAAGATCATGTTGGCTGGTGACAATAAGAGTATTTGGGACCTATGTTTGGTAAACAAATTGCAATAAAAGTAATCAGATCTGCAATAAATTTAATCAATAAATAAGCATTTTGTTTATAAATCATGGCCCACAATAGTAACTCATTAAATAAAAATAAAAATCGACGAGCATATATTTATTTTGTTTGTAGGTCGCGAATGATACTGAACATTAAATAAATTAGTTATTTTGCTTTCATGGACCGGTTTTATATCCTAGAAATATATTAAATGATAATTACAACCGTTCAAATCTATTAAATGAAAAGGGCAGCTTCACAAACTATCTTAGTTTTTTTGCCTTTCAGTTTTAATTTTTTTCTTGATTGTTTTGCAAGTTGAGTGTTATCTTCTTTCTGATTTGTTTGGTAATCTATACTAATTCATTGAATAATTATGATGTTTTAAATTAATGTTCTGTTCCATACGCAACATACTGAATTATGAACATCTATTATTTTTTGTCCTCTGCTCGATGAGCAGGTCGTGAATGTTTACTTTCATTCATCTCAAAGTGAAGCCTAATAATTAACTAGTTCCTTTTTGTAGTATTTGTAGCACAGTAAAATATTACTAATTTAGTAATATTATCTTTAACTAGTAGAGTGTAGATTGTTAATCCATAATCAGACTTGTTCATCTAGCATGAATCATGGGTTTGGGCAACAAGTGAAACTACAATTGTTGCAAAAATGTATGAAAAGACAACCCTAGTTTTTACGAAGATTGAGAGTAGATAACTCCAGTAAATGCAGTAAATAATGCAACATTGGCCAAAATCATCTACTTGGCTTGATTTACTGCAATAACTAAAATGGTGTAGATAGTCCGTGTGAATGTTCTTTGCGCTACTACTGTTGGTACAGCATACCACGAGGCACTAAACAAAAACTGGCCAGCACTTCTGTAACCTGTGTTCCTGTGTTAATGGCTTATAACTAACGAAAACCAATAAGGCAAAAAATTATTGCACTCCAACAAAACTATATACTAAAAAACATTACATTGCTTCGTTTCTACAGTTACTTGATAGCAGTGAAAGGTGGTTTTTCCATGATTCCATGATTCCATCCGTGGTTTTGTAACGTTGACTGTTTGATAACTTAATCTTGTCATATTATAGTAAGGTAGAGTTCTCAGACCTGGAATCGATATTTACATGGTTACAATTTTCAGGTCAATCTACCAGACGACTTGGAAAATGCGACGGAAGTTTTGTGACAAAAAAAGTTGGATGGTGAAAATTTAAAATGGCTACTACTGAAATAATTGCAAAGGGTCACTATATTAAAAGCAGGCATCATTATCTAAAAAAGCACAACTCCGCATAAAAATTCCTCTTGATTTTTCAAAAAATTCTAGATTTATTAGCTCGGACAAATTTGAAAAAGAAACAATTGTTGAGGTTCTAACAAAGTCAATTCAAAATGGTTTAGAAAAGTTATAACTATTTTGCTTTCAAATTGGTAATTAAAAGAAGTATCAACTTTTCTGCATATGCTGATCTACCTATTGCAGACGTTTTGTCATTACAGCTAAAAGCATGTTTTAGAACAATAATGAGAGGAAAAAAATAGAACAGCAGTACTGCATATTCTAAAAAAAACGAATGGATAAAAAAGTTAATAACCGAAGCTCGGAGTACCAGTTTTAGAAAGGACAAAAAAAGCCTTGACAACTTTGCTATTTATTCCAGAATTCTTTGGCCAACAGTATCATGACTACAATGAGACACAATTTATAGAGAGAAATAAAGAATACGTAGACACTCTACAACACAATCTAAACCATCTTTGCGTTGAAAGAATTCATCTGTTTTATGTTAAAGAAGAAGATCTGAAGGTAAATATAAACTTACTAGCAGAAATATCCGGCGTTGCCCGTGGAGATAACATAAATAGTACGAAAACGATGTTAGGGAGATCAAGAGGGGCCAGTGTTATGGAGTTTGTCTTCAGTTTTGACTTGCCAGTTGGCTTGAGGATGCTCAATTTGTCTACGTGTTTCAATCGTTATGTAACTGGTTATTTATTTTACGAATTGTGCTGTCAGCGCATCTAATAGTTCTTGGAAATTTTTTGTCAGCACTAATTATAACTTTATAGCCGCATGGGTGTGCCAACTTCCCTCTTGCTTCATAACATGATTGAATCTTTGAACATAATTACACAACATCTGGAGAAGTGTAACGGTTGTTCCATGCAAAACATTGCTCTCCCTATTGCACACCACCACCGATAACAACAACTTGCAAAAACGTTGACTTTTCTTTTTGAAGAGTTGAGCTTGCAACTCTTTCGTAATAGCTCGAGTCTAGATATTCCAGAGGGTAAAAAGCATCTTTTTAAGTTTGTTTTCCCACCAAAGGAGATCGTCATAAAGCATAGATTATATTTCCAAAAAGTCAACTCAAGACTTTGCTGTAGTTGTGCATTTAGTGAAAAACCAACTCAAAGAATCTGGTGGATATTCAAGTATTTGTATTTTAAATTTCCATATCAAAACATATGCTTAGTGACTGTGCAACCCATTGGTCAATATTTTGAAAACATATTTTAGAATGCTGCATCAACTGTGCAAGTAAATCAGCTAAACATGCGCTGTTCACAGTGTGGCAATCACAACGCAATTGTAACTAAAACTCACAATCATTTTTATTTTCTCTGAATTTTCGTAAACCTTGTGGAGTTGGAGAAAAGCTGTTTGGAATAAGTGAGCCAGTTTCTTTTTCATGGCATGTTGAGCAGCAGGTAAAGTCAAATATCATTAAATTAAACAAAATGTGTAAAAATTTTGCACAAATTACGGATTAAGTTCCTCAAATGATTATTTTTGTCACTCTTTTTATGCAATTTTTGTATAATGTTGTATAATATTTTGTATCTTTTATCAACTGTCTACCATCGATATTTCAACTACGATGATTATTACCAATGTTGTGGAGAGACAGGTTGATCAATTATTATTAAAGGCAAGAGTAGTAATAATAATGAAAATTAATTAAAAACCTTTAGTCAAAAATATTGCAAGTCTTTAAACCTAGACTCGCTTTGCGCTGCTGTTGTAGACCTACTCATAATTATGAAGTATTTTTTGTCATGGTAAACAACTTGAAAAAGCAAAAAAAACAACTAAGGAAAAGTACTACTGCTGAACAAAGCCAGAGAAATTGACAACAACTCTGATACATTGGGTTCCTTTTGATGACTTTTCTTTTTATTGCGGCGTTTATCATCATTATTTTGTATGCATTACCAGTATTGCTCATTCATTGTTGTTATTATTGTTATGATACACCATGGTTTCAATTGTTATGATATTTATTTGTATCAAAGTTGTTTGTGTTTACATTGAGGAATATAATGATATGGAAGAGATGAGAGTATATAGCAGTTCTAATGATAATGAGCAGTATTCGACCACAGTGTTATTAACTAAAAATGATTTTTAAACAAAAAGAAAAACAACTACTTTTATACAACAATGATAAAAATAATATTAATAAAAATAGTAATAACAGTAATAATAATAACATTAATAATAATCAATGACTAATAATTAATATTTTTGTTACTTTTATTTTTACTAAATAAATAAGAACTACTTTTATTATTATTATTACTTTTATTATTACTCTATATAGTCATAACAATAATTAATAAAAGGAATGAAACAACAACAAAAATAACCATAAAAATAATAATAAAAATAGTAATAATAAAAAAAATAATACTACTGAACTGATAACAATAAAAGTAAAAACAGTTACTCAAGCATAAAAATAACAATGCAGGAGGAGATGGTGTTCCTTAATTATTATTTTGATTATTATTATTATTAAAACTAACAATTATTTATTGTTGTTATATATTATTATTATCATTATATTGATCATTTCAATGATATAGCCACGGGCTTCAAGAAAATTGCTAAACAACAATATCAGGCTGGCATGAGCAATGAGATAATGTTGGAATCTAAAAAGCAAGTACAGTTTATAGGTGAGTCGGTGAAGAAGCAATTATAAAACCGAAAAAAGCTAGCAATTCTGTTTGGTGCACAGATATCAATACTTGATTCGCTGTAGCACTGCTGACCAATCAAAAGGCTGTAGCATGTCGGAATATAATCAAAATAAATCGAACGTGTCATGAGAGGCAGAAAAATATGGCCGAATATAGCTTGGCGTAATTGATGAGAATGAGGTTTCTATTGCAAATATTGCTGCGATCCTCTAGCAAAATAAAAATTCAAGAGTGTTATAACCTAGAGAATGTAATGACGACTCTGAATATGTTTTTCTTATTAACATTGATTTAGTAGTGCCGGAGTTTTAAGCTAACATCGCAAAAGCCGACTTACATTTATATATTAGATATAACACCTTCCAATACGTACTGTAGTTTTCATGAGGTAAAGGGTGTGCATTATCTCCTGCATGTACTAATTATGAATTAGTATGTACTCATATTAATTAGCTCTGCGTAAACAGCGGATTTTACACGTTACAGGACAGTGACTTGCCGCAAGTTTTATTTACTTTCTGGTAATTAATTTTTTACCTTCATTTGATGCAATAAATTTTAGTTGTTGAAAGACTTTAACTTGAAGAACTTCCAAAAGGTGAATCCTGTAAAACATAACCGCACTCTCCATATGTTAGACTTCTTTCTCTATGCTTCAAGACACTTGATTGGAAAACCAGTTGTTGCAGTGAATGGAGACATTGGTAAGTTTATGAGCACTCCATCTTCCATTAATTTTGATAAAATTGTTTTATGGTTTTCTGCTCGAGTATTTCTCATCAAACTTTAAAGCCAACAAGTAACAGCAAAAATTAATATCGGACCCCATTCAATTATAATTGTTGACAGTTTCTACCATTAAAATATTCGTTTCAGTAATAGTTGAACAGCTTTTCTTTCAAAACAATTTTTTCAGGATAAAAAACTTTTCAAGTGAGTAAAAGTTGGTTTGTCTGCAAACAATTGATCAATTTTAACTGCATGAAAATGTTTGTCAATGGAATAATGCTTCGGTTTGAAATTGGTTTGTAGAAATTGAAGCAGGGTTTGAGAAAATAGATGTTCAGAAAATGCTGGATCAGAAGCTATTGTATACTTTATCGAGATATGAAAACACAACTGCATGTAAATCAAGATTTGGGAGGGATGTGTGTGCAGAGTACTATGCAGGTAAAATGTGTGTTCGATTTATCAGTTTTTTGTGGTGATTTGATGACTGATTACAGTGATGTAGGAAGCAAGTTATGGTAATTAGAGAATTCTCCACTTATTTTTAGTCACCAAAATGCAATAAAAATAATCAGATTGACAAAAAAATAATCAACAATCAGTCACTTTGTTTAAAAATTGAGGTCAACCAAAAATTAGCTCACTAAACAAAAAAATGATCATAGGCCACTGAACACTAATTAAAACTTTACAAGCCAATCTAAATTTTTCATCTTAATAGATCAATGATATAAAACTAACCCTAAATTAGTTTTTATTTATTTTTTTCATTGTATTTGAAAAACATTACTTTTTTGTAATCTATGTTGTTTAATTTTTGTTCGATCAATAAAGCGTAATGCAGATTTGAAAATTATTGTTGTGGTTGATAACAACAACGATGGCAACAATAAAAATCTGACGTTTTTCTTCACAAAAAAGATTATAAATAATGATAATTGGAACCTTTTGATATTATTTAACTTGAAAATAATTTTTTCAACTGTAAGGTTGCTTTAGTTTTTGAGATATTGGCCTTGTAATTTATCACGTGAGTGCCAGCAGTGTGTACATAATAGCAAACCTATCAACAATAAATTAAAATGCTGACTCATTTAAAAGACCTCCAAAAGATCTGAAAATAACTGTAAACCTTAACAGTGAAGTCTTATCACAAAATTGCGATATGGTTTGATGGACACTCCAACCATCGCAAACTGGGAAAATTAAGCTGTTCGCGACTTTTCTCCACTTACTGTATTGAACACATTAAATCTCCAATTACATTACATCCTGTTTGAAACCCACACCAGACGCTAATCTGGTCCAATATTATGTTTTCACACAATTTTAATTTTTCTCTGAGTAGTATTTTAAGCACATTTACCCATTCGACATTTGAATTGTAAAATTTTGATTCGCTTCACCTAAATTATTATTAGCAAGAAGTTAATACTTATGGATAACTCTGGTTTGGTGCTGTCAAACCCCCCGCCACACATTTGAGTGATTCAACAAAAGGTTTTTGCACCAGTTTTCATTTCTCTCAGTGTAGTGGTTTAGATGGACATTATTTTATAATAACTGAAGAATAACACACAGATTGCAGCACAGATTATAAACAAAAAAACTTCCAAGTTGCAAAGTTATCAGAAAAAATAAAAACAACACTGCTTTAGTTTTTCATATCGTTTGCAAAATTTTCCTGTTTCCATAGTATATTTCTCATAATGGTAGTTACCTCATAACATTTTTGAGGATGTAAAATTGGTGTATAGGAATGTATAAATTAGCCTCTCTTGCTATAGATTACTCAGTTTTCAGTTTCATTCCCGACATAAAAACAGGACAACTAAATGCTTATTGATTTCTCTATTCAATGAGCCGCACTTCGTTAGTCCTCGAGTTCCAAATAATATGATTATTCATTGAGTAAACTTATTGCCGAACTTAATATTTTTATTGCATTTTGTACGGCAAACATAGGTTGTGAATACCGATAATATTTTTGTTTCATTTCGTGGCTTTTGTATATATTTATCATTTAGGGTGAACATTGAAATGATTACATAAAACTTAACTTAAATACAAGTACTGACAACTAATAATGATAATCAACCACCACAAAAGACCTAACAACTTCTTCTAAGCAATAACCATCATTGACTTATTCTGAATACTGTATTTGAATTTATGCAAAGCTTAAAGCTCTTTAGTATTTTGAACTTATTCACTGCATATGTTCACAGGAAGCAATGTGAGCGCGCACTTTGACTATGGTGCAATACTTAAGAAAATTTAGTTTGTGTCAATGCTGCCAGATTATTACAAACACCATTCAGTTTTTAACATATTTTTGCGCCTCAGCTTTTACCAAATGTTTTCAAGTTGACAACTGGTTTTAGTGTCATAATGATGATATTGTCATGCAAAATAAATCGATTGATTTGTATCATCATACGCTGCCGATACAGTGGTTTGACTGAAAAATATGCGCATGAACTGTTGAAGTAAATCATCCATTATCATCCATTGAAACTACTGCCGCCAACGAGTCAAACAAGTGCCCACCTCCAATTCCTCAACAGGCGAGCCAAACATTGTCTAACTGCCAAATAAAGGTCTGCAGGCACACAAACTAATAAAAACTTCTGCATTGTCATTGTTTTTATTAACTTTTGTTTGGCATATGTAGTGAAAAAAAATTTTCCGAAGTTTACATTAAGCAACTGGCTGGTAAAGCTGCTAAAAACTTGTGAGTTTCAGCAACAACTACTATCTTGTAACTGCATATCAAGTAAAACAGGTAACAACAAATTGTCATAAAACTTCACAGAAAGCAACAGCCAAACAGAAAACAAAAACTTAAGCATTTACGAGAAAGAGCAACAGAGCACGTTCTAATAAATCATTAGTTATGGCAAGAGTGACTGATTATGTTTTAAACAGTAGCTGCGGTGTCCATGTGGATTGAATACATAGTTTTTATCACGTGAACTGATTTTACACGTTTATTTTTGAACGATTTATTTTTCTGTTGTAGGTTCACATGATTGCCATATCTTTGCTCTAGCCAAACCTCTAAATGAAAGCCTACTGATCAAATATCTAGACATCCCAATCAACATGTACCAATCAGAAAATGGTAAGAACTAACACTACCTAGTAGATATCCCTGATTGACTCAGCAGTCAGTTCCTATAATGATATCTACACATGATACTCCTAGTAAGTAGCAGTTAGTACCACACAAAATATTATATCGAGTTATTATTTTTTGCAGCGATGATCTACACAATGAGAACTATATTCCATTTCACAGTCACCAATCCTTGTTATGATATAAAGGTATACCACCACCATTGCTCTAGGGTACATGGACCAACCAACCCAAGTTACAGCATACGCAATGCCGGCTGGAGTTCAAGGCAATATTCGTCGGCAGTTGCTCGCCCAACCACTTTGCAGAACAAATAGTTTGTTTAACCAAAGCTATTTGGTCGAAAACCAAGTAATAGATAGTTGCTCTAACTTTTTCCCATCAGAGTGTTAAATATTGAAAGCTTTTAAAATTTATTTATTGTTTACTTGGTGAAATGCAGGTCAAGTTTGTGTTTTTTTTTCTAGTTTCAAAAGACTTTTCGTGTATATGTCTTGACAGTGATTTTTATTGACTTTCCTTTGATAAAAAGCTGTAAGGCTCATCGTAACAGTCGTTAGCGATAGACATGAAACAATACTTTGATAATACTGTAGTAGTTTTGTGCTCTTTACTACTGACACAACGGTATCCGCTGTCAACTTCTTAACTAATTCAGGGTCCACTCCGAACTGACGTTGACAACCTCACGGGGTCCCAGACACAATAACAGAGTTTCTACGAATAACACTTTATTTAATCCAATCCATTTAGCAATACAATGTAAGGTACTTAACAAGATCCTCAAGACTTCTGCTCTAAATGCAGAGAAAGAGCTCCTTTTATAGGAGAATGAGAGGAAAGTTCACCCCCTTACTAGGTTGAACCAATCACATAAAATAATAATAAAGAGACAGCAATCAGAATATGCAATCCAAAAATAGTACACAAAGCCATCCAATGGTATTAGTGAGCACATGTCAAGGCACACTGGGCTGCTCTTCCCGCTCTTTTCCTTTGTCTGTAACTTTCCAGTCCTTATTAGGGCATCTAACTCCTTGGTCTGTGTTCTAGGCTACTGCACTCTGCTCCTGCACATTCTGAGGTGGACATCCAGTCCTATAGGTCCCAGGCTATCTGAATCAACTTCTTTGGATTCTGGCCCGGGGTAGCTGACCCGGGGTAGGTTATATATGTTGTATAGACTCGGATACAGAGTCGATACAGGGCCGGGGTCCTCGGTATCCATTTTATGGGGTAATTTGCATAGATATAGAGGGAGGAAGGCTCAGGGGCTATTTTTCTCTTTGTTAGTGACAGGGCAAGGGGTAGAGGGGGGTCTGGGGGGGGGGGGTAGGGAGGGTAGACTTATCATGCAAATCTCTCACAATACACACTTTTCAACTATTGTTTGGTACAACGACGTTCTAAAAAAAGAAAAATGATTTCTACTAAAAACACACAGACTGTTTGAGAAAAAGACTCTATGCAGTTCTAATCTCACTGAACAAAATTTTGCAGAAGCACTCAATCAAATACCAGTCTAGTTTTTAAACTGTTTCGTTTCTTGTATGGTTAGACTTATACTTATAAGGAATTTTCGAGGCCTCAACGCACCTGTCTGACAAATTTTTATCAACTGGTGTAATCCTCAAATAATCATTTTGTGCAAAAAAACTCATTAAAAACAATGCCATTATTTCTCAAAAGTTTTCAGAGTTTTCTCTTCATCACAAGTCTTCCACATCTCGTATGGCGATCAACTATTTGAAAGCACACCTAAAGCACGGGTTCCTATTTCCAAATTGACAGTTTATTTTTATTCATTACATATAAGTACATGTATCTATCCATTACATATAAGTACATGTATTTACTCATTACATATAAGTACATATACCTATCCATTACATATAAGCACATGTATTTACTCATTACATGTAAGTACATGTATTTACTCATTACATATAAGCACATGTATTTACTCATTACATATAAGAACATGTCTTTACTCATTACATATAAGTTTATGTATTTACTCATTACATATAAGTACATGTATTTACTCATTACATGTAAGTACATGTATTTACTCATTACATGTAAGTACATGTATTTACTCATTACATGTAAGTACATGTATTTACTCATTACATGTAAGTACATGTATTTACTCATTACATGTAAGTACATGTATTTATTCATTACATATAATTACTTGTATTTACTTATTACATATAAGTACATGTATTTACTCATTACATATAAGTAAACGTATTTACTCATTACATATAGGAACATGCATTTACTCACCAGATATCCATCAATTAACTAGACACAACAAAGTGATTGGTGATGCAGCACCGTGTAAGCTTTCAGACTCTCATAAAATAAGTTATAAAAAATACTTGAAGTAAATATGCTATGTTGTTCTTTATTGTCTTAATACATCAGCTAAGTCTGGGCAATGATATTGTAATGAACTTTTAATTTTAATTATTTTTTTAATCACAGTAAATCTAGGTTTCTTGCAAATTAACGTTTGTTGTTTGTCTCTTGTGTTTTTTCGGAAATCTAAATATATAAAAATTTGAATTCCACAAGAAAAATCAATAGTTGTTTACAGAGAATAGGTTTTGCTGTAAATGAAGCCACAACATGAGCTGTTTGAACTGGGGAAAATTGAATGTGGTGATTCATTATTAAGTTCAGTAATCAATGTTCAAGTTTATCTTGTTGTCCGACATGAAAAATGAGTGTTGGAGTAAGTTAAAAAACTGGCTATCGTGAGGCCAATAATTATTGAGGATTTACTAAGGATTAAATACTACATTGAACAGAATACCAACAACTATTGAAGTTGGTGATAAACTTAAATGTCTAGGATATTAACTTACCCATCGAGAGAGTTATGAATCCATACAATAAAGCACAACTGCAGCATATACAAATGCAAACCTAAAGTTGATTTCCCCAATTGCTGGAGACGATCCAAGTCATTCTTAGAGGGCAATATTTCTTTTGCTTCAAAAATAAGAGTCTCAATATAATAGGAAACTTTTTATTGAAAAGTGAGCTTATGACCTCCAGTTTCTTGTATGTGTAGACACCAGTGAAGAACAATGACTGTCCAGCAAGACAAATGATCCGAAATTAACGAAATTATGAACTTGTTTTTAAGAAACAGGAAGGTCAATGAAACAGTTGGTAAAATCTAAAAGTTGAATGTATTATGGTTCTCATGGAAACATATGAGATGCGGTGGATACCAATTAGCAGCAAGGAGTAGCACTGGATAACAAGGGATGACAAAAGGTAACAAGAGTGACAAGGAGTAACAAGGGGTAACAAGGGGTAACAAGGGTAACAAGGGGTAACAAGGAGTAACAAGGGGGTAACAAGGGGTAACAAGGGGTAACAAGGGGTAACAAGGGGTAACAAGGGGTAACAAGGGTAACAAGGAGTAACAAGAGGTAAAAAGAGATAACAAGGGGTAACAAGGGGTAAAAAGGGGTAACAAGGGGTAACAAGGGTAACAAGGGGTAACAAGGGGTAACAAGGGGTAGCAAGTGGTAGCAGGGGTAGCTACCTAAAACATTACATCGAGAAACTTACGATTTCAGATTTGAACTAAGCAAGTATAAATTATAGCCAGTCTCCGTTCTGAAGTAAACCTCTACCAGCAGTAATATCTTACTGTACACATGCATTCCGCAATGGAAATTACAGCATGTAAACTGTTGGTAGTATTACCAAAAATACTTATGATTGAGTTGCTTAGCAATCACAAATGTTGGTTGAAGAAACTTGATATGAAATTTTGAAATAGACAAAAGAAAGGTTAGTGTATTTAGCCAATTGTAATTGATTAACATAAAAAGAGAAAATTTGTTTCGCAAATTAATTCGTGATCATTGCCCATTGGTTATGATAAAGCAATGAATTAACTGGGTGATATATACAGTTGTAGTGTTCTATTATATACAGCTTTTGGGTGCTAGATAAACATTCCATGGCAAGCACTTCATGCTTACTCCTATGAATTCATGTTACTTTCGTTTTTACAAAATGATTTATGCACCTGTGTATGCTAATGTTCTATTGTGAGTGATCTTCATGTTATGTCAGCCACCCCACCTATATCTCCACCCCCCCCCCCCCCCCCCACGTTGGAAACTCCCTGTATCCCTTCTCCTACTTGTAGTAAATGCTTTGAAGTGTACCCCGAGCCTTTCCTATTATCACATATATATCTTCCCCTGCAATTTAAGGATACTGGGTTTATACCAAGCCAGTATAGACCCTGTATTCTACCTATTAGACATATAAAGCCTAGGCCGGTTCACCCCGAGTCAGTACCCTGGGCCGGCCATTAACAGTAGCCTGAGGCTTGATGCGAACCCTTCATCATCTGGATCCCGAAGTAGTGTAACTGATAGAAGCAGAAACCATGAAACAGAGACACCAAATAGGGAATGAAAGATTTCACCCCCACCAAAAAGAGAGGTAAAAGCCCCCAGAGCCACTTTGCCATGTGCTCGCTCTTCTCATTGGCTCACTGTATTGCTGTGCTTTGTAATGTATATTATTAGTCGTGTATATTTTGAATACTTCGCTGTTATTGGCTCACCCTTAATGAGAGGGTGGGATTTCCTTTGTTCTACTATTTAAGGAGCTGCTGGGCATGAGAGAAGGTAGAAGCTTTCGGTTTTTCGTTCCATGACTTTGTTATGTTGATAAACAGAGTGAGATAATCAAGTGTTTTATTTGCGTAAGTGCTGTGCAGTTTGTCTGGGTAATGGACCCAGAAACAGTTGATAGTGTCAAGAAGGAGTGGAAGCCGTTATGTCCGTAGTGAAAGAAGGAAAATCGCTACAATATTATACTACGGATTGAGAGTACTCTTAACCTAAATCTATTCTATGTAAAATTTATGTTCAAGCTTACATTTTGGTTGCACTTGATAGGAATTGTGTGCACATGAACAAAAATTTCAGCTGACAAGCAGTGGTGTGCTCTTGTAAAATAATGCTTTCTTTTCATGGAATTGTGTTCAGATAGCTAATATTATCGTGCTACAGAAATTTGTGCGCACATGTATATATCACATGCGCATATATACACATTACATGTGCACATGTATACACTACCTGCGTACATGTATATATTACCTGCGCACATGTATACACTACTTGCGTACATGTATACATTACACGCGAACATGCATACATTACATGCGGACATGTATACATTACATGAGAACATGTATACATAACATGCGCACATATATACATCACATGTGCACATGTATATATTACATGATCACATGTATACATTACATGAGCACATGTATACATTACATGCGCACATGCTCGTTCTAGACTGGAAAATGGCGCTTAATATTTAAAAAGAAATTAGAATTATTCAATAACAATTGAGCAGGTCTCAACCCTACCAATCGCATATCTATTCTTGGCAAGGAGAAGGCAAGTTGAAGGAGCAGAATGGGAGAACACAGAAAATATTACATTGAAATTGACCAAATTTTGCCTATCAAAATGTCAGAGTGTGTTAAATGAAAACAATTCAGAAGTCAGTTGCTTCTTCACCAGTTGTATGGCTGCTGTCAATGAAGCTCTTCCATCAATAGTTTTATATTGCTGCAGTATTTATGGTAAACTACCGAAATAAAAATGGAAACGAAACTCTTATTGCCACTTACCATTGTGATCTTTCGTTTCTCAACTTTAATCTTCATGGCAACCAGAAAGTAAAGACTTGAGGAATGTATGGAAGTTTTTTATTTTTAGCTATAACAGAAAAATTATTTTAATATGAATTACATCATCAACAGATACTATTTCAAGTTTCCTCCAATCAAAATTAAACATGATCAACCATTATATTCGACAGTTTTCAAATTATCCAAAACACAAATGAACTAATGCAACAATACCCACTAAATTTTCCATTAGCAAATATCTTTAATTTTAAAATAATATTAAACTTTTAATAATCAACAAACGTTGTTGAAAAAGTTCATCAACGCATTCAAATTGAATAGTTTTTTTTTTGTTTAAATAAATACAACAAAAGCTCTGAAACAATAAATAAAGTGGCTTTTGGAAGGCCGGTAATGATTTATGACTGCGTCAAGTCTTAGATTACTTGTTTGATATCAATATTCCGCTGGTTTAAGAGTGTCATGTCCTCTGGTGAATTAGTTTCTGGAAATGCTGAAAATATCCAAATCAAAATAACATTTGTTATATTATAACGGTGCAGTGCAAATATGAGGATGTAAAAGCTTAATCAAGTGTGGGAGATATTTATAGTAAAGTTGGCATGAAGCCTCCCCCCCTTCCCCTCCCCCACTCCGTTCTACTCCTTAATTTAACTTCCCTCCACACCCTCTTCCCAGCACCAAGCATGGCTTTTCTATAGACTCAGGATCACTGTTTATAGCATACTTGTGCTAGACTGTGTTTAGAGAGCAAGCTATATACCAGCTTATATCGGGTCCATTTTCAACCCAGTATATTTCATATAAGATATAGAAGGCCTATCTTGGGCCAGTATCTAAACTTGATTTGACGGAGATCACCAGAAGAGTGAGAGTGAGCAACAAGGGACCAAAAAACCCTCTATAGTTGTAAAAGAAGATTAAGACAACAAGTTGAAACTCGATCTAAGGAAGCCTACCTATCTAATATAAATA
This sequence comes from Cryptosula pallasiana, assembly GCA_945261195.1. NCBI lineage: Eukaryota > Metazoa > Bryozoa > Gymnolaemata > Cheilostomatida > Cryptosulidae > Cryptosula > Cryptosula pallasiana. The sequence continues at coordinate 38,715,661 of OX183134.1, read as the reverse complement.
ACCAGCTTCCACACGCCTCTAATTGACTTGAGCAATAGCAGAAACTGTTATGCCATGTGCCAGTTCTGTGCTAATCACATGATTGGGCACTCTTGTTATTGTGTATTTGTATGGCCTTCTCTCATTACTGTGGTTTATGAATTTTTATTTGTCATTGGCTCACCTCTAATAAGAGCTTTCCTTATTGTCTCCTATCAAAGGAGCTGTTGTACAGTAAGTGATGCAGAAGTCATTTGGATTGTGTATAGAAATTATTGTATTGCTAAACAGATAGTTATAATTAAGTATTTTATAACTATCTCTTGTGTAGTGTGTCTGGGTCGTGGACCCCGTGCCAGTTGGTGAGGTCTACATTCAAACCCCAAACCTCCGGTGAGAAGAGAGTAGTGGAGTGTGCACAAGAAGTGCACATGGCGAGACGACCATTAAGAGTATTTGCGATCTCTGTTCGCTGAACACATTGCAATAAATATAATCAAATCGGCAATAAATTTAATCAATAAATAATCATTTGGTTCGAAATTCGTGGGTCAACAAAAAGTAGCTCACTGAATAAAAAACATAACAACAAGTCTTTATTTATATTGTTTGTAGGTCGCGAATGAAACTGAACACAGAATAAATAATAGCAATCGAGTTGGATTTTTTCATTTTCATAGACCGGTTTTATATTCTTGAAAAATAATTCAAAATAATTGCCAGCATTCAAAATTTACCAAATTTAAAGGCTGTTTTACAAGGTATCCTGGTTTATAGCAGTTTAAATTTTATTATTTCCTTGATTCATTTAAAAATTGGGAGTTATGTTCTTTTTGATTTGTTCTGTAAATTGCAACATTGTATTGAACATTTATGTTGTTCTAAACTAATGTGACGTTGCATACACAACATATTGTTTTAAGAACACCTATTACTTTTTGTATTTTGTTCGACGAACTCATCACGAATACTCTCATTGTGTCCATCGTAAAGGGAGAAAGTCTACTACACAAAGCCATTTCAAGTGCTTTCTTTTATGTAGACTTTTTGAAGTTTTTGAACCCTGATAGGAGCATGTATTACAAGTGTTATGTTTGTTTGTTCTCATTGTTACAATCACTAGATTTCCATGCGTTGAAGTTTCGAAGGAGTTTTGAAAAACGGATTGTTGAAAACTTCGAAGTTTTGGTTTGCCAAACTCCCATTACACAAATTTTTGAAAGAATTATGCAGAGTTGTCTACACCAAAGAAAGGATAACTACACAATGAGAGTATCAGTGATTTGGCGGGTTACGGCGTCATGGTATTGTTGCGGCCAGAGATGAGCAGTATCTATTGAAATGATAACATTGTGAAAAAAATATTGTTTTCACAAGCGTGTGTTGTCACAAAATTGTTTACATTTCAAAATCTTGGGTCTCAAATTAATTACTAACACAGATGATGAGTGTTTTATGACTTATCAACCGATGTATCTATGGCTTTTTATAGCCAACTGAACCGTATAATAAATAAGTAGTCGTTAGTTGTCAAACTCTGATATAAATAAATAATAATAATTATTTATTTATTATTACAAGGCTATTGATTATTACTCTTTTGTATTATTTAATAACATGATGCTGAGAACCTTATATTTTCTCAAGATTATTTTCATGAAGGAAGAACATCCAAATTAAACATAAATAATAATTTATTTCTGGTGATTCTCACTAATGTTGTTGTTAATTGAATAGTTTATTATCATGAAAACTACAAAGTTTTTAACTTCCATGATTCTATTGTCAAAAGTTTGCAGTTTTGAATCCTCGAAAAGTTGGAAAATTCCACTATCGAGATCGGCGCAGTGAAAAGTTCGAAGTTTTGAAGATTTCAAACTTTTCATGGACTTCCATCCTTCGAAGATTTGAAAAATCCGAAAATCTGTGGAAACTTTGACGCATGAAAATCTAGTGAATGAGTCTATTAGATTTTTTTTTCTCAAAATGTCTCTTTGTTCTCATTTTGAAAAGAGCAAACCATTTAATACAAGCTTCATAAAAAGCAATTGTTGGCTTGGCAAGCAGAGAAAGCTAAATAAAAGCTTTGAACTGATAGGTGGTTTTTTATCCGACTATAAACAAGGCTACTTTGCTGCAATACATTTAATAATGATTCACTATTGTGATCTTTTCCTTTCAGCAAAAGTTAATTGAGACAGCGGGATTGAGAGAAAATTTCCTAGAGTTAACGCAAATTTGGAAAGAGTTAGGGACTCAGTGATGGAGAACTGGGTACAATAGGTGTATTTTAAAACTGTCAGTTGTTGAACTTGCGCATAAATGCCCTCGTGCACTTTACAGACTTGTTCGTTGCTGAACGTTCTGTGCACCAGTCTTTGTGAAGAAATACTTTTTCTAATAGTAATAGCTTTTTTCTATTTCGTCAGGAGTTGTGGTACCTTTATATAATATGTTGAGGATTGATTCCTTGCACAACTCACTAGTCAGAGTTGTGTTTTCTTGGTGTAAAAGAATGCCAAATGTTGTCAAAAAATTGCTAAAAATAACCATAAACTAGTTCATGCTTATTTTCGGATTGTAAGTTTGAAGATGATTGTTCATCTATATTTTATGTTGCTCGACTTTTTCCAGTCAACTAATGTGCAATTTAAGTTGGAAAATTATTCCGTTGTTGATTATAACAATGATACCAAAAATGCAAATCTGACATTGTTTTCGCCGCAAATAAGTTTCAAATTATGATAATATTGAATCAATGTCCTTTTTCTTGATTTGACAAAATGTATTTTTAACTGCAATATCGCTTTAGTTTTTTTAGATATTTGCCTTGCAACATATCAAATGGGCACCAGTGTGTCCATGTTATAGTCAATGCTTATAAATATCTTATCATTGTTCTTGTTCTTATGATAGCAGCAGGAAATGGAAACAATGACGCAAGGAGTTACATCTGGTACATACTAGAAAATGTTTGAGTTTTGCATGTTCAAAATAAATCCAGCCAGGGACGCGCTCAATCCCGTTCATTTTAACTCGCAGTTCAAGCCAACTTATTGATTATTTTGTCCATTCTTGATTGAAATATTTGTGCATTCAGTTTCATTTTGAATGTCTTTCAATTTTCGAATACACCTCATGGCTGGCTGTGGTTTTTTCAAAGATTGAGAATTATTTTTGGCTGTCTAGTGCAGTACTGGGGACTACGAAAAGCAAAAAGTCAACAGCTAAAATATGATAATGTTTGGTTGCAGTTCCATCTAATGACAAAGATAGGTTGACAGACACAGAGTTGACAGACACAGAGTTGACAGACACAGAGTTGACAGACACGGAGTTAACAGACACAGAGTTGACAGACACAGAGTTGACAGAGACCGATTATTGCAATTTAGGGTCACAGCAATTGCGTTATGAATACTAGTCGATGAAGTTATTTTTTACTTCTAGCGATCAGCTTATTAAATTTGTGTGATTAGAAAAAGAACGACACAATGGGCGCCATCTGAGTTGTGAGTAAACCGGACTACTACATGTATATACTAGAACTGACTGGTGTATTATATGAATTGCCCATGAATGGCAGGTCATGTGCGTTTTTTAGCAATTACCTACCTTGAATAGATCTGTTGAAAGAAATATGATTCAGTGCTTTACAAATGCATTCTTAGCATCATTTCAATGAAAACTTCAGTTGTTGTTCTACACCAGGGATTAAGGGCTACTTGCTGCGCACTAAGTAGAAACAAACCGTAGAAAGGCATTAAAGGTGAGTGCAAATATATTACGATTAATATAAGTTTTTAATACTAAAAAAGATTCTAATGGTAAATTGGCATGAACATCGTGTATTTATCAGCAGCAAGTCTAAAAGTAATTTCATGATTTTTATCAATTAGTTGGCAGCGTAGAAAGAGTGTCTGAAACCTTAAGACTAGTGTTTGATTGTCATTTCAAATAGAAAGATTTGATCAATGGCTTGAGATTAATTTTTCATTTTCGCACAGGGTCAAAGTAAAGATTTCTCTTACAGTTATTGGAAAGAAGAGTCTAATAAAAACATTGGTAGTGGTGGTGAAAAAAAAGATAAATTTGTAGCTGTAGAGTCGCTAAGAGAAAACAGTAGACAATAACAGAGGATGTTTTATTTTGACAAGAGCAGTTTATGGAATAAGCTATCATGATAATTTTTGAATTATAAATAACAAAATTGTTAGTAACTTCAAAAAAAATTAATTAGAAAGTCACTGCACTTTCCGTAATAAAACGAGAAAACACATTGTTTGCTTTGTTTTCTACAACTGAAACTAACTATTAACCTCCAATGATCTGCCAAGAAACAAAAGATTTTCTCACAGTTGCGGCTATATTAAACCCTAGATCACTTTTGTTTCACTCTCTGGTGGTGTACAATGGCATATAAAAGTTTGACTGAAAACCAGCTTTCAAGCAAGTCTTGGAGTAAAAAACAATTGCACATAAAACATTTAATTTAATCGCAAACGCTTTTGATAAGAAAGTGGTAAACAATTTGACGATATTTTTGGTAAAAGGTTGCTGTCTATATACACTATTAGTGCCATTGTTCACCATACAGGGTCTCAGAAATACAAGTTTTATTACATAAGCACAATAGATGCATTTACCATAAAGAATTGATCAACATTCATACACAGATATGTCTATTGGGTAACTCTATGGTTTAGTTTTAAGACACTACATGTTACTTTTGTAGAATATCTTTAGACATGACACAAGCTTACAGCAAAGTAATGTTTGCCATGGTGGCAGTCTTGATGGTCTACATTCTTTTTAGCTTTACTGTTCATGGAAATGGGTTTGTGGCAAGGCAGAAAAAAACAGGTGAGTGGGTTTACAAAAAGGTAATAAAAACAACCAAGCCAGTCCCTATGGATGTACATATCACATTATAGCTAAAGAAAATCAATGTATTTGACAAAAGCTTTTGTTGAGGACACTTTCAAATATGCTAGTAAGTGTATAGTTACATAGAGTATTCCGTAAGAAAAAACTAAATGATTACTGCTCAGCAGTTTTTGCGTAGAGCAGTTCTCATTTTTCCGCCAAAGAAAAACCCAAAGCAACGAAAAGATGATTAAGATCATAACGCACACACTTTACCATACCATCATTTACTAAATGGCCCGCTAGAATGCGCAAATTCCAGTAATATAGAGTGAATAGGAACACTTTCTTAACTTTTTACTCTACTCCATCAAAAACCTAGCTTAATTAATTAAAGTCTCAACAGATTTTAACTCATATTTCTAAAATTACACATCGCTAGAACTTCGCAATATGATTTCAGCGTGGTAAATGGATGTTGCTTGAATGTTTGTGGTTTTGGTTAAGAGTTAGCAAGTGAGACAACGTTATTTAATCGTTAAGTCGATCACATTACTGAAAACCACAAGTTAAATAGTTAAATATCGTTGAAACGAAATGATTTTTACACCAGCTATAGTACTAGAAATACTATAATAGATTTCGACAGTGGCCACTAACCACTAGCATCGTGTAACAGCTAAGAGGCACACTTGAGTAATTAGTGAGAGAGAGAGTTCGGCTAGAGGAGCTATGCACTGGTCACATCAGTAGGTGAGCAATGTGTCTTCATCTGTTGGGGTAAGTGTGCCAGCTCACAAGTGCCATCAAGCTGATGTACTTGAGATGGATTGACAGTATCTTACTTCATATTTACTTTTGAGCCAGTTTATTTTTAACCTATAGCTAGCTTAGAACCAGAACTGTTCAACAGAATATTCTTGTCTATAACTATAGCTAGCAATTGCACTTGTTAGTCACAAGTAGCTAGACCTACACCCACACTTGTGGAATTGACACTTGCCAAGAGTGTGTTCCGAGCAGTGTAGAGGTCTTAAGCCTGGGTTACACGATCATAGATACTTACACATTTTACATTTTGCAAGGACAACGCATGTTTAGGTAGGTGCTACATGGAAGTATTTTTTCTACAATCTCATTTGACCGGTGAAAAGTTGTCATTATTTTCTAGCCAACAGGATCATCCTAAATAATCAGTTTCGAACCTACTCTCACTTTCTAAACTTATATTATATTTTTTTCGTAACGGTTATAATTATTTAGATGCAATGCATTCTTCTGGCTGAAATTAATTGTTGTTCTTGTCATAACAATAATAATCATTTGGGGAGAATCAATATCCCCATGCTGAAATTAATTATTTTTCTGTGATAACAATAAAAACGATTATTTATTTAGAGAGAATTTGCTCTACCAAGTCAACCAAAATTTAAGGCTGTCAATTTTTGAAATATATGCTTATAATTGCTCAATAATAGATACTATGTGGTAAGAGGTAAATGATGTTGAGTGATGCTACATCTATTTGGTTTATGAATGTTGCTATGAACATCCAGTCAATTCATCATACATGGGATGAATGAAGAATGAAGCTCTCCTATGCTTGGAGAGATTGCATCACTGAAGCAGCCAATCACAATCAGTTATTCACTATACATCGTGTGAAGCGCATGAAATTTTGACAGGTCAATTGTTGGAAAATCAGATGTTTTCCTGGCTAATTATCAAAATACGTTGTGGTCATTATAAGCTTACCGACAATTTATGTGAAATCAACGATCGTGTAGCAGGCCTTTACTAACATTCTTTTTGCTGTTATGGTAAACCAGAGTGTATAGACAAATGCATTTATTGTATTTGTAACAATCTATCTTGTTAGTCTGGCAGGTTGACATAATGATAACAATTGAAATTCGACTCTGATTTTTGACCAACACTTTTTCTAGTGTTTATAATAGAAGAAAGTGCGCATCCTGCTTTCAGTGGGAAATCTCTGGTAGTGTCGGTAAAGGTCTGGTGCAATCTTTTATGATATGATGCAATTTTTATTCTTCAGGGTGTTCTTTATAACTCAATTTGACTTTTTGGATTTGTTTGAAATGTGATGGCACAAAGCTTAACAAACAATTATTGTAAGAAAACTTATTATTAGCTAATCAGTGGAATTTCTCTTTACTCATATTCGGTTAAATTCTAACACTTTACTGCAGTATTATATAAGGTTTGATGTTATTCTAGGTACCCTCAAGATCTCAGAATCAGAAGATCATACGCCAATCAGCTCTACTTTATTTTTGTCTATGGATGAGCTGTATGATGAAGTAATGGAAGTGAGTACAGATGTCTATGCAGCTGCCAGAAGTCCCCCAACAACCACTACAACCCAAACAACAACCACGGTGCCCACAACCCACACAACAACCACAGTCCCCACAACCCACACAACAACCACAGTCCCCACAACCCAAACAACAACCACAGTCCCCACAACCCAAACAACAACCACAGTCCCCACAACCCAAACAACAACCACAGTCCCCACAACCCAAACAACAACCACAGTCCCCAAAACCCAAACAACAACCATATTTCCCACAACCCAAAGAACAACCAAAGTCCCCACAACCCAAACAAAAACCAGAAGAAAAACACCAGCTAATACAAGCAGATCTAAACTTTTTGTTACCTCTTGTGGAAAGTTCCATCTAATCACCACTTACTTTGTTGGTAAGTAATTAATGAGAGATTGGTAATATACATGGTGTGAATTGTTGGGTATATAACGGGGTAGGAAAGAGTGCGCGGTTACTTTTATTGCTAGGATATACAACGCAGCATAGCGGATATTAATTTAATGATCAACTCATAGTATACTGTTTACTGAATTTTCTTCCCAACTTGTTACGCCTTACTTCAGTCACTATCTTTGTTTACTTTTATAGCTGATTAGATGTAAGATCTTCTGCTACTTACTGGTAAGCTTTGGATTTTATTGCATTTGAGGAGTAAGAGTTGAATAAAGATCCATAATAATTAAATCATATCCTAGTCACAGGAGCTAGCTACTTCAACATCAAATGTTAAATGATGTTGGGAAAAATCAATGCAATGCCAAAACTATGATACTATACATTTTTTCAACAGTTAATAATCAGTGTTGGGTGGCAGTGAACAAGCTTTAAACTATGGATGCAGTGATGTTTCATTAATTGTGCCCCATTTTTTTAAAAAAAGTTACCAATCTTAAGTTTCGATTATTCACAATATGTAATATGTAGTACCATTTATTCGTAAAATCTGTTGGATTAAATAAAACAGTCAGTTCAATTGTTAGTTTATTGTTTTCAAGTTCTTTTTCGAAACTAAATCCAATGTCAGAGCCATAGCATTCAGTAAAAGTTGTTTTCGGTCGTATTGTATTAACCATTGTTATATTTTTGAAAGGATCATACAAGTCGGCATACATTTGTAAGCAATTAATGTTATCCTTGTAGTTGCTTAAGAAATACGTACATAGTTTTATTGCTTGCACATATGTTTGAAAAATCAATATTTTAGAGCCATACAGCGAGGAATGAAAGCTTAGTAGCAAGTATATGACAACTCGGTGCTGCTCCTTACCACTTCTCACACATAAGGGCAGCAACTTTAAGAAAAAGTTCACACTCCAGTCTTTTATAATTAATTTTGCCGCAATTTATGCGAAACTCAAGTTGATAGGTAAACGTTTTTGCTGATCTGACAAACAGAATTTATCGTTTATCATAACTTACACTGAGAGATATCAATCGATGTCTTGCCCCGCAATTACAACTCGAGTGGCCAATGTAAATAATCTTTTAGAAGCTGCTTGGATGCAAGTAGCCGGCCTGTGCAGCAGTCCATAGTCTGAGCACAGAACATCACATGCTTGTGCAAAGCCTCATGCTAGCCATTTCAAAAAACGTAAACTAATTGCATCTGAAAAGAACTTTCTAAAGAGTTAATACTTCAGCTGACTTCTTCTGACTGCAGGTTTGCTAATGGGCAGTGACTGTCTCTCAGATTGCGCTACTAGTTCTAAGCCTAATCTAAGAGCTGCAAAGGGCTATTTTAAGTTTTGGACAGTTTTCTGCTTCATCTTGCTTTTTGAAGGTAATTCAAGAGAGGGTAAATTATGAAGAAGGAAACACTATATGTGTTTTTCTAGGATGAATTAGATAGATGGGGGTGGAAAGTGGCATGGATTTCAGGGGTCACACAACTCCAAATAATTGCACCCAGTCATTGTATAAATACAGGTAAAGGCTGTGGACACTTACCAAGCTGAATACAACTAATAGTGAAAAACAGGTTGAGAAATACGATAAGCAGGATGGTGGGGGTAGGATGGGGTAGGTGGTGGGTGTAGGATGGCAGGACAAGGACTGCTGAGAAGCAAGTAGTGTGTATAAGGGGTGAACTAAGACATGGGAGAAAGTCAGAGAAGTAATTGTTTGCAATCCAAATCCATACACCTGCGCCTGGAGTTCCTTAGTCATCTACTGAAAGGGCTAGACAAGGATTTTAAGTTTATTCTCTCCGATCATTGTCATTATGCTTGTTCAAGTTATTACAAAAAAAGAATTAACTTACGGCTCCTATTGCAGAAGACATTTTTATTTCATGTTAAACACTCAGGGTCATTAACAAACTGGCTACTCCCAACAAAGCAGTAAGGGAATCTTTTAATCACTTGACTCTATTATTGACAAGATGAATGCTGTAACGACAAGTGCTTTGGTTACGTGGTTTCATATAACATCTCCGATCCCTTGGCTCTATAACTAACTGACTCACCAGCATTTCCTAGATTCACCCTGTATTTGGTAATATTAATTTTCTGTAAAAAAAGTTTGTCTTCATTTTTATGGAGATTAATTCGCATTTGGTTTTTGTAGTGACTTTCGAATGTTCATGATAACCGTGTTGGAGTGAACTTGAAGCAGACATCAAAAAGTAAACAATCATTCAAGTTGAGGTGCACATGTTTAAATGACCATTTTTTTATTGATGAGTATGTATAGAACTGAGAAAATATCCAAACTTGATCAAAATCAAGCATTTTAACTTGAGCAAAAGACTCAAACTCATCCCAGAAGCATATTCAAAATCAAATTCTGTATAGATTTTAACCATTGTTAATGTATTTAATGCAATGCAGTGTTTGCAATCAGTAGGCAATGGTTTGAGGTGACTGTGTACTAGCATACACTTCATGAAAAACCTTTTAATTTTCAGCCCATGTGTGAAACGGTTAGCTAGTAGTGCCATGGATCATCATAAAATAGAGTTAATCTCTGACAATCTCACCAAGAATTTCTGTTCATTCCGCTAAGCGTGACAACATGTGACTTGACAATTCCCCTTTTTTGTAAAGTGGTTCAAGCAGTTCAACTGATGAACTACTCTTACAGCTTTGATAGAAAATATCATGTTAGTAAGATTCCATCAGATATACTCTTACCTGTAATAGATATTTCAATATTCATCCGCTTACAAGAAAAATTCAACTAACATTGTCATAAAAGGCACCTTCGACTGAAATACCGTGAAGTCACAATTGTTATCAGTGGGAAAACTTTCCTTGCGTTGGCATGTGAAAACAAAATTGTGAATGCTGCCACTTTGCAAAAGTTTTACTTGATTGTGATTAAAGATTAAGATTTGTCTTGGCTGGATTTATACATCAGGAATAAAAACAGAGTTATCATATGGTGACCAACATATCCATTTTGGACACCGCACTCATTAACTGTGAAAACAACAACAAAAACGCAATGCATCGTCATACAAGGCCATTAGCAGCGATTGATAATAATTATAATCTATGATTTTGACTATCTGTGTGCCATCGCATCAATTTATATTTGCTATGCAAAAAATAAGTTTTAATGTGCTTGCATTGTTTTAGCAGTAATAATGATTTATTATGATAATAAACGATATTATTATGATTTCTATCTGAATGAAATATATTTTTTGTTAGAGAAAATGACTCCATAAATTTAGCTTTCGCATGGCTACATAATTTTTTAGATTTTAGTTATAAAAACTTTGCGAATCTTTGAGAACTCTTGAAAATTAGCAAATTTTCCTGCATTATCTTGGCTGTAAGTGCTAATTACCAGACAACAAAAATAGTGCGATAGTTGCAAAAAGAATTGATGTCAGAAGCAGGTGTTCACTGTAACAGAGTGAGTCTGTTTAACTAGTGGTGGCTTTGTTGGGGACTATGCCGAGAGAGAAGGTAGAGCAGGGAAAAGAGGGAAGGTCACGCAGTAGTTTTTTAAAGATGACATTAAAAATTAGTTGTTGCAACTACGTTTAGCCTTCAACCCATGTTAGTAGCGTTCAGAGCTTCAAAGCTATGGTTCCTACGATTTAACCCGTATTTTTAATTTTTCAGGTGTCCCAACAGAGCTAAACACCCCCAAATTCAAAAATGTTGCAAGTAAGTTTTACACCAATTAATTGACTTCTATCTTTGAAGTTTCTTCAATGTGTTTTTTGTTATGTAACTGCTTTGGTTTCTTATGGCATTTTTGCAATGCTTACTGCTCAGAAAATTCAAAAATATAATTTATGGTTTTGTTGCTGTCTGGTTACTCTATATTATGATGTTCAAATTGCTCATATAAAGCAATTTGCTATTTGAATGTCACAGTAAACATTATTACTTTGCTTGTGTCAGTCCATGTACTAGCAGTTGCAGTATTTATCAAGTTAAGACTTTGTAGAGTTAGACAAATAGCAGCCAATGCCAAATCTTCTTTGCAAGTTTCAAGGAGTTGAGGTGTTTACTTTAGCAACAGCTGATTGGCTGTCTCAGGTTAATTTTACTCCAATCAGTTGAGTCTAGAACACCTCTAAATGATATTGATGCAAGCCATTACCTGATTATTTGTATTGATTGCCAACTTTCGAGTTTAATGCGCCATACACCAAGTAGCAATTGGAGTTATCCATCCAATGTGTGTTAAATGGCAAGTTTGTATCATGTATAGCCAGTCAAGTTGTTAAACTTTTGCTTTCCTTGGTTTTATCGTTCACCGTTTACCGTTCAGGATTCACTGCTCACTGTTTATTGTTTACTGTTTCACGGTTTTTATAGCAAAAATATTTTGAAGTTTCTGAAACAATAAAGCTCAAAATGATAAAGTTTTTGTTATTTTAATGGAGAAAAATTTGATGTAAAAATGAATGTTTGATGCTTTCCCAAAACGAGCCCCAAAATACTTGCAAAGATCAGTTCAATTAACCAACAACAAATTGATTCTTAAACTAAACATAAATCTGAAACTATAACTTGACAAACTATTGACTGGCATTGTTACACCACATAGTGGTACATATAAAACAGCTGCAAAATATAAGACATTAAGGGTTATCTTCACTTGTTATCCAGTTATTATCATTCATCTGTTTATTTGCAAAAGCGGTACTTGAAAAAAAATAACCGCACCGCAAATGTGATTGATTAACGCAGAACACCCTAACCACCGATCAATATCCAATCATTAGGCCACCTACACCTGAGGCATGTTCAATTCAAACTATAATTGCATCTCTTTAATCAGATGTTTGTCCTCCTAAATACTGAAACACAAAGCCGAGTATTATATTTGTCTATTTTATAAGTGAATTTATGATGTTCAGCCAAACTGGACACATTGTAGCACTAACTTGCATCATGTAGTGAATTGCCATATCACTCTAAGTTAACAAAATTTATAGCGACGAGTTTATCAATCATAACTATTGAAGAATAGTTAGGCTTGCCCTTTTTTAATTGGCTTTGTGACAAACATTTGACTGGCTCTATACAATCAGACAGCTCAGTCGCTCTAAATAAATAAATATTTTTGTTGCTGATTTATTTTTGTTCACTTATTAATGATGACAAAAAATTGCTATGATTGATTAAAATGTGTAAACTAACAAATGATAGTGAAAACACGATCATCTTTTTTTGATATGGGATCACTTGGAAATCATTAAACGAAGAATCATTAAATGTTTATTCGGACAAAATTTTCTGATAATTTGACTTTTACTATGCAAATAAATACTACAACTTCACCTATCATAATATAATAGATGAAGTGAATGATTGATATATTGCATCACTCATTATTGTAGTAGTTGTCTTGTCATGTCAGATTACTAGTTAAGTGATATTTATTTAACTTTTGGAGTATAAAATTTTTATTGATTAACAGATTCATTGATTTAGCACCAAGCATCCAACATATCTAACAGTGTAATAACTCCAAGTGTATTAAAATATATAAGAAAAGGCAATTCCAAATATCAAGAAGATTGTGAGCATATTTCTTGTAGATAATACTACAGTAGCTAATAAGAAGATCTATATTTAGATTGTATACATTTACCTTATCAACCCACAATTAGTGAACACTTTACCCAAGCCTTATGCTCCTGTGCCATTTTCGGGGGCGCTAGACAACCAATAGACAAAACTACTGCAGTGTGCTACAGGCTCAAGTGTGATCATAGCTTTCAATAACTTCAGACTGGTCAAACAACTGCCAGAGTAAGCTAAGCTCTGTCACTATGTAAGCAACTCAAACTACATACTAGACAAAATCACAACTTTGTTCAATTTGTTTGATGCTGAATAAAAAATTGAATTGTATTAAACCATGTTATTAGTCCCACAAAACGTAAATTTCAGTGGTTTTTGTTTGTTTGCAAATTTTTATTGCGCTTAAGCAAATACAAACAACCAACAATTAAAAAAAGTATTTTCTGACAACCTCAGCCTCAAAAAGATAGTTTTGATATCAAACTTTTTAAAATATTCTTGTTTATGACTGTCTGTAACACCTCAAATGCAGCTATACAGACATTGTGTAAATTGAAGTTTCAATTCGCAAAACATTCGGAACTTTTCCGTTAATGTAATCCTAGTATATTTGACTCATAAAATCAGGACAGATGTTTTCCAGGTGCCTGAAAACTCTTTAAAAAATTCAACTTTTGGAAAGACAACATAATTTTCTGCATGAAAATTAGTTTAGTTCGACATTTTACGGATTTTGTTTTGCTACAGGGAGCAAAAAAAGTTTAACTTTTCTCACAGATTTTACGACATTAAAAATGTGACATCTTGAACTTGTCAAGTCTGATAAGTTTGCAGAGTCAGACCCGGTATTGATATTTGCTGCAATATTTAGATCAATTAACCATAAATATGTATAATTATCCTGCCAGAATTTCGCAATTATGTAAAACTTTAAGGTGGCTGAATTAATTGCATTTTTTCTTTCTATTAGAACCCGGTATCAACGTCTATATAAGTTACCACATCGCACCAAGATTTTTTCTATTCTTTTCAACGCTTCTTGTATTTATTTGCTTTTAAAAATGCAATCAAAAACTATTGGAAAATGTTACCGTCTTGAATTACAGCAAATAATCTTGCCGAAAAGGTTTTTGAGTCTATGTATAGCAGATATCGGGTTATAGCAGTTAAAAGCTTGCCTATGAATAAATGATAATCAGAAAAAAGACAATCCTGCAGTAATGCTGATTATTTAAAAAGTTGAATGATAAAAAAACACTTGCGAGTCAAACCTTGATGTGCTGGTTTGGGAAAGATAAAACGGACGAATTAAGAATTTGCCATTTATTACAGAATACTTTGGCCAACAGTATCGCAACTACACTGACACACAGCTTGCTGATCGAAACAAAGAATATGTAGACACACTACAACACAATCTAAACCATCCCTGTGTTGAAAAAATTCATCTTTTCTACGCCAAGGAAGAAGATCTCAAAGTGAGTGCGAATTAATGGAGCACTCTCAATACTTACTGAACTTTTAATGTGGCATTTGTAGTATCTACTGATTGGACTATGTACTAGTTGTTATATCTGCTAGTTGTTGTATGTGCTAGTTGTTGTATGTACTAGTTGTTGTATGTACTAGTTGTTGCATGTACTAGTTGTTGTATGTACTAATTGTTTTATGTACTAGTTGTTGTATGTGCTAGTTGTTGTATGTATTAGTTGTTATATGTACTAGTTGTAGTATGTACTAGTTGTTGTATGTACTAGTTGTAGTATGTGCTATTTGTTGTATGTACTAGTTGTTGTATGTACTAGTTGTTGTATGTGCTAGTTGTTGTATGTACTAGTTGTTGTATGTACTAGTTGTAGTATGTACTAGTTGTTGTATGTACTAGTTGTTTTATGTGCTAGTTGTAGTATGTACTAGTTGTTGTATGTACTAGTTGTTGTATGTACTAGTTGTTGTATGTACTAGTTGTAGTATATACTAGCTGTAGTATGTGCTAGTTGTAGTATGTACTAGTTGTAGGATGTACTAGTTGTTGTATGTACTAGTTGCAGTATGTACTAGTTGTAGTATGTAATGGTTGTTGTATGTAATGGTTGTTGTATGTACTAGTTGTTGTATGTACTAGTTGTTGTATGTGCTAGTTGTTGTATGTGCTAGTTGCAGTATGTACTAGTTGTAGTATGTAATGGTTGTTGTATGTAATGGTTGTTGTATGTACTAGTTGTTGTATGTACTAGTTGTTGTATGTGCTAGTTGTTGTATGTGCTAGTTGCTTTATGTACTAGTTGTAGTATGTACTAGTTGTTGTATGTACTAGTTGCAGTATGTACTAGTTGTAGTATGTAATGGTTGTTGTATGTAATGGTTGTTGTATGTACTAGTTGTTGTATGTACTAGTTGTTGTATGTACTAGTTGCAGTATGTACTAGTTGTAGTATGTAATGGTTGTTGTATGTAATGGTTGTTGTATGTACTAGTTGTTGTATGTACTAGTTGCTGCGTGTGCTAGTTGTGGAGTATAATGCCTTACTTTTACTTAGTTTGGTTTGAGCCATAAACTACAAAACTTACATGGGTTTATGAGGATTGGAATTGTCGGACTTGCAGCAACTCTGTCTACTTCCATATTACCGATTTGACCTTTAACCAAAGCATTTGTTTTTAGCTGCTGAGAGACTACCACCTGAACAACTTTCAAAAAGTGGACCCTGTAAAACATAACCGTACTCTTCATATGTTAGACTTTTTTCTATTTGCTTCAAGCCGCTTGATTGGAAAACCGGTTGTTGCATTGAATGGAGATATTGGTAAGTTAATACTCCTCAATCTTCCATGATTTTACAATTATTTATTAAAGAAGTTGCTTGTTTTTTTAGTGTTTCTCAACCGATTTTTATTTTCACAGTCAACTTCCAAAACCGCTAGACCTTACTCATTAGCAGTGGTGGACAAAAGTCTTGCCCACCTGAGATATCCTTTAAGTTTATGAAGTGTTTGATTTTTCTCTTGCTAATATTTAACATACAACCAATAAATTATTATACCAAAGTTATCAACATTCTGTGGGAGTTCGGCATGACTAATCCTGGCTTTTGAAATTGTTTCTCTGGACTAATGGCTTGAGCCATTGACTCCGCAAGACTATCTCAAGTGATAACTGGTTTTTTAATGTTTGCTATTGTTTTGTCTCCGATGTCTTGTTTGATGTCTTGTTCACGGCTTGCTGATTTGTCCCCAGTCCAACACAAAAAAATTATATAAATAAAGGCTGATGAGTTTTCAAGTTCGTTCTATCAGATGATTAGGACTTTAGAAACTATTCAAAGCCTTAGAAAAAGTGGTTCTCAAATGTATTTTTTTAAAGTTCCAAATTTGCAATTCACACCAGAAGAAATTTCTAAAGATGTGTGACTTGTTTTATTTTGACGAAACAGAGTGAACTCGGAAGGAATTATAACTGCATAATTATTTTACAAAGTTTAGAGCCGGCGAGATTTTTCCACCACTGTACTTTTACTGTTAGGGATGCCAGCAACATAAACGATTGTTGCCATGGCGACAATGTACTTGTTTACTTCGAGCAATCTAAGGAGGCTAAGGAGGCATACAAATACCTCCAGCAGGCTGAGGAATTAAATATGTCTATCAAGGCAAAGAGAGACCTCTAAGGACATTGTTCTATGGAATCGTTCTATTTCATCAATACTTTTATTTCGCAATTTTTGTGCTAACCTGGACAAGAGTCCTTACTGTATTTTTATATTGGCCCTACGGTCGCCAATGGGGCGGAGTGTGTTAGGGATGCCAACAACATAAACGATTATTGCCATAGCTTCAACCTACTTGTCTACTACTAGCAATCTTACAATTCATGGTTTCTACATATATATTATTTTATTATTATTTTATATTTGTTATTTACAATCTGAACAATTTTTCCACGAAAATATTTAAGATAAATATTTTACAATTATGTAACACAAGGTGTGGCTTGGACGCACAAGACAAGGCAAAATTCATCATGCGCGAGGGTTTTGGAAATGGAAGGTGCTCCCTTTTGTAATTACGTCAGCCCTAGGAACCTTTCAGCGGCTCATGGAGAAAGTCTTGAAGGGTTTCCCAAGGAAGACTCTCCTACTATATCTGGATGACGTAATTATCATCGCCCCAGACTTCGAAAGACAAATACAGAGACTAGGAGAAGTGCTGGACCACCTGCAGCAAACTAATTTGAGGGTTAAACCCTCCAAATGTGAACTACGATGCCAACAACTGAAATACCTGGGACACATCGTCTGCGCAGAAGAAGTAGCCATGGATCCTGAAAAAGTGGAGGCAGAGAAACGATGGGAAGCCCCGAGAGAAATGAAAACACTCCAAGCATTTCTCGGGACGGCAGGCTACTATCTGCAATACCTCTGCCACCACAGCAAAACCATTCACAGTGCTAACAGGCAAGGGAGCCCCATAGAAGTGGGGAGAAGCAAAACAGAGGGCCTTTGAGCAGCTGAAAGCAGGACTGAGCCAAGCTCTAGCACTGAGATACCCCAACACTGCAGTCCAATACATCCTAGACACAGATGCCAGTGCAGTCGGCTTAGGTGCCGTACTATCTCAGAAACAAAACGGAGAGGAAAGAGTGATTGCCTACTACAGTAAAAGTCTAGCACCAGCTGAGCGAAATTACTGTGTGACAAGCCGAGAATTGCTGGCAGTTGTGAAAGCAGTGAAACACTTTTAGCCGCACCTTTAGGGTCAAGAGCCCCGGTTAAGGACAGATCACGCCTCACTTCGCTGGCTATGTCGCCGCAACGAGCCCTCTAACCAAATAGCTAGATGGCTCGAGACGTTGGCCGAGTTCAAGTATATACTCGAGCACCGAGCAGGGACCCAACATGGCAATGCAGATGGTGTCAGTGATCAAGAACCCTACATAAACTGCAAGCAGTGCCACTCAATAGAGCAGAGAGATGGTGGACCAACCCATGCAGAGCTGGCCCAGAACTGCACCCAATTACAAGTGAACAGGACACAAAGTCTTTCAAACCAAGCCGAGGGAGTATGAGACCAAAACCCAAGATGGGGCAATCTAGAGAAATTTCAGAGCTCAGACATTTAGAAAACATCAATCCAACCTTCACAAACCCCAAGGAATCAACCAAGGAGTTGGTTCAAACACAAAAGACCAGCCACCACCCCGTGGCGCGGATGTACTCTGAGATAGTGACCAGGTACACTCTCATCCCCTGGAGCTAGAAGAAGGCAGCACTGAGCTACGGATACTGTATGATGGATGAGAAGCCATCAATCTCCGACCAGATGGGGTCTTGGTAGTCAAGCTGAACCACTAGACCTGGAAAGAGAAAGTAACGTGGGACACTCACCGCTTAGAACATGCAGGAATCCATGAGACCCAAAAGCGACTGCTATTGGACTGGTACTGGCCAGGGATGTCCAGCATGGTACGGCGCCTAGTCAAAAGTTGTGAGGTCTGCCAGGTGGCGAAGAAAGGAAACAAACCCGATCAACCGGTGGACAGAAACTGTTCGCAGGCTGCGCATTTCAAAAAGTGGCCGTAGACCTGGGTGGATCTCTTCCCCTGACAAAGACAAAGAATGGGTGGATCTTTGTTCTCACAGATCACTTTACCCATTGGCAAGACGTCATCGCCATACCAGACTCTACTACCCAAACCGAGCTACCACCCTGGAGGATCGTGTCTTTGCCTATTGGGGATTACTCGAGCAACTGCACACTGATCAAGGGGCACAATTTGAGTCGACCCTTCTGGAAGAACCATGCACACTACGGAATGTCCAAAAGACACGAACCATCCCGTATCACCCACAAGGAAATGGCATAGTGGAGCGACAAAACCGGAAGCTAGGTGATGCCCTACGAACCCTTATACTAACCAAAGGATTGGATGAATGGTATTGGTTGCTCCCACAAATCATGCGTGACTGTGGAGAGAACTCCGAACTCTACCACTGGGGAGCCACCAAACTTCCTCATAATAGGACGAGAGATGCGGCTCCCCAATTGGCTGTCTGGCACACCCCCCACTCTCGACGGACTGAATCTAACAGAATACACCATCCAAATGCAAGGAAACCTGGAAACAGCCCATGAATATCTCCAACAAAAACAACAACAGGTACGCCAAGAGGAAACTGAAGAGCCACCCAGGTTTGAAGAAGGAGAGTTAGTGGTGATAGAAAATAAGCAGCGGATTAAAGGGAGCAATCCCAAACTCCGACCTAGCTATGTAGGACTCTACACTATCACTAAGGCATATTCAAATCACACATAGCGCCTAAAGAGGAATGGACAGGGGTCCACCTAGAATGGCTGCCGTCCGAAACAATACCGAACATGCCAGGAGCCGATTGGAGGCGCACCCGTAAACAAAGAACAGGCATCAAGGCCAAATATGAGAGGAGCATATGGAAATAGACTCTCAGACCACGAGAAGGGAGACAACTCCGCAAGTACTTGTCCCCAGCAAGGAGGGAACAACCTCCAACTTCCCTGCAACTACATACGACTGAGGTTCCATTCTGTAGGACAGAAAACCCTATGGAAGGAGAAACCGGTAGCACCTCTGCCACAGAAGCAAAACAACAACCAGGCGAAGTAACACTGCAAAGGGGTACCACCCCAGAAAAAGAGTTATCTGACCCACCATAAGTACAGGCAGAAACCCCTCCACTATCTGAGAAAGAGTGGCCACCCTTACCTAGCACCACCCCCAACCCAACAAAAATCAGAGATCACAACAAGCCAGAAAGCCACCAGTGAAATTCACAGATTACCACTGCTACCGCAAAAAGAGAAGGAAAAGAACAATCCAATAGTATGTGAAGAAAAGACCACAGAAGCTACACCACAGAGGAAAGAAAATAAAAAAGAATACCAGCCGAAGACGTTATGAGACAAATAATTGAAAATTTTGACAAAAAAACCACCAGGAGGATACAACCGTAATAAGACAACTATGGCGGCGACAGTAACATGGAGAGAGCAAATAACTTCAAAAAAACCAATTTCCACCCAAAACAAATCAATGGCTCGATCGGGATAACTCTAAAAAAAGTATAACCGCCAGACTACGTCACCATATGAAGATCACGTGGCCGCCAGAGACAATAGAGCAAAAAAATAACAGCCAATGAAAGGGGAACCTACGACCACGACCGCGAAGATAGAAACGAGGTTGCCACTTTACCTTTTGCATCAACGCCTCCACACCTACCAGACGTGAAACACAACCTTCTCTAGCAGCTGAAAAATTTATTACAAGAAAGGATGGCACAGCATGAAAAAGATGGACACCTCTCAGTGGAAGAAGATCCAGCCATTGCAGAGAGCTTGTTAGCTGAACCAGAGACAGGGCGGTAGCACTCACCCATAAGAGTCAGAGCCATAGCCATTGATGCAAGCCCAAGACCCGGTGTTGCAAGATGTCGAGCCAGAAAGAACCAATTCTCAGCTCCCCACCACCAACCATCAAGCCAAAAAAGACATGGCTGTCAACGAAGACGCTACTAGTACTGAACCAAGCGACAAAGCAAGGAGAAGGAGAAAACCAGTGGCAATGTACGATCTGCCAGCTGGTGAACACAAGAAGCGGATTGACTACCACGTACATCAGCATTACTCAATTTACTTTTGTACATGTGGAAAAAAGAGTGCTTCAAGAGAAACTATTTTAAAGCATATTCGCCACCACAATGGAGTAATAGCACATGGGGGAGACTAGCGGCCGTTATTTGAGGTAGACGCGGAGACCTATCCAGAATTTTACACTTTCATGAATTGGAATAATCCGCCCACATTTGGACCACCGTTACCGATCCAAGACAAAACAAAGAAAATGCCTATCCAGAAACTATTAAGACCGAATATAGAAAAGTTGCCGCTGAATAAGGCCAAAATCGAGCAAGTACCAAAATTTAACGAACCAATACTGGAAAGGAAGAAGACATGGAGAAAAGTGTACCAAGTGGGGAGGTGAAATATCGACTAGGAGGAGAGTCAAAATAACGCACCATTACAGGAGGAAGGAACGAAACCAGGTGGCAGAATGACAGACAGAGAAATGAAAGACGAGGAGAGATGAGAAAAATTGAGGAAGAACGGCAAGAACAAAAATATATAGAAATATTGAGAGACGCGAAGAAGAACTCTATTGAGTTACTAAGGAGGCATACAGATACATGCAGCAGGCTGAGGAATTAAAGATGTCTATCAAGGCAGAGAGAGACCTCCTCCAAGGACATTGTTCTATGAATCGTTCTATTTCATCAATATTGTTATTTTGCAATTTTTGTGCTAACTGGACAAGCATCCCTACTGTATTTTTATATTGGCCCTACGGTCACCAATGGGGCGGAGTGTGTTAGGGATGCCAACAACATAAACGATCATTGCCATAGCAACAACCTACTTGTCTACTACGAGCAATCTTACAATTCATGGTTTCTACGTATGTATTATTTTATTATTATTTTATATTTGTTATTTACGATCTGAACAATTTTTCCACGAAGATATTTAAGATAAATATTTTACAATTATGTAACACAACGCGTGGCTTGCGAACTTCTTCTGTTCTACCTGTATATTTAATAACTTGTACATGCCAAATAAATCAGAGTTAACCTGACTCTCAGAAGCATGATTACTTCACAAGAGAAATACACACAAGAATCAAGGCAGGACTATCGCAACTCCAGCTCGCCCGACTAACAGTGAACAACAGAGTCTAGTCGAAAGAGCGCTCAGTCATCTCGACTTTCAACACTAACGGCTGCCGTCGTCGACAACATTAGCCTCTTGTTCTCACTGCCTAGTCGGTACAGTCAGTTCGCCGTCACGGCACTCATTGTAAGAGCCGAATTCGCTAGTAAACAAATATTGCACACAAAACCAGTTACAAAGGCCTTGCACTGTACTATATCTAGTGGTTCGGCCATACAGTGGGAACTGCACAGGTGAATTGCTACCTTGTAAACATAAAATCCTGTACAATACTTGTTATATAATTTCTATTATTACAATTGTGGTTTTATTAATAAATGAATACTTGTTTTTGATTTTACGCACATCTTATTAAGGCAACGTTAATTTAGGCATAAACAGTTGATCAGCTTTGACTGTATGAAAACTTTTATCCATGGAATAACTATTTGTTTCAAAATTGAATTTATATAGAACTTGAAGAAGGGTTTGAGAAAATAGATGTTCAGAAGATGTTGGACCAGAAGCTATTGTATAGTTTATCCAGATACGAAAGGAAAACTGGGTGTAAGTCAGAATATGGAGTTGACATGTGTACGCCACAATACAGAGGTAAAGTACATGTTTCATTTATTCGTTTTTGCCAGGCAGCTAATTGACGTTCTTTAGCTTGTAAGTTCGAAATTTTCTGAGGGAAAGTTATAACAATGGCAGTAGTGGACATTGTTAAATCTCACTGATTGTTTTTAATCAGTGCAATTTACATGACAATAAAAAACTGTTAAAATTTGAGCCGTTGTATAATTCAGACTTTTTGCCTCAGAAATCTCTGAAACAAAAATTCCTGACGATACAATTTCATTTATGAAAGTCAATGAGTTTTAATTTTCATTAATAGACTAATGACCCATTTGTACAAACAAGAAAGAAGTCAGTTGGCTAAAACTTGTGAAGCTCAGTAACAATCATAGTGTGTGTTCAATAAAAATAGTGACTAAAAGCTTGTCATGAAGTACCAAATAAAACAGCCGGCAAAACAGAGACAGAAACTGAAATCTTTGGTAGAAATGGTAACATATCACATTTGATTAAATAATCAGTTGTAGCACGAGTGGCATGCAGTTTTCTTAATATTAACGCGGTAGTTCTATGAAAATGAAGGTTAGAATTTTTATCACTAGAATCAATTTTATCCTCTTTTCTTCGCATGACTTGTTTTTTTTTGTAGGCTCACATGACTGTCATATTTTTGCTTTGGCCGAACCTCTGAATAAAACCCTGCTGTTTAAACACTTGGATGTTCCAATCAATATGTACCAATCAGAAAATGGTGAGAACTAACACTACCTAGTAACTATTCTTGATTGACTAAACAGTCTGTTCCTATAATAATATCTACACATGATACTTCTAGTGAGCTCTAGTTAGTACAACAGATGATTCACAAGATTTTATTGTTCGTTGCAGGAATGATCTACACGATGAGAACTATATTCAACTTTACAGTAACCAATCCTTGTTACGATGTAAAAGTCTATCACCATCACTGCTCTAAGGTGCATGGACCACACGATAAAAAGTACAGCATAAAATCTATTGGCTGGAATGGGCGCCAGGTTGCTGCAGGCTTTGCCCATCCAGTCACCTTGTAGCTCATTTTTGACTGGGAATGGCAAATCTCTCTTTTTAGCCAAGTCTATTGATCAGCAACATAAAGGCCAGGTTTTACTGGTGAGGAATAAGTTGCTGTATTCTAGCCAATCAGACAAAGAAATATTGAAAGTAGATTGCAATTTATTGCTCTTGGTTACCTGCATCGTCTTCTATGTACTACAGTTGTTCAACTTGTCACCAAGGGTTTTCCAGCGCCTTTGTCGGAGTCAGTGAAAAGAGTGCTAGTGACAGTTAACAAAACTACTGTGATAATTTGTTTTCAATTATTATATGGCATAAGTTAACAGTGTTTTGAAAAAGCATCAACTATCACAATAAAATGAATGATTTGAGAAAACGGATTTATTGCATTTCTTATGTTGTTGAACACAGTTCTACTTGGGCACTCAATCAAATAGTAACCTAGTTTGTACAATATTTAATAACCTGTAACCAAACCTTCATTCTTACTAATTATTTGGTGTTACTAGAGTGTTTACATAGCCATAAAGGGTAATCTAGCGCTGCGGCAGCATATTTTTCTGTATGCCTCACTTGGTTCCTCTAATAGACAAGAACTAGTTCGCATCAAGTTTCTTAAACCGAGTTCTTTCGGTTTTAGAAGTAGAAGTGCAATACGAGTAAAACTGTGCAATGTTTTCTTAGAAGGCTTTATGAGCTCCATAGAGCTAGCTACAAAAACTCATGGTTGTTGAGGAGGCTATCAAGAGCCCCTTAAAAAATTTGTCAGAACAACGTTTTCAGCCTACTTAGCTAGCGATTTTTCAGTGCATTTTATCCACAACACCCTGATGTTCAATGTCTAGTGCATGTTCAAATAATCAAATATATACGAGTAGAATGTTTCACTCCAATGGAGTAGCACATGATGACGTGTTATACATATTAGTAGAAGTGAGAAACAAGCTAATCTTGGTTGTCTTCGAGTCAAAGCAAAAAATATCAGTTGTTTTGAATTCGAGCAAAACTCTCTCTGCTACAGCAGCATTTATTGCATTTTTTTTTTATCTGCTTGAGCTAGAGGAGGTTGGAACTGCTGAAGCTGTCAAGAATTTTCCAATGAAGCGCTTGTCATGTGAAATCCATAAATTACAACTGATTGATGCTTCACAATGTTAGAAAAAAGTAGAGTAAAAGAGATCTACCAAGTAATGATATCATGGCACTGCTCTGCCCATCACCGGGAATTGGCTGTGGACAATAGTTTGAGTTTTGTAACCTGCATAGATAGTTTTAGTGTATTTTTGTCACATTTACAGAATCTGTTCTCAACGAAAAAAATAAATAACTAAAAAAAGAAAAAAACCTACAAAATGTTGCATATAGCCTCCATGAGGAGATAACAAAAATAGAGGTCATTTTCAACTTCAGGTGGGTGGCTTTTAGCTAGAGAACTGTTACAATTGTGTGGAGTTCTCACAATGCCTTCACTGTTTGGTTTCTGTTGTCAAGTAATGATACTTGTAGCAGATGTAAAGAATGTGGCACATTCACTATAGCTTACACACTCACCTAGCAGTTGAGTATTTTGAGGGGTTTGGGGGTTTGGGGTTTGTACAACTAATTAGATGAGCTGGCAAGCCAACCGCTAGCCCTCCAATTATATAGACTCACCATTATTGAAGTACACAATGAGATGATTCTTGCTAGGCAAACTCTTGAAGCAGTGGAAAACGAAACAGGAGCTTAGAAGGGCGAAACTGACACCAAGTTTGCAAAAGCCCAATTTTATAAACATGTGAAGGGTGTATAAAAATCTAACATGCACAAATCATAGAAGATATGACTGGTAGCATTAGTGCCCTTATATTTTGCAACATCATTTTGAAGAAAAAAATGCATGGTGAACTCATCAATCACAGACAAATCCTCAATAAACTCTGGATGATCGGAAGAAAAAAACCAAAATCTCTGTGTTTGCTGATGACAGTTCATGACAATTTGATGGATTTTATCAGTCACCACAAGTAACCACTAATTACCAAAAGTCTTCCTGATAGTCTGCAGGCATCAGACAATTTAATTGCACAATCCAACAAGCCCAGGATGGAATGCAATTACACTAATAGCTAAAATAAAGATGGAATAAACATTTATTGCTACAGCGGCCCTGCATAAGTCTATACCGCCCTGTATAAGTCTATACCAGCCCTGCATCATTTTATACCGGCCTTGGGTGGCTAGCCTGGGCCAGCAACAATATGGCTGTCGTAACCTGTGAGATGAAACATAGCCTAAGGACCTCTAAGACCCATATCCAGACCATTACTATCCTCAGATGTCATGATATTGGGAAGAGAGGCTGCAGAAGACTAAGACCTCTAAAAGAAAGAAATCCACAGCTTTCACTGGCTGAAATGCTCATTGACTCCGCCCCTTCCTTATGGGCACTAATCGGGTTTAATCGATTTTTATTCATATTATTGGCTGGTATTTTTATTCATTATATTATTGGTGCAACCATGTTATCCTTGTCTGCGATTGGAGTGCTTGGCAAACTAAACCAAGCAATTCCTGTCACATCCTGTGACTCTGCCTAAAAAACGAAGAGCTTTCTTTCATTTTATTGAAACAGCAACTTTGTGTGTTACATGTCACTTTTGTGTCCTGCAATTATTTTATGTGGATAATAAAAATGTCTTATAATACTCAAAGGCTCTGAGTGTATGTCTGAGACACGGGTTCGCAACAGTTGTTAAAGTCAAAGATACTCCTTTTCAACTGATTTTAAGTGTCATCTCGGCATAGAGTCACCTCTGGGGAGAGGTTGACTGTTTTCTGTCAGGCCTTGAGAGAATGACTGTCTAGCTGTGATGGCATACAGGAGTTTGCGTGATGACAACATTAGTGGATGAGTAGTAGACCGCTAAAATCCGCTACAATTTCTCTGTGCAGAGCTTAAGCTAGATATTGATAGATTGATATTTGAAGTTATGTGGATGGTTTCTAGGAGATTGTAAGTTCTGGTGGAAAAAAGTGATGCATCTAAAGATTTCAAGGACACGTTTGCAATGTTAGCAGTCAGTTTGCAGAATATGAATGGGGTTTCACAGCAATGAACGCCAATATCACAAAGCAGAGAGCCTCTATTCTTATGTTGATAATGTCAGCTAACCCGTTCCTATACGTAGTTGGTTCACCACTAAAGATATTCCACCATAGAAAGCGTGATATATCATGGTTAAGAACTGGGTGTCCCATTGCTATATATGAAGAGAGGAAAGCATGAGAATAATCATTTTTTGGAAAATTATCAAGTGATTATTTTGTCGGTGAAGTTTCCTAGAACTGAATCTATCTATGTCAGAGGCTACTTACATGCATGATGTTTGCTTTTCAACAATTCAATAACATTAAGCACTTTGGTTACATATATACATACACAATAAAAGCATAAATGTATATATTTTATGATGATAAAGTGTTTAAACGTGAGATTTTTAGAAAGCCCCAGCAACTGATTTTACAAAAAGCACTGAAGCCGTGGCTACACACACCTACGCCTTTTGGGAATATCGCGAAAATTACATTTTGTAGCGTCACTCTGGTGGCTACACACTCAGATGTTTGATCACTGCAATGTTATGGATTGTCTAGTG
Source organism: Cryptosula pallasiana (assembly GCA_945261195.1). Lineage (NCBI taxonomy): Eukaryota > Metazoa > Bryozoa > Gymnolaemata > Cheilostomatida > Cryptosulidae > Cryptosula > Cryptosula pallasiana. Next base: position 38,688,454 of record OX183134.1, on the reverse strand, counting down.
AGGCAAAGAGGGTATATTAATTTCAACAATCATTATAATAACTATTATAGATATACTTTATGAAAATTAAATAATTATTATATTTGTTTATAGTATTAACTAAATAATTTCATCAGTCATAATAAATAATTGTTGTTTATAAATAATAATAATTTTTTTATAGATACAAAAAGATCTTCTTCGATAGAAATAATAGAATTGACTATCGGCCAATCAGTAATGACGAGGTCAAGGTCAAAATCTAAACAGTATATCGGAATCGTCAAGTTTTGCTGTTAAATTTCATTCAATCGAAATTGGTTATCTAATAATAGTTGTCCAATCACCAAAACGTCAGCAAAAAAACGTAGGTCTACACATTTGAGATTCTGTTTGTAAAGAAAAGCCTCACCTTCAGGAAAAAAAGAGTTTTCACTGCATACTAACAAAATGTAGGTGTGTGTAGCCACGGCTTTAGAGCTCCATCAATTGAACGATGGTATTTCCAATTTAAGTAGTTTTGCTCGTTTAGACACTGGAAAAGGATTGGCGCAGTGCAGCTTGAAAAACCATCAGAAATAGCAACTATTTGTGACTTTCATTTCAGGGACTCATAAGTATAAGTCTAAAAAATTACCAAAACTTTAAACTACAATTGGTGAAGGGATGATATTTATTGGTCCTGAAGTCATAAGAAATGTTAAAGATTTCTGTAGAATCTTTGACTAACTCTCACATAAACTTCAATAAAATGAACAAATTAATGGTAAAATAAAACTGTCAATTATTAGCTAAAAAAAACATAAAAAATTAATTTTCTTGCAATTTGAAAATTAACTTGGCAACTAACAACAAAATATTTGAGAAGAATCCTCAAATTTTCATTAGATTTCCCAAGGAGTTTCAGGACAAATAGATAATATTCCAACACCTACGAATCTGTTTTGTTTTTTTTTTATGAAAGGAAGAGTGATAGGCAAGTTGTAACACTGGCTAGCAAAAGGTGACAAGAGATGAGAAGGTGTAGCAAGGGGTGACAAGGGGTAAAAAGGGTAACAAGGGGTAGCAAGGGGTAACAATGGGTAACAAGGGGTAACAAGGTGTAACAAGGGGTAACAAGGGATAACAAGGAGTAACAAGGGGTAACAAAGGGTAACAGGGGGTAACAAGGGGTAACATAGAGTAACAAGGGGTAACAAGGAGTAACAAGGGGTAACAAGGGATAACAAGAAGTAACAAGGGGTAACAAGAGATAACAAGAAGTAACAAGGGATAAAAAGGGGTAACAAGGAGTAACAAGGAGTAACAGGGATAACAAGAGGTAACAAGGGGATAACAAGGGGTAACAAGGGATAACAAAGGGTAACAAGGAGTAACAAGGGGTAACAAGGGATAAGAAGAAGTAACAAGGGGTAACATGGGATAACAAGGGGTAACAAGGAGTAACAAGGGATAACAAAAGATAACAAGGAGTAACATGAGATAACAAGGGGTAACAAGAAGGTAAAAAAGGGTAACTAGGGACAACAAGGAGTAACAAGGTGTAACAAGGGGTAACATAGAGTAACAAGGGGAGATAATCAGTGAGGGCCAAACAATAACTGGATTACAACTTCTAAAAAATTCATATGTCTTGTAAATTGAGATTCGTTTTTTAATTGGGAAGGCTTGTTTACCTAGGTCTAAAAACACAATCATAAAGATATCACACCCCATTCTATTTGATCTGCATACCACTTTATAAAAATCATGTTTGTAATTAATATTGTGGTGGATTTTAGTGTACATACTCTTTGCGCACACTTTGTACCACATCCTGGCATCCCTATAATAGCCATTAGATGACCAGAATAACTAGTAACTACCAGATCGAATATACTATAACTAGATCTATGTCCATACCGACCCTGTATACACCTATACCGACCCTGTATACACCTATACCGACCCTGTATACACCTATACCGACCCTGTATACACCTATACCGACCCTTTACCGACCCTGTATACACCTATACCGACCCTGTATACACCTATACCGACCCTTTACCGACCCTGTATACACCTATACCGACCCTGTATACACCTATACCGACCCTGTATACACCTATACCGACCCTTTACCGACCCTGTACACACCTATACCGACCCTGTATACACCTATACCGACCCTTTACCGACCCTGTATACACCTATACCGACCCTGTATACACCTATACCGACCCTTTACCGACCCTGTATACACCTATACCGACCCTGTATACACCTATACCGACCCTGTATACACCTATACCGACCCTGTACCGACCCTGTATACACCTATACCGACCCTGTATACACCTATACCGACCCTGTATACACCTATACCGACCCTGTATACACCTATACCAACCCTGTATACACCTATACCAACTCTGTATACACCTATACCGACTTCACTGGGTCGGCAGGAAGTCAGTCAGTGGAGCCTGAGAACCTAAAAGTAGCCTGGGAGGAACTAAGAGCCATCTACCAGAGACATCCACCCCTAACCCTTACATAAGATGAGGGACTAAAGCTTTATAGACCAAGGACCCAGAGACTAACTATGATTGGTGCATGAGACTATGACTCCACCTACTATTACAGGGCGCCTATTCTCTGCAAGCCCTTTCTGACTACCCTATTTGGTATGTATTTATATAACCACTTTCATTGGCACATATTGTAATGTTATTCTGTGATTAGATAGTTACTTCCTGTGCACTGCCTATAAAAAGCAGAACTTTGTTCATGTTTGTCAGCTGTAATTGGGACTTTTACTAACTCACTCATTCTAGAGGAATAAAAGCATATGGACTCAATAGCACTGAGTTATGCGTCTGAGCTGAGGGCTTACTGCAGGTTGTGGAGTAGAAATACTCTGTCTTGTATTCCTTCGGTACATCACCAACCCTGTTGTTGTAACAGGTAAAAGTAACAACTGGTGGCAGCAGGCTATCAACCTCAGCTAGTGATTTCAGCCCCCAAAATCCACTACAATATATATGTGCTGTACTTTCATAGGAATCAGCTTTTTTTTAAGCTTTTCGAAATTGGAAGCATAGATCAGAGGTCAGAGCCAAAGAAAAGTTGAAGTAATAAGGGACCGCAATTGAGATTGCGTGAAGTAGAACATGCGCTTTTCCTTTTCTTTTTTCCATCTTCCGGAAACAAAAGCTGTCAAACAAAATGAAATGAAATCTTGCCTGTTTTTTTCTAGCACATACGTTACAACAGACTGAAAACTTCATATACACTAGGTACACTTCTAAAATAGAAATATGTTACATATAAGTTGCCTACACATGAGCAATATTATGTTTTGGGAGTTGTTTGCTATTTAATTTAATAAAAATTGCTGGGAGCACTTTTTCAATATGGTTCCATTTTGAAACTACTGTAAAAGAAGAAATACTAGCAAGCATAAAATCAGGCGATTTTGTTGAAAAGTCTGCAAAACGGAATAAATTCAAGCGTCTCAGCAGACTCATCAACAATAGTTAGGCGACGCCTAAAGTGGGCGGAAATAAATCAAGCGACCTTTATACCTAGACGAATTAAAACAGTGCGATTCTCCATTAACATTATAAAATCACTATTTTTATTATGTAGTATTTATTATTTTGATAATTGGTCACAAAAAAATGCATGAAACATCAATTTATTTAATTAATATTTATATCATAATAATTATTTATTATAATCAAGAATAATATTTATTTATTATTATTGAAAAATATTATCCTATTTATTTCTTTGGTATATTATCATTGTCACTGTCATTATTATTATTATAATAATAAATTATGTATTACCACCATTGCCAATCTCTGCATCTTCTTCTAGTAATAGTACTAATTCAGTAGAAACTGAAAAGGTGGGAATACTATACTAGAATTAATGTTTACTAAAAATTGATGTCAATACTTCTACAATGATGATGAGTAGCAACAGTGAACTGTTATAATAATAATTATTATGACAATATTAATTAATTTATTTTATCATTATTATTATCGTTATTATTATCGTTATTGTTATCGTTATTGTTATCGTTATTGTTATTGTATTGGTATCGTTATTGTTATCGTTATTGTTGTCGTTATTGCTGTCGTTATTGCTGTCGTTATTGCTGTCGTTATTGCTGTCGTTATTGCTGTCGTTATTGCTGTCGTTATTGCTGTCGTTATTGCTGTCGTCATTGCTGTCGTCATTGCTGTCGTCATTGCTGTCGTCATTGCTGTCGTCATTGCTGTCGTCATTGCTGTCGTCATTGCTGTCGTCATTGCTGTCGTCATTGCTGTCGTCATTGCTGTCGTCATTGCTGTCGTCATTGTTGTCGTCATTGTTGTCGTCATTGTTGTCGTCATTGTTGTCGTCATTGTTGTCGTCATTGTTGTCGTCATTGTTGTCGTCATTGCTGTCGTCATTGCTGTCGTCATTGCTGTCGTCATTGTTGTCGTCATTGTTGTCGTCATTGTTGTCGTCATTGTTGTCGTCATTGTTGTCGTCATTGTTGTCGTCATTGTTGTCGTCATTGTTGTCGTCATTGTTGTCGTCATTGTTGTCGTCATTGTTGTCGTCATTGTTGTCGTCATTGTTGTCGTCGATATTGTCGTCGATATTGTCATCATTATTGTCGTCATTATTGTCGTCATTATTGTCGTCATTATTGTTGTCATTATTGTCGTCATTATTGTCGTCATTATTGTCATCATTATTGTCGTCATTATTGTCGTCATTATTGTCGTCATTATTGTCATCATTATTGTCATCATTATTGTCGTTATCATTGTCGTTATCATTGTCGTTATCATTGTCGTTATCATTGTCGTTATCATTGTCGTTATCATTGTCGTTATCATTGTCGTTATCATTGTCGTTATCATTGTCATTATCATTGTCGTTATCATTGTCGTTATCATTGTCGTTATCATTGTCGTTATCATTGTCGTTATTATGGTCGTTATTATTGTCGTTATTATTGTCGTTATTATTGTCGTTATTATTGTTATTATTGTTATTATCGTCGTCGTCGTCGTCGTCGTCGTCGCCGTCGCCGTCGCCGTCACCATCATTATCATTATCATTATCATTATCATTATCATTATCATTATCATTATCATTATCATTATCATTATCATTATCATTATCATTATCATTATCATTATCATTATCATTATCATTATCATTATCATTATCATTATCATTATCATTATCATTATCATTATCATTATCATTATCATTATCATTATCATTATCATTATCATTATCATTATCATTATCATTATCATTATCATTATCATTATCATTATCATTATCATTATCATTATCATTATCATTATCATTATCATTATCATTATCATTATCATTATCATTATCATTATCATTATCATTATCATTATCATTATCATTATCATTATCATTATCATTATCATTATCATTATCATTATCATTATCATTATCATTATCATTATCATTATCATTATCATTATCATTATCATTATCATTATCATTATCATTATCATTATCATTATCATTATCATTATCATTATCATTATCATTATCATTATCATTATCATTATCATTATCATTATCATTATCATTATCATTATCATTATCATTATCATTATCATTATCATTATCATTATCATTATCATTATCATTATCATTATCATTATCATTATTATTATTATTATTATTATTATTATTATTATTATTATTATTATTATTATTATTATTATTATTATTATTATTATTATTATTATTATTATTATTATTATTATTATTATTATTATTATTATTATTATTATAATAAAAATTCACTGTTGCTACTCATCATCATCATCGATCATAGTCTAAGTATTGACATCAATTTTTAGTAGACATTAATTCTAGTACAGTATTCCCACCTTCTCAGTTTTTACTGAATTAGTACTACTACTAAAAGATACAGAGGTTGGCAATTGTGGTACTACATAGCGGTCCATCTTGACTTTACCTTCTTCTTCTGCTTACACACACTTGTCTAACCACATGTAGTACTTACAGTACTGCTATGCATGCAGGGTTGCTGGCAGTGTTTCTTCATTTGGCCTAATTGGTGTGCTAATTGGCTAAAGCAAGACTAAATGTGTAGTCTCAATTCACGCGAACAGAAGTCGGGAGTCTGCATTCCCACCCGAACATATATTCTGCTATAAGACTCAGCACACTGTACTTTTATAAAGCGATTGCAAGGGTCAATCAAGGAAATGCACGCGTTATTTTTCATCCGCGCAAATCGCGGGAGTTATGCCCTCGCGGGACTTTCTTCTTTTAAAGTATCACTATGCTACAAAGAAATATGTGGGTATGCACGTGTGTAATAAACATTTTTGGTTTGTTCTTGCCCAGTTTTGTGGGCTCTTGTCAAAAAAACTGTTAACTCAATGCAGTTGATAAGTCTAAAAACCATCAATCAATACCTAATATCAATAAATGCAAACATAGCTAGTACCATCGAATCACAATTGGTCCAGCTAAACTTTCTGTATATTCAGTTTAAAAGAAGACAAAATAAGTAGATAAGGAAATGGTGAATTATAAAAACATGGTACCTTCACTGATCATTTACCTAATTGATTGGTAATGAGCCTGGACTTGTTTGGCTCAATTATGATTTTCATTCAAAATATAAGCATTGTTTACAAGACCTTTACAGGAGTTCAATGAAAGATCACGTTAATGAAAAAAAAAGTTAGTCACCGCTTGGTTGAACTTCGTTATATTTCTGCAAATATCAATGCAGAATTCTGACAGTTATATGTAAAATTATTATAATAAGGCATAGAAAACCTACAGAATGTCTATTAACTATACCTTTTATATCTAAAAATGGTAATTCAACACTTTATAAATCAACTGGCGAAACTGCAGGGTAGTTACTTTCATGCATACTCATGGTTCAACATAGTGAACCACCTTTTACTGACTTATATGCAATTTGAATAGAGTATTATCATAAGTTCAAAGAACCTATAGAACTAGGCTGTATTTGACACAAGCGGATAATCTCCATGGATATAAAGCTGAAAGATGAAGTATTTATTTGTAGAAAGTTCTATGCATAGTTAATGGTGTTACATATCAATAGAAGGAGTTACATCACATGTTGCCATGAGTTGCGTAATGCCTGTGTTTATGAGATATGTCCCACCGATGGCCTCTCTTCTTTGAAGAAGTCAGTAACTACTTGTGAATGTATAAAATATTAAATTATTCTCAAGCTTGGAATAAATTAACTTAATGAATAAAATCAATTTGTTTAGCCCTGGAGTTATAACAACCAGATCTTACATCCAGCTAAGTTTACACGGCGCTTCAGGTGGCAGCCTACCGTGGCTGATATTAAAGAACTTGGGCTAATGCACACAAAAGCTGTTTGTTATTCAGCAGATTGATGTAGATCAAATAGTTACTTCAGCTGTCAATAGTTAGAGTTTGTACTACATGCATGTTCGTACATACTATTAATGAGCGAACAACCTTTGAGCTATCTTATTTTTTCAAAAACACTGCCAGGTTAGCTACTGTTTTAGGTATTGCTTTGCTTGGTAAGTAAATAATCCCAAAGCAAAAAATAAAGTTCATAAAAAAAGATTTGGGTGCCAGGAAGTTTGAATGGACAGTGAGCTGCAATGTTTTCACAACTGTAGTTTGGAGCAAAGTGGAGCAAAATTTTTCATTATTTTGCAAGAGTAGCAACTGTTTTAAACACCAGCTTTGCAACCAGTTGGCAGCACACCTAGCTATGCATCTGATATCCCTCTCAATTATTCGCTGAAGGCTTCTCAGTTTCATGCAGTCGATTGTGACATTAACAGCGCAACTGTAGGAAATTCTTTGGTCAGACAAGTTGAAGTCAACAATTGTTGAATTTATAGCCGAGATGCTCCGAAATCTTAAATCTTATTGAAAACTTGAATGAAAGATGATGAAAATCAGGAGTTGGGTAAACTCAATTTGATCAACAAACAAAAAGAAAAGTTAAACAAAACATGCGTTTTTGAAAAATTGAAAAGATGTAAACAAGAAAGAAATGCATTTTAATTGCTTGAAAACTGGTGTTGACAGAACTTATTCCATAAACTATACTGAGTTATTGAAGTTTCAATGCTTTATCAAAAGCACTCTTCATATTATCATTTATCAACAAACTGTTTCTTCTAGTAGGTATTACTTCTTTGAATGCCAGGAGGAGCTAGTTAATTCCGTTCAGCTTTGTGCAAATGATATAAAAGAACCATTATGATCGACCGCGATGAAACTGCCTTCATTCATCAATAGGAGACGAAGCTGAAAGGTTGACATCACTAACTGCAGGCAACTACACATTTATTAGTAAGTAGATGTTACATTTGTTTGTAAAGTTTTAACCAGTTACTGTTTTAACTGTTTACACATGTACTGAGTGTGGTTAACTATTTTGCATTGAAAATTCTCGGTATTTTTTTATCAATGAGTTTTGCTTCAGCATTAATATAAGCTATAATCTTTCTCCAGACATCAGGAATTATAGTTCTTTATATAAAATATGTGGTTATAAAAATAATGAATATTTACAATAGCAGCCATATCTCTGCCCCTTTTTAGTGTGAAATACGCCAAAGTTGGTGGCAAAATGTGAATAATAAAAATTTAAATGCAGGCCAAATTTTAGGATGTTGATGATTGGGCTATGTCTATAGCTGAGAGCTTTTCATTGTGTAATGGAAGTACTGAGAGACTTTGGAATAGAATTAGAACAATTCAGCTGTTTCATAAACATGAACCTGATTTAGAATAATCCCAACAGAAGAAAAACAAAAAAATCTAAATAACCATGGTTGAAAATGCAGAGACACAAAAAAATTATGTTATTGTGTACAATTACTTTTTCCTATGTCTTTGGTTTCTACATATTTTTATTTTGCGTCTGCTTTAAAGATTTCATTTTGACGTTTTAGAACAAAAATGGCCACCAAAGAACAATTGGAGCAATGGTTCAAGTCTGTCGACACTGATGGATCTGGTGCGCTGGCTTACTCTGAGCTCAGCGACTTTCTCATTGAGAAGAGAGGTTACACCGATCAACAAGTAGCGGTAACCACTCATTTATGCTCATGTAATACCAATACTATTCTTTTCAAACGAGTTAGTAGATGAGAGGTTTCTTTGGCATGTCCGAACAAGTGCTTCTTTCTTAAAATGTAGTCCTTGAATTATAATAGGCTAGCCCTAGGGGAGACTGATTAGTCGCAGCTGAAATTAATTTACCTGCACTCTATAGTTCAATGTACGATTACCTATAGTAAAATGTGGTGACAGCTTGTGTCTGCATTCATCAAAGGCTAGACACATCTAGCAGCAAATGACCTAGTTTCACATAGCTCTGTGTCAATTTTCTACCGGCAAGCTGCTTTCAACTCCCATATGCCTTTGCTCAACAAACATCCTATTATTATCAAATTCATCCACAATTGTGTTATAAGAATACAAACTGGCTTCTAAGTAAATAGACTGAATCATTGTAAAGCTTGAGGGTGGATATTGCAGTCGGCCAACAATAGTTTAAGTTTCTCAGGCAGTGAGCAGATTCCTATCAATCCAGTTTTGCATACCAAAAGTGCAACTCTAGCTTTCATGCAATTATCTTGATGATCAGATTTCAGAGCAGCTCCCTCTGGTGTGTAGTCACGCTGTGTTGGATGTTTTGTGTCACAGGAAGCAGCCTGCGATAACAAATGGCATTTGTGTTGATGTGCCTATATGTGTGCGAGTGTAATTGGGTCAATGTTATTACCCATCCCATGAGAAAACCCTCGGTCTGTAGCATATTAAATAGAAAATTAATGCAAACATGAGTTGATGTCAATAATGTTTACATCAATTACATCGACTACTATGCTCTTAGGTTCTCATGCTAAATTGGGAATGTAAATTGGCATTGCATAATCGAGACGTTTCTTTGCTAGCCAAGTACTTAGTAAAGTTATACTAGCCTGACATCCTTGCTCTAGTGTAACCTAGTTATTATACTACTAGAGATTGTCATAAACAAGTGTCATACACTTAACGCTCAATGCTCTAAGCCTTTAGGTAAATACACAAAACAGAGCTTATATTACTGGCAATCGTTTAACCTGCTAAATGTTTATTTACATTGCAACACTTTCTGAGGATATGGGGAAGGATACTTTTGGAAGTAATCCAGAAATAATTCCTTGTCCTGATTTCTTCTCTTTCCGTCGTTTCTGGAAATGTGCAACTTTTTCTGTCATGTTTTTGTTGTCATAAGTTAAAGGATGTACCTTGTGACTGATAACAACTTTATCTGTTACAGCTACGTAATAGAGCACAGTGACACTTTGAATTCTTCTGCATCTCAGATAAAAACCTTATTTTTTATAAAGATGTACCAAAAGACATAAAACGAAATCTATTATCTCAAGCATGACAACGTTTAAAAGGCCGGCAATTTCATGCTTCAGTGACCAGCTATAAAACATCAATATAAGCTTGTGGCATCCGAGCAAACAAAAGTTGACAATGCCTGCAGCAGTTATGACTTATTTCAATAGCTAGTAATTTGACCCAAGTTAACATAGGCTAACAATTCTTAGGTTTAATTTATCTATACAACAAATTGAGTGAATCACAAAGAGTACTGTGTCGGTTTGCTGTGACATCTAAGGTATGGCAGGTGTGGGTGTTGCGTAGGCAGGCAATGTTAAAAAGTCAGTTGTGCTCGCTAGACAGGATCTTCGCTGCCACTGTTTTGTAGGAGGCTCAGTCAAGTGTTTGGCCTATTATATTCAAGTTCATCTACTGATATCCCATTCATGCTTCAATGTATTGTGTATAAATGATAAAAAATGCACCAAATGGTTTGTAGATATTCTCTCTTATCTACTAATTACCCTGCTCAGTAATGACTTTGTCTGAGTTACTCATTTCTTTATTACCTCTAACCTTACTTTGGGCATTAACTACACTCCTATCTCCAAGTTGCTAAGCAACAGTTTTGTTTTGGACCAACTCAGGAAATGCGATAACTGCCCCTATTTTGCCTAGCAACTGTAGAGCATCACATGATATTTGAAGCATTGTAACAGCTGAAAATCGCTTAAACTTTTATGATCTCACGCAAACAATTATTCTGTCGCCATGGTGGTTACTGTTTACAAGTTGAATGACTAATAGTTGCTCCTAGCAACAGTTGCACTGTTTACAAGCATGCACATTAAAGGTTTCCTCATTCAAGTGTGGTAGATATTGGTACATCAACAAAAGACAGTGGAGTGGAAAGCTTAATCATAACTTTTTGAGTTATCAGATTTTAAGTGGAAGCAGTTTGACCTAAATTTGGTTTGACACTAAACTGTTTATGGATGCATTAATTTCTGGCAAAATAAATTTGACTCAAAGAATCTTAAGTAATTAACAATTTATTAATTTTGAATAAACCTAGTGTATAAAAAACTGAGATTTTGATTATAATAATAGTAAGGATGCTGTTTAAGATAATTTTACCTCAAATAATCGGTGATAATTATTTTCGAATCTAGGAAATATTTGATGCAGCAGACAAAGATCAAGATGGCAGTATTAGTTTCGATGAGTACCTTGAACTCATGTCTAAGGTGCCTCATAAAGTACAGAGGTACATCGCTCTTGCATTCCTTCTTGGTGGTGGTAGTAGCATGGCTCTGAAGACTCTCCACGTCCTTGTATTGCCCTCTGTCATACAAAAGCTTGCTTCTCCTTGCTCAATGACCAAAAAAGCTTTTTTTTTATCAAATTCAAGCTGATATGAGTTTTTACACAGGTAGTTTTGGTTAATCACACGCTGGTAGATAGATGAAGACAAACATTGTGCAGACAAATCCTAATCAAAGAAATTTTTTATTAATTTGCTCGCTAAATGTGCATTTTATCCTGGTGCAATTTTAAAACTCGTCGAAAATTACTTGCTCAATTGTGAGACTTTAGAAAAGGCTCTACTTTTGGTGCAAATCAAACATTACTACTACTTGTTGATTGCGATACAACAAGTGGTAAGCAAATTTAAAATAAGTAACACTAGACATAAGTACCATGAGATATTATTTTTATCAATTTATGAACTCCTCTCGAACAGTTTCTAAAATGAGGCATTAAACATTTTTCTTTGGTATATTACAAACATTTCACATAGCTTTGACGAGGCTGGTCAGGTATATTATTATTCATTTCACTCAACTAACCAAGAATGGCTCTGAACTAATTGCTACCTGCTGCCTTTCAGACTATATTTGACGCTGCTGACTCTTCTGGTGATGGGCAGATTACGATGGAGGAGTATGTGGCTGTTATGAATAAAACTCCTCCAAATGTTCATAAGTAAGATTTGTTTGGAACATGATTGAAGCATTTGCCAATTAAAGTTTGAAATTATCTTCCCCACTTTTGCATACATAACTAATTATCTTCCTTGTTCATGTTTGGTGGTGGGCTTAAATGAAGAAAGATCATACATGTTGAAAAGTTTTACTGATCCAATTTTAAAAAAAATTATGAAGTGCATTCTAAATACTGCTCTACTAGCTAGCTTTGCATGGGACAGGTGAAAAAACTTTTTTGTATGCTTTCTGCAACATTTCACAAATATTACATAGAAAGTGTGAAAAATGCTGACCACTAGTGTTTGTTTAAAAACATGCTGTAAAGTTTTTGATGAGTTTTAAAAATATAGTGAAAAGAACATTGATTGCTTATTTTGGAATTGTGTCCTCTTGTTGTAATGACGTCATAATAATTATTCTTTAGTTTAAATCCACTAAACTGGTTTGAGCTCTGAATCAACCCAATTTAAAATGGAATTCTTTGTTTAATATTTATGGATTATGTCATTCAACAAATTTTTTCAAGGAGTTCAAAACTTTATGCAAGCCATTTTCAAAAGTGTTTCAGTTTGTTCCGCTAAAATATAAGGATTTCTATATGCTTACAGTGAGTCAGCCCTCAGGAGGGTGTGCAAAAGCTTTGATAAGAATGGAGATGGAACAATTGACAAGCATGAGTTGAAGGCTGTATTTGATGAACTGAAGAGGGATCTGACCATGGAGGTAACCTATGTTATTGTTTTTGCTTTGAACAATTAGTTCTTAGAATAATTATATAAATTCGTTTAATTTTTCTGAGTATTCTGCCTTCCAACAAAAAAAATTACATATGCAATGTGTAGTATGTATTGCTGCAGGTTGTAAACCAGGCAGTCTTTGCGCGTCCTCTTTTATAGTTTGGAATTGCGTTCTTTTCAAAACAGAATAGATAAAGAGGGAACAACTCCTCATCGAAGGAAATACTTTCATCCTTACAGTTAGCTGTTCGCATAGATGACAGTTTTTTCTTTTTGTTTTCTTTACAGTTGATGTAAAACCATATATTCCTCAATCAGAAATAATACTTAATCAATTATAGCAAAATCATATCACCAGGTTTTCGAAAAATTTGTGATGTGTTTAAATAAGGTGGTTGTTAAATATTAGTTGCAGCCTGATTAAAACTTTTTGATCATTTTAGATCTATTTTTTCACATTTATAGTTTTATCGTTATGGATCTATCTCAATGGTTTTATCTTTATGGTTTTAACTCTATTTATTTTATTTTTAGCAAGTAGAGAGGGTGATGAAAATGACTGACACAGATGGAGATGGTGTCGTTGACTACAATGAGCTTTGTTTGAAGGTCTTTGGTCAAACATGTGATTAATTCAGTTAACTTCTTTCCAGTCACTCCATAGGCCCTATTTATATTCTACAAGCACTTGCTATAACAAATATATTTATATACTCTTTGGTACTTCACTTGGCAAAAATATTATGCTTAGATACAAATTGAACAACACAACACAATTGTTATACGGTAATTGAATTTTGGTTGGAAACTACATCATTGTTGATGCTGCTACTAATGTCACCATTCTGGGTTTAAATGGAGATTTTGTTTGTGAATGGGATAGTTCGATGTGTTTATTTTTATTACTGCATTTGACTATTGTGTCTGTCTTTTTCAATGTGGCGTAGCTAAGAATTAATGTGAAGTATTCATATCATGTTCAAGACTTTATATATTATGTATCGCACTCTGTGTTAAGTTGGGAAACCTAGATTTGCAATTAGTTACATAACTTTGTCAATAAAGTGGCATTTCACTCACGTCTTTTAATTTGTTTTATATTGAGACTGTAAATTAAAAAATTTTAAGTGGTGCATAGAGGTTAAATAGATGTATATTTGTTTACATGTGTAACAGAGTAAAGCTTTTACAAAAAATTGTATGCTTTGAAATAACAGTAGACTTCTCAGCTTTCAGTCACTGAACTTGCCGCTCTAAATATTCACTACTACCAGCGATGTTTGCACTTTCTATATTTGGAGTTGTGTGCACATCAATCAGTCCATTGATGAAACTTTGCTACTCCACAATACTTAATCTCCAACCCATGAGGTTGCCTTCAGGCTAAACAAACCATAAAACTGATTAATTGTAAATAATGCACAAACTTCTGATTTCTATCTGATTATGATCACTGTGTCTAGATCTGTTCATAAAGCTTGAATTCAAAATAGCCAATTGTTGTTAACGTTGGGAAAAAGTTGGAAACAATAATAATTGCGAAATACACTAGCTGTTGGTTGTCACTACAATATTTACGAAAAATTGAGCACAAGCATCAAGCCAGCCAGTTAAAAAGTTATTGTGGGTACCTCTATTAATTAGATTTTGAAACTGGTTTGAATGTTTTTTTTTCTACATACTGAATTACTCAAGTTTTTTAGCCTCTGCCACCAGCGCACAGTATATATTGTTTCTTCTAGCAGGTAAAACTTGTTTCAATGGCAAGAGAAGTCAAATACATTCATTTAGCGCATGCAAACAAAATAAAAAAGGCATTGTTATTCACTGCTATTAAACTGCCTTCAATAATTGATGAGATATCAAAGCTGAGAGCTAGGCATCACTAAGTGCAGGCAACTACAAAGTTTTTAGTAAGTAGGTCTCACACTTTTTAGTAAGCTCTTGCCAACTCACTGCTGAAAATTTCTGGACATGTACTAATCCTGCTGTTTTGTACTCATTAGCCACTACTTGACTTTTTGAAAGACTTTTGCTCTAACGTTATTGTGAGCCATGCTATTTCTCCACACATGAAAGATTTTAGTTATCTATCTAAAATACACGATTGCAAATCAAATTGAGCATTACAATAGGAGCATCTTTGGGAACGGAACATAAATTTTTTTTTTTATCAAGAAGCTGGTTAAAATTAATTTCTAAAAGTAAACAACTAAAATATGAATGCAAACCAAGAGCCTAAACTACATTATTGCATTGTGGGTAATGTGTCTCTCACTTTGAAATAGAATAGAAGAAATCAAAGATTTTTTTATCATAACTTACTTTTCAAATTACTGTTTTATAAACTGAAACAACAGAATGGTCAATTGTGGAAATTACTTATATCCAGAAACTAGTGATCTTGAGAAAGTCTCCACTTGTTCCCTCAGTATTGGCACACGCATAAGCACAAAGAAACGCTGGACTATAAACAATTACTGCTGCGATTTCTGATTGTATTTTGCTTTTATGTTTGTTTCAAATACTTCCTTCAAAATTTTAGTACAAAAATGGCCACTCAAGAACAGTTGGAGCATATGTTCAAATCTGTCGACACTGATGGATCTGGTGAGCTGACGTGCAATGAACTCAGAGCCTATCTCGCGCAGAATGGGGGTTACACCAACCAACAAGTGGCGGTAATTATTCTTCTGTGGTGTTGTAACACCAAGATTATTCTTTTGAAAATAGTTGGTTTCCCAGAAGTCTATTAACTGGCAACTCCAAGTGGATACTTTTTCCAATCTCTTCTTCCTTAGATCTAAAATTTATTCTTAAATTATCAGGAGTGTGAACATGTATTAGAAAGGGATATCGACTCTCATCAAAATCTAACATCAAAGATTTAGCAGCAAATGACCTAATTTCACAAAGCTCTGTGTCTACTTTCTATCGGCAAGTTTCTTTCAACTCCCATTCAACTCTGCTCAACAATTATCCTATTATTATCAAATTTAGCCACAATTGTGTTATAAGAATGCAAACTAGTTTTTAAGTAAATAACTTCTCAATGGAACAAATTGACTGATCTTTGTGTTTTTGTTGTAATTTCAAAAATATTATCAATGTGAATGTTGTGTGGGAGGGAACGGGTGGAGAGTTGAACTGTCGTGGATCCCAGTAGGAGTTGTCTTTTCATGAGTACCAAGTGTACTAAATAGTTTCAACGGAAGTACTGAAACTAGCTGATGTTCATTTCTTTATGTTTTTAAAAATCATCATTCTTTGCATGCTATATGGCCGAAGCTTTTTTTAATCAAATGATATGTAATTCAAATTCAAAAACAAATGTTTTTGTTGGTTACAATAATGGCGTCAAAATTATTATAAACGGAATCGTAAGTCCTGTTTGATTTGAAATCGACTTTTTCACTGCGGTATTGTTTTAGTTTTTCAAAATATTTGCTATGCAGTTTATCATGTGAAGCCACTATTGTACAAAATATAAGATTTACCAATAGGGAATTCAAATGCTAACTTAACTAAAACGCCATCAAAAACTCTAAAATTTATGGCAAACTTAACTTTTTATGCATTTGAAAGTCTCTTAACACAATGGCTATTCTTGAGAAGTCCTAACCTTTATGGCCTTATAATTTTCTGCTTTTTGAGGGAAAAAATGCGTAAAAGTCAGCATCTATTGTGCTTATACTGTATATGAAAGTAACGAGAGCGCAACTCCGGGAAAAGCTTTTATTAGACCAAAATTGATGTGGACAAAACAGGTTAATTAATTTCATTTTCCTAAACCCTATCACACTGCAACTTATTGTATATAAATGATGAAAAATGCACCAAATGATTTGGAATTATCCTCTCTTATATACTGATTACTTGCTCAATAATGACTTTGTCTGATTATCTTAATGTCTTTTATGTCCGTTTGGGCATTAAATACTTCCTTCCTTCGAGTTTCTAAGCAACATTTTTGTTTCGGACCAAACTCAGGTAATGCGATGAACTGGCCCATCTTGCCAAGCAACTGTGGAGCGTCACATACTATTTGATCTCCTCAGCTTTGAGAATGTCGTGCAAAACATTATTCTGTTGCTACGGTGACTATTGTTTACAAGTCGAATGGCCGATGAGTTGCTACTAGCAACTGTTGCACTGTTTACAAACATGCGCATCAAAAATTTTTTGCATTTGGTCTAGTAGATACTTTGATATCAAGAAAAGACAGTAAAAGGCTTAATCATGATGTTTTTGTTTTATCTCGTCTCATGCGGTAGCAGCTTAACCTAATTTTTGTTCGTTATTAAGTTGTTTATATATGTCCTTGCTGGTTATCCATGTTCATTGAAAAATGCTTTAATCATTAGAACTGCGGGTCAAAGAATTTTTTTCTAATTATCAATTCTGCATCGAGATCGCACAATTAGCTTTGAAGAGTATCTCTTTAACTCATTTGTAATGTGCCTTATAAAGTACAGAAATAAATTGCACTAGAAATACATCGATGGCTTACCAGTTCTATTTTGTCAAGTTTAAACTGATATAAGTCTTCACTCAAGTAATTTTCATCTTAAAATACCACCTGCTGGGAGATGTCAAACCAATACAAACATTGTGACAAGTCGTAATCAAACAACATCGATTGAAGTGTTATGCTAAGTGTGGATATGAACTTGTACAATTTCAAAAATTATCTGAAGTACCATGATTACTATCTGGATTTTGGAAAGAACTATATTTTTGCTAAAAATCGCACTCAGAATTATTACTTATGATTATAATAGAAAAACCGTCGAGAAAAATAAAACATTTAATGGTATACTAAATACATTGAAAAGGAATTTTCTATAGATTTATTGATCCCCAGCCAAATTATGTTATGAGAAATGCATTAAACGCATTCATTTTGGATATTAAAAATAGTTTACATTGCTTGAATAAAGGCCCAAGCACATATACGTCCATGAACAAGGAATGGACAAACGAATGGCCCCCAACGAATGAAATTCATGCCCGACGAAGGTTCCTTGAGACATTCGTCGTTCGGTGGAGAGCCCCACAGTACAAACAAACATGAATACCATTCGTCAGTAACCCTTGAAGCTGATTGGTTGTACTATACCAGAAATATGCTCACAAAAGATGCGCCGGGTACTTAGCAGCAAAAATATCAGTAACGGTCACAAGATTTGTCCTAAGATCCTTGGTAAAGAATTTATGAGTTCCCCCTATTTTCAACTACTTTTTAATAAAAGAAAATAGTTATTTCAAGTCACAAGAGATTACCCTAGCAGTTTATAACCATAAAAGCCATGAATGAATGATTTTATTGGAAAATTAATTTTCTTTTGGTGATGTTTTCTTATTATGCGAAATTTATGAATTCGTTCAATAATATTTTAGTAATTTTAGAAAAAATAATTATTATGAACCTTTTGTTAAATTTAAAAGTAAAACAAGAACTTGATTATTATTGTGACGGACGCCATTGTCGATAACATTGGAAACAGGAAACAGCTGGAGAGCTGTCCCGAGGTAACTAGCTAGCGGCTCATTGATTGACAGCTGGGGGACATTCGTTGCTCATGAACGTATGTGTGCTCGGGCCTTTAGGCTGTTGAGGATATTGTTATTTATTTCCCTCACGTAACCAAGAATGGCGCTGTACTAATTGATGGCTTGCTGTGTTTCAGAATATATTCGATGCTGCTGACTCTTCAGGTGATGGAAAAATTACAATGGAAGAGTTTGTGGCTGTTATGAATAAAGGGTCTCCGAATGTTCATAGGTAAGATTTAATGTTTTTTTTTAAAACCTAATTGTAGTATTTTCGCACTCAAGTTTTAGCTCAGTGGCCAGCAAAAAGTAATTTTCGATCCAAGCTATCAATGCGCACATTATTATGTTTCATGTCGGATTTAAATAAAGAACAGCATGCATGTTGAAATGTTTCCTACTCAAATTTTAAAAAACTTCCTCAATTTCATTGTATAAGCTGCTTTGCTAGCTAGCTGTGAATGTGACAGCTAAGAGCCTGGTTGTACATGCTTTCAGCAGCACTTGGTCCAAAGTCGTATGGCAAACGTCAATAATATCGGAAATGTTTGAATCAATTTAAAAATGAATGGCAGATATATACGAATAGTTTAAATTGGAATTGTGTCCTCTTCATTCTGCTGTGTGATATTAACTTTTGTTTGCGCTACATGGTAAACTTGATCAATTAGGCTCAACAAACCACCTAGTCATAACTTAGGACAAAAATACTGAAATTATTGTTTTGCTACTTTGAGATCATGCGATTCGATAAACTTTTTTCAAATAATTTGAAATTTTAAGAAAGACATTTTTCAAAAACGTCCAACTTCATATTTTCAAAATGAAGTGATTACCAAACGTGTAATTGTGCAAATTTACAGTGCGGCATCTCTCATGAGGGTGTGCAAAAGTTTTGATAAAAATGGAGACGGAACTATTGACAAGAATGAGATGAAGGCTGTGTTTGATGAAATGCAGAGGGAGATATCCATGGAGGTAACTTTGGCCATTTTGTACTTTGTGATGGACAATTGCTTTTAAAATACTTCTTTGTTTTTGTTTGAAACTTTGGACGCATTTTGCTTTTTAGACAGATAAAATCTCACATAGTTTTTACAGCATGTATTGCTGTGGACTTTAAACTAGCAACTTTTTTGCTCATTGTGCCTTTTGATCTTTTGGAATTGTGTTCTCTTTAAATCATCAAAACAAGTTTCTTTTTACAATTGCAAACAGATATTGTACAACGTCTAATATCAGGAAATGGTTGTATAGCTTATCAATTCTTGTTTTGTGTTTCACTTGTGTGGTTGATGAAAATTAAAGTGCTAATATTTCATCAGACTTACAAAAAGTTGATGATCAGTTTTCAGTAAAGTTTTTAAAATGCCAAAATGTATCAAAAGCCATAAATAATTGTTTTAGTTGTCAAATATTAGCTGTATCCTTTCCCTGATTTTATGTCTATGGTTTACCTTTATGGTTTTATCTCTATTCTTTCCTCTCTATCTTTAATTTTTCAGGATGTAGAGAGAATAATGAAAATGGCTGACACAGACGGAGATGGCGTTGTTGACTACAATGAGCTTTGTTTGAAAGTATTTGGTTAGAAGTGTGATGAATTAGGTTAACTTCTTTCCAATCACTCCATAGGCTTCCATTTATATTCTACAAGCACTTGCTATAACAAATATATTTATATACTCTTTGGTATTTTACTTGGCAAAAATATTATGCTTAGTTAAATACAAATTGAACAACACAATACAATTGTTATATCATATTTGAACTTTGGTTGGAAACTACATCATTGTTTATGCTGCTACTAAAGTCACCATTCTGGGTTTAAATGGAGATTTTTGTTTGTGAATGAGATAGTTTGGTGTGTTTATTTCCATTCTTGCATTTGGCCATTGTGTCTTGTCTTGTTCAATGTGGCGTAGCTAAGAATTAATGTAAAATATTCACATCATGTTCAAGACATTTTATATTACGTATTACACTTTGTCTCAAGTTAGGAATCCTAGGTCTGCAATTACCCTATCTCTTCATGCTTCTCTTACCATCTCCTCCCTGTTCCAGATGCTATATCACTTACTTGATAATGGTTTGCCTATGCAATCTTTACATTAGCAAAAACTAGACGAGCTGTTTACAACAATAACACCTGATAGCCATTTGCAGCCTTACCGATCAATTTCCACTTCCATCCAGAATACCCAGAATCCCTCAGACTTCCTCTTACTACCCTGCAAGTTTCAAGCCTCCATTTTAGAGCAGACAGTCTGCAACATCATATCAATACCACCTTCATATAATCCAATATTACATAAGAGTTGTGTCCCCTCTAAAGAATGCAACTCCTAAACCAAGCTATGCCTAATGAAGAGAGAGGAAAAAGTGATAAGCAAGTACAGACATACTAAGAGCCACCAACATTATCGTACAAATAGCAAGCTGAAAATTTAGGGAAAGTTATCGAGACTAACAATTCTACTGCTTATAATAGACTAGTAGGAACACTTTATTTCAACTACCACTATTCTCTATATCAGTAGGATTTAAAATTGTATGTGAGCAGACCTTTGTTAACTATGTAGTGGATTTTCATGTCACTTACACCTGCACACACACTCTATACACATTCTGGCATCCTCAGTATAGCCATTAGATGGCCAGAATGACTGTAATCATCAATACCGGATTGATCGACCCTGTATGAAGCTATACCGACCATGTAAGGAGCTATGCTGACTTATACCGACCTATACCGACTTTGTATGCAGCTATATCGACATCACTGGGCTAGCAGAAAGTGAGTCAAAGTAGCCTTAGAACCCAAAAGTAGCCTGGGAGAGGCAGGGAGACATCTACTGGAGATTTCCACCCCTAACCCTTACGGAAGATGGAGGACTAAAGCTATAAAGACCAAGGACCAGGAGACTGACTGTGATTGATGCATTAGCCTTTAACCCACCTACTACTACAGGGCACTTATTCCCTTTAAGCCCATATCATTGTTCTTATTCGTTATGCCTTTATATACTCATATTCATTGGTGCATATTGCAATGTTATTCTGTGATTGGCTATTCGCTTCCTGTGCATTGCCTATAAAAGGCAAAATTTTGGCTGTATTTGTCAGTTGTAATGGGACTTTTACCAACTCGATTTATTCTGGAGGAATAAATGCACATGTACTCAATAGCACTGAGTTATGCGTCTGAGCCGAGGGCTCCCAACTTGTTGTGGAGTAGAAACACACTATCTTGTATTCGTTCGGTACATCACTGACCCTGTTGTTGTAATAGGTAAAACTAACAACTGCTGGCAGCACGCTACCAACCTCAGCTAGTGATTTTCAGCCCCCAAAATCCACTACAACTGTATTAGTGAGCATATATACTCTGAAATTTCTATCACACGAAAAATCAAGTTTGATTTACTTTTCTCATGGTGTAGTGAGTCTGACTGGTTGTCATTATTTACTTTTGGTATCGTTTGGTGTGAAGACTCAGTAAACCGGTTGAGTAGCGTGTCTCAGTTGTAGGTCAAGGTTAAGTAACACGGTTTTTGGATGAGTGCACTCGAAAGTTGGTCAAGTGACTACAGATTTGGTTGAGTGACTCACAAGTTAGTTGAATGACTCACAAGTTAGTTGAGTGACTCACAAGTTAGTTGAGGGACTCACAAGTTAGTTGAGTGACTCACAAGTTAGTTGAGGGACTCACAAGTTAGTTGAATGACTCACAAGTTAGTTGAGGGACTCACAAGTTAGTTGAGTGACTCACAAGTTAGTTGAGTGACTCACAAGTTAGTTGAGGGACTCACAAGTTAGTTGAATGACTCACAAGTTAGTTGAGGGACTCACAAGTTAGTTGAGTGACTCACAAGTTAGTTGGGTGACTTACAAGTTGGTTGGGTGACTTACAAGTTAGTTGAGTGACTACGAAGTTAGTTGAGTGACTCACAAGTTAGTTGAGTGACTCACAAGTTAGTTGAGTGACTCACAAGTTAGTTGAATGATTCAAAAGTTAGTTGAGTGACTCACAAGTTAGTTGAGTGACTCACAAGTTAGTTGAGTGACTCACAAGTTAGTTGAGTGACTCACAAGTTGAATGAGCTGACATAAATTTTAGTTTAGTTGCCCACAAAGCTAGAAATACCTCTATAACCACTTTGTTGATATCGTGTTTGTATAAGCAAACTGTTCCTTGCATAATAATGTCCTCTCTTACAGCTGCAAAAACAGCTTCAGGTTTTGCTAAGATCCTCTCCAACATTTCACTTACATGCGTTTATTTGATTAAGCATGTGACCAAACTTGAATAACGTAAAAGTAAAGAATATATAAATAATAATTTTTTAATAAATATACAAGCAATATAAATAATGCACTTGTTTACATGCATAAACGAGATAAACGTTGGCAAAAACATTAATTTTAGAATTCAACAATTTACTCTCTAGCTTTTAGCAGATTAAAAGCGACTAAACTTGTAACTTTAAATATTCCTTATCACATGCTGGGTTTCTACTTTTCATATTTGGAGTTGTGTGCACCTCAAACATTTTTACAGTTAAACTTGGATTTTCAACAATAATTAACTCCTAATCCGTGAGGTCGCCCCTCAGGCTAAACTGGGATAAAGATGATCAATTGTGCCCAGTGCCTCAACCACTGCTTTTCATATGATTATGGTCACTGTGTTAAGACCTGCTCATGAGGCTGGATTAGAAACTGCCCATTATTTTATGAATGTTAACAAAAAAAATTCTTAATAAATAATGAAGTAAAAAAGATGTTTGTTGGATTGTTTAATAAAACTGAAAAAGCTCACTCAGAGTTATTGCAGCTGCTTTGGAAATTTGATTGTTTAAAAGTTGACACAAAAACAATGATAATGAAATAACTAACTGATGATAAATAGCCTGCATCGGTGGAACGGTGGTCTAAAAAAAAATTGTAACAATATCCATGTGAAAAATGGGTAATGCACTGCGAATCTAGAATCAAGTTGATTATTTTTAGTCCTTGCTTCAGGAGGTATGATTAGCGTTTTATTCTAAAAATTGAATAGCAAGTGCACAGCCTTTTTCTTCTTTTCATTCCAACAAGTGATGAGAGAAACACTGAAACTATTTTAATAGCATAAAAACTTGCAATTTTTTAAATAAAATGGAAATTCATTACATTGTGAACAACTGAGTGAACTGAAGGTAAAAGTTTTAATAACTAAAAGAACGATTTTTATGAGATTGTGAGTCAAGAAATTTCTATTTGGAGTTGTGTTTCCAACGTTGAACAGACAACTTCAATGTAATATGTAGGTTGCTTTGCTTTGTATAACATACTGAGAGCACATGGTGTAAAGAAATTTTTCAGAAGATTTGTAAGAGTGTTTAAGAAGCAGAAAGCTGAGCAACACGCGTAAGACTTCATTACCATGATATCGTAGTAAAGTCACTGAAACAAGCGCCTTACATCTCTCCTTCACTCCACCGCCCCCCCCCCCCCACAACCTGATTCCACATTCAGGCCCTAATCTCCAATTGAGACCCTGATTATTCAATTTAAACCTACCCATCCCTCACACCTTTTCCACACAGTAAGACCTCCCCACAGAAATTCTCTTAAACAGGAGTTGTCTGCTCAACACTTCATAAAAACTTGTTTTTGCCCCCTCTGTAATTGTGACATCTAGCTCCAACTGCTGCTGTCTACACCACATGTTTCTGACTTTAGTCAGTTCAATATTACCTTTCCCAACCTATTTAGACTTTTCCCTTTGAGCTTTAATCAAGCACAAAAATGCTAGTTCACACCATTATAATAGTTCCCTTCGTTGCTACTTCACTTGTCCATCCCCGACTTACAATAACTCTGATACCATAATACCATAAGCGCCTTTGTTTTTTTCTATAAACTATGGGTTGTTAGTATAAATCTATCTGAGCCAAAATGGTCACTCTTATTTTAGTAGTTATCTCCTCAAATGGGTAGACAGTATAAAGCATATAAAACATCCAAAGCATATCTTTTAGTAACAGTGTTAAAATAACTTTGCAGATTTTTAAATTAACTTCATTGGCCTTGTGAGAGAGTTGGAGGGGAGGAAAAAAAATGTCATATACTTTGACCAATCAAGAGTAGAAAGTGCCTCAAACTGACAGTTGTGCAGGAATGATGCCGAAAGATGTTCAAAACTTTGCCTGCTATTATACATTTTTAAGCTGGCTCATTGGTGCTTATTGTTTTATTTATTTACCTGCTTGTACTCTTAAGCCTAGTTGTTGTATTATTCTGTACAACTGTTTTGTAGAAATTTGATTGGTTAATTTTTTATACCAATTCATCTGCATATTTTTCTTTTAAACACGACTGAAAAGCAGCCATTTGGCAGTTGATATTTTTTTTGCTCCCATTCATTACTGGTTGTAAAACCCCATAATGATATAGAGAAACAAATGCTAAAAAGTGTTACAACTTTTTTGTGGAGGTTTTACAAAACTGAGGAGAACACCCTGTTTCTATTATGAGTTTTAATCTAGTTTTGAGTGTGCTGTGACTATGTTAGGAAACCAAATATTTAGCTACTGAAGAAATGTGGTCAACAAAGATCTAACTATTGTTATGCTCCCACATCACTATAAATTTCTGTGCTTTGTTATCACTGATACGTAGCAAAAAAGCAGGTATTTCTACTACTAAGAGTTTTATCGCCTTTGGTTAAACCATGCCCATGGAGACAATTGCAGTCAAGATGTTATTTAGTGCAATTCAGCTGACTAGCGTTGCTCGTGTTTTTTTCATTAGGCCAGCAATAGAACTGGTAGTAATAGTTACATTTTATTTTCTTATATCGTGCAAGAATAAATAAATAACTTACCACAGAGTGGTTTGCTGGCAAGAAAAGTTATGTGGTGACAAAGAATTTCAATCACACATTGGCTGTCATTCAATAAATAATGATCATAATAATAATTATTGTATATAATAAATATCATCTATTGGTAATAATCATCGAAAAAAAAAACAAGTTTTATGCTTTAATACTATACCATTTATTTCATTTTATTACTGTAACTGTAAATTACCAGAAGCAAAGTATCATTCGCTTCAGTTCAGTTGTATTGTCTTGTTCGTAAATAACAGTGTCATAAAGCACCCACGATCACTGTTGGTTATATAGCTACACAAGCCGATTGTGTCACGCAATTATTAACTGATGATTTGCAGCTTCCTGCATAGTACACATGCCTAGTTTCATCACTGTTGCCGACATTAGTGTTTCCAGTAGCATCAGCATCTGGCATTATGGCTTATTGCCAGATTTTTGACTTCCATTGTCAAAAAACTTCCTCCAAAAACTCTCATGACAAAGTTATCAATAATACTGTTCCCAATTTTGTTTATTGCCATGACTATCGATAGTTTGTAATGATATGGAAACACAGTAATTAAAACTTTCTACTCATTTTCTACTCTTTAGTGTATGACTACGTGCATGTGAGAAAAAGAAAGTTCTATACATAAAGCAAATATGTCAACTTGCCAGCGTTGGTATTTTTTTTCCGTTTAATCAACTCTCCATCACAAAATATCTGTAGCCATCGCTGATCACCGTACATATAGTGTTACTAGCTGCATCTAATAGCTGTTTTTTGATAACAATGAAAAAGTGAAGCTGACTCTTCTGCTGGAATTTTTTCCCACTAAATCCAAGTACCCTCTGCATTCTCCCAGGTTCTCGGCACAACCCAAGAGTCTTCTCAGCAAGTCTCTCAAAACCAGGCTGTTGCTCATCACCCCTCTACAGAGGTGATACAAGCTGTCACGGCTTAACGCAAATCTCAGAGAAGTTGACTAGCAACTCTCCAAAACAGGAGAGCTCGTGGCTCAGACCAAAAAGTCAGCATATTGGATTATTTATAAAATATAACTACCAAGAGAAATGAATACATCATGAAGGTACCGTTGCCACAGTTTATGTATCAAATCAGCTGACTTCT
The DNA here is from genome assembly GCA_945261195.1 of Cryptosula pallasiana. Taxonomy (NCBI): domain Eukaryota; kingdom Metazoa; phylum Bryozoa; class Gymnolaemata; order Cheilostomatida; family Cryptosulidae; genus Cryptosula; species Cryptosula pallasiana. Next base: position 38,661,766 of record OX183134.1, on the reverse strand, counting down.
ATTCTGTCATGTAGGTTCTTGGTCTTAAGTTAGTCTGGTGTCCAATGTTTATGATATATGTAAAAGGGTAAGGATGTAGGTCCATGTTGATTAAGGTCCTTAGGCTATTCTCTGGTCCAAGGCCAAAGTGGTCATATTGACTGCAAACCAGGATGGAACCCAATGCCAGTATGCTGGTACTATCTTGTGCCTGGGTACTACTTATTACTACCAATTTACTACAATACTTGTAGAAAGCGATTTATTGATGTCCGTGTAGTGGGCCATCAACAAGTTGAGTTGTCTATCTCCATCTCATTAGCCAGACACGCCCCTCGGGTAAAATATGGTAAAATGATGGGCTCCAAGATTATTGGTCGCAAAAGCTTACTGCAACAGCCGCTGGTATTGAATGGTGGTGCAATTTTCAAAGTGAAGCATTTTGACAAATAAATAACACCCTGACCAGCATGGAACATTGTGGAGGACAATGGCGAACAAGAAGGGAGCAATTCCCTGCCTGCACAGTTCTATGTGTATCTAGTAATGATCATTCTATTGCTAATGAACAATCATTAGTAATATGAACCAAGAACCAAAAATAAATGTTGTCCATTGTTTACTTTTACAACTAATATTATTGTAGAGTATAAGATTTCACTTCTTATTATGAAAACTTACAATTTGTGCACAAAAATGAATTTTTTTTATTATATTCATCAGTTTTGATAACAATTTAAAAAGGGTGTGAATTCATCACTTTCCTAATGTGCTAAGCAGAGTACTTTTCAGTTTGCTTACCAACAGACATACAATGACAGAGCTATTTATTATAAAAGATACAGTTAATTCCATGAACAAGAAATTTATAAAATAAACTCGAGGTGAGCTTGCACTGGGAGTTTTGTCGGCGCTTTTGTTGCTGCTGTCTGTTTGACACCCAGCTTAAGTGGGCAAATGCCATAAAAATGTCGGTGTTGTCGGAGAAAGATGAGGAGATGAGAGTGATGAATAAAAACTATACTGGTACTACAAGTGAAATTCTAGATGTTTTGCAGAGTCTGAAACGAAAAGTGCTAATATTTATGATGATATTGGTATTTGTCAGAGGCTTTTCTACTTTTGGAGAAGTTATTGAGTTTAGTATATATGAAAGCGCTGTCAAAGAAGAACACAAGGCGAAAACTTCTCCTGATCGAATTATAATTGAACGTATTGGTGGATGATGAACATCTAAATCATCATGGATGGTAATGCAGCATCTTTACTAACAACTGTCGACTCTCTATCCAGAGAAGGTTAGGCCGTTCTACTCATCTCCTAAGCTGGTCACATTGTAGCCAGAGGTTTGAAAAAAATACTGGATAGAGAAAACTACAAGGCTTTACAATCGAAAAAAGGTAAAGAGTTTGACAATCATCATGTCAAGAGCCTGCTGGCTGTGGGGAAGATCAAGCGTCTTAAAACCCAAAACAAGACAATAAAAGCTTCGATGACGGAGAATTTCAACAGGTCTTTAAAAGAAAATATTTACCAATATCTGGTGTACAAAGATGATGACAGATACGTCAATGTTTTACCCCAGATGGTTAGCACATACAACGACAATATTACACACCCCTATAGGTATGAGACAGAACAACATAAATTTTCAAAACCAAGAACTCGTGCAAAATCAAGTGTACAAAGGAGGTGAGCACAGCATGGCTAAAGACCCAAAGTTGAAAGTTGGAGGCTATGTGAGGATTAGCAAGACGAGAGGGGCTTTTGAGAGAGAGGATACGCTCTGAATTGGACCATCATGGTCTTTATAATCACTGATGTGCTTACCCGAAAAACCTATTGTATACAGGGTGAAAGATCTGGCTGAAAAAGATTCAAGGAAACCTTTTAAGAAAAATAATTACAAAAGGTGAAAAAGTTGACAATTTACAGAATCAAAAAGACTTTGGGAAGAAGAGTGCGAAGAGGTAAGAGATAGATACTGGTCCAGCGGTTTAGATACGGAGAAAAGTTCAACGAGTAGGTGGATAAATAGCCTAAAAGGAACAAACTCTCGCTGTTTCCATCATACAGTGGCAAAATGTTGATGCTGATAACCTTGCCCCCAAACTGTAATGGCGAAGACATTCTCATTAAAACCAACTCTGATTTTGCGGTGAGACTGTATAAAACTCTCGACATCATCAGAGCTAAATGGGAGGTAGCTCTGCAATGAAAAAAGTTTTATTCGCCAGAAATTGTTATATATTATAAGCAGACTTCAGTGCAAAGACAAAGTTTTTTTATTCATTAAAATACCAACTTTTATATTCATGCAAAGTTCTTATATACTCTAATGGGATTTTCGAGCAGAATTTTTTTTAATTATACGAAATTTTTATACAATAAAAAAAGAGATTTTCATGTGAAGAAAGAACTTTTTATTAGCGTGGAATTCTTATTTCTTGTAAAGGAATTTTTCACAAAGAAATTTTTTTTTATTCAGGTCAATTTTTTATATAACAAAGAAATTTCCGTGTGAAGAAAAAAACTTTTATCTTAGCAAAATTCCTTTATATTATAATGAGACTTTTGCTCAAAGACAAATTTTTTTATTAGCGCAAAATTTTTATATATCATAAAAGGATTCTTGCAAAGAAGTTTTTTTTATCCACGTAAAATTCCTATATATTAGAATGGGACTTTCACGCGAAAACAATTTTTTTATTCACTTTGAAGACAAACTTTTTTATTTATGCAAAATTCTACTATATGATAAACCGATTTGTGCATAAAGAGAAATTATTCCAGTTGCGCAAAATTTTTGTTTATTATAAAGGACTTTCGTGCAGAGAACAATGTTTTTGTTCGAACAAAATCCTTATATATGATACAGGGGTTTTCGTGGAAAGAAAGTTTTATTTATCCGCACAAAATTTTTATATACGTATTATAGAGAAATTTTTGAGCAAAACATTCTTTTATTTGCACAAAATTGTTACATGTAATCAATGGACTTTCATGCAAAAAATTTTTTCATCTGCGCAACGTTCTCAAATATTACAAAGGAATTTTCGCACGAGCAAACAATATTTTCTTCAGTAAACTAGGATTTCTGATAAAGCAACTTTCACGCGAGTATTATCATTGGCTGTAAGCTTTGGTCAATCACTGCAACTTTGACTATTCGAGAAGCACTGTTTTTACACAGAAACCATCCACTTCAGCAACAACGTCTGAAGAAGCAACATCTACTACAGCATCTACTACAACTACTAGAAGGGCTCTAAGCACTAAGGTAAGAAATTATAAATTATTCTTCAACACTTGTTGAAAAAACGAGAACATCTTTAAATTGTTATCAATATTTTACGTCAATATTTATTATTCTTTACTAATAACTTTTTCCTCTTCATTTTAGATCAACATGTCAACAACAAAAGTGCTTCATTTCAAAATTTTCATTCCCGAACTATATCACAAATATGTAAAAGATTACATGACTGCTCCAAAAAGTCGATCCATCTGGTAACATTCTTTGCAATGATATTGCGTGCTAATCAACATAGGTTGAATATGGGCAAACTATGGGGAGAAATCTTTTTGCATCAATGCAATGGTACTATGTGTCAGCAAAACAATACAGTAGAATTGGTAAAAGAGACAATGAGTAACAATTTTAAAACTATTTTATGTATGATAGATACTGTAGATCTTGATACCCGTTTAATAAAAATTAAAAAGGCTGCCTGGGACAAAAGGCTTATTTAAAAGCTAACTCAATGTAGGTAGAATAAAAGTTGTTGGTGGATACTCCATCCTCAAGTCGGCGGATACCTACACATAAATTGCGAGGTTGAAGCTTCCATTTGTTCATTTATAAGGGATGGTAAAAGTAATTAAGGTGTATGTTATGATGTTTTTTTCCCTATGTAATAAAGTTATATAATAACTATACAACACTTTACTTCTATACAATCAACCCCAAAACCTAAATCACGGTACGGACCCCAATATAAACAAACCCTGCACAATAAATACTTAGTTAATCGTACAATTACAGCAAAATTAAATCACATAGTAGAACTATGTAACCATATCAAAATCTACAATACAAACTGGGAATATCAACACCTGGCGCACACAAAAATGTACACTATGGGTTCTACCTGAGACGTGGTGCAACTAAAAAAAAACACTTTTCGCAGCGTAACCGTCTTTTCCTTAAACCCCTGCATGAAGATTTTCTCTTATTATACTGCTTATATTAATAATCTGTAATTTATGAGAACAATAACATTGATTGAATTTTAATAGTCAGAAATATTAGTAGAGAATATTGTTACTGTGGATATTTTTATTATTCATATTATTGAAGCTATGTTCATCACCTTATCCAATCTTCTCAACAGCAATGTTTTGCTGGTTGGTAGGTTTAGTAGTTACAGCAGTTGATGTTAACCAAGTAATACTGTACAGGAAATGGCTCGAATCTAACCAAGGCACTGCATAACTCTATCCTAAGAAGACAACTACCAGATACAGGCCTACAGGAGGAATATCAAAAGCAACAAACACTGCTCTGTGTAGCTAACCATACAAAACTTGCGTACATAACATTTGTATCGTATCTTTTCTTTCACTAGCCTCTTGTTATGCCACCCAGGCTATTGTGCTACTCGTTTACAATACCCTATGCTAGCCCACCTACCTTTTGTATATATTATTGGGCTACCTGTAAACAAATAATATTATATAACCTTTTGTATAAGTACTGGCTGCTGCTACCTCACAACTCAGAGTAGTTGGAGGAGCACAGACAGAAGAATACAAGCGATACTACTCTCACACACACACTTTCTCTCTCTTATTGGTTAGATGAAAGTAGTAATATATGAGCAGATCTCCCTACCAAGTGTTTTTTTGTGGACTTGACTCCGGGGTTGATGCAATGGGTTACGGTGTTGAATAGAGTCGCTAAGTTAATATTGTATGGCATTTAAGTGCCATTTAAGTGGCATTTAAGTTTTGATAATTTTTTTACTTAATTTGAACTTATATGGCATCTAGATTTTGAATGTATGGCATTTAAGTTTTGATAATATTTTTACTTAATTTGAACTTATATGGCATCTAGATTTTGAATGTATGGCATTTAAGTTTTGACAATTTTTTTACATAATTCTAACTCATATGGCACTTAGATTTTGAATGTATGGCATTTAAGTTTTGATAATTTTTTTTACATAATTCTAACTCATATGGCGTTTAAATTTTGAATGTATAGCATTTAAGTTTTGATAATTTTTTTACATAATTGGAACTCATATGGTATCTTGAGAGAGAGAGTTGAATGTATGACACTTGAGTTTTGATAATCTTTTTACATAATTCGAACTCATATGACATCTAAATTCTGAACACTCATGTACATATACATAGCTATATACATATTTATGTTCATATTCATGTACATATTTATGACTATATTTCTGTCTACATCGAACAAAACTGAATTGTTGTATGATTATACGTATTTATTATATAATAAGTATATTAAATGCTAATACTATAAAATATCTTGAAAACCTTCAAATATGATCTTGAATGGAAAAATGGATGAAGCTAGATATTCATCTATTTGTAAACATCTAAAAAAAAGAGGTATTTGGTAAAATATTCTTTCATTTCATTCAATTTTTATTATTTTTTTGCAAAAAGAAATCATCTTCTAAATGGTTAAATTTTATCTATTTGTATATATTTACAAAAAACAGGGTATTTGGTAAAATATTCTTTTATTCTATTCAATCTTCATTAATTTTTTAAATAATTGTTTAACTATACAGTTTTCATTATTTTCTTATTGTTAGGTAAGCAACCTATCATACAAAATTAATTTCTTGAGTGAGGGTTTTATCCCACACCTTTCTATTGAATTCTTTTTGAAAAATTTAACCTTTTTAAAACAATCATTTATAAATATACAGTTTTCATTATTTTTTAAACAGAACAATCGCTATCTCCGAGAGGTTGGAGATAATGTGGAGAAAGAGAAAGATAACTATTCAAGGTTCGACCGAAAGGATTCATTATTGTTCAAATGAATTAGAGCTGAAGTATGTGGTATGACGTAATCATTTTTCAAAATGCAATCATCAGAAAACTTCTGTCGTGATGATGAGGAGGCTATGGATTTACCCATTCAAGAACAATCGATTTTCGAAGGCAACTTGAACTCTGAAAACTAAATCAATGTAATTTTTTTCAAAATGTAATCATCAGGAAACTTCTGTCGTGATGATGAGGAGGCTATGGATTTACCCAGTCAAGAACAATCCATTTTCGATGGCAACTTCAATTCTGAAAACTAAATCAATGTAATTTTTTATTCTTTGTCTCCCATGAAATTGTTCAGACGAATTAGAACTGAAGTATGTGGTATTACGTAATCATTTTTAAAAAAAACACATCAAAATTGACAAATTACTCCTCTAGATAGTTAAAATTTACAATATTTGAGAATTAATTGCAGTAGAAACATTACTTTAATTAATTAAAATTATTTCTAAATTATCTGAACTTATGTTCATCAATGAGTGATCAACAATTTTAAAATAAAAATGGTAATACATAAATAATAAACTTTCTTAGTGAGTCTTAAAATAATAATAATTGTTATTATTGTCTGGTTATTGCTGGGAGAATTGATGATTTTTTATTATTTTATCATCATTGTTTGTGACCACAAGCTATTTCTGGAATCTGCATTGATTTTGTGTTGTAGTTTTCTTGATAATCTGCTAAAAATTGTCGGTGATTTTAAGCAGTGCTCAAATGGCAATAACGCCGGCCAATGTGATACAGAATCGGCCGTTATTACATTCACACCTGGCCGTTTTGGAGTTGCGGTGATTTCGGCCACAAAATCGTTCTAGTGTGTACGCAGCTTTAGGGTGGAAAACACACAGCTTCATAGCATAGACAGAAAATCATATCTTAGGTACAGAAAAACAAGTACCGCTCACATCGGAACCGTAATTACGGCCCTAAAGTGTATCGCAAACAGGATTGTGCCACTAAAGAAAGTTAAAATTCCGCATGCGGACGATACCAAGAAAATGCGGTATGTCTGGTATATATGGTATTGGCTAAGCACTAATGAATGTTGAAGTTCTGTGACAACATCACAAAGCCCCTCTTAATCAACAGATTATTTTGTTGTAAAAGCCAATCACAGTCATCCCTAATGGTAATTGCCAACTCCCATTGGCTGAGGGGTTAGCCAGCAGCTCCAGAATAGTGGCAAGTGTAAAATTCAAAACGAAAGTTTTTGTATAGCTGCAGAAATACGGTATCAGTAACCTAGCAGAAAAATCTCCCAGCGTAAATTCGGTTTCAGTTTAGTGCATTGGAATCTCACGAATCGTCTCCTCTAAAAGTGTGCTAACTAGCTGAAAATCTTTTGCTGTTATCAATAAAAGACAACATCAAGGTGTGAACAACAGGGGTTGATCACTATTAGATTCAATCTTTTACTGCCATTGTCATTAAAACACTTTTGTCACAATTTATTTTCTTGCCATTGACACAGAATATATCATAATACTGTAATGGATTCCGGTCTGGTTACCACGGACATCCACTATGCTCAAGTATTCTGCCTCTCTCCAGAGGGGACACTGTACTGCTCGACAGTGAAAACTGTGCGCAGGGTAACCGAATTACCCGGTAAGGCAAGAGCCCATGGCTCAGACAAACAATACAGCGTAGTGCTTGTGTAAGTGGCTATATTCTCAAAGACAAAGTGCTAGAGGGTGTTTAGTCCTCTAGGTTGGCAACATGAGAATGAACACAAAGAGTAAGACAAAGGGCTCTCCTTTTATATGAGAGCTCACAGGTATAAAACATATAACAGCTACAGCACAGGAAGTAATCTAGCCACTACAGTCAATTATATAAATAAGGAACCAATCAGACAATGCAATTAGATTAAATAATAAAGGCCCCAAGTGGATAAGGGCAGAATCCTGTCTCCTATTGTTCATTCAGCGGTCCTACAGAGCTCCCAGGCTATAGATAGAGTATGGTCCACTAAATCAGTAATCCGAGGTAGGGTAGTTCCGGTTCCAGACCTTGACTAAGTTCCTACATGGTTTTGGAGATCCTCTTCTATGTTGGTCATCTTGTGCCGGTCCAGTATAGCTATACCGGGTCGTTAAGGGGTCAATACCGGCCCTGAAGGGGTCACTACCGGCCCTGCATACCATGCCACCGGCACAGTAATACTTTCCATCCAAACAGCTGTTGACCGAACGATGTAGGTTGAAGTCTAGCGCATTGTCTCTCCAGGGTGGATAGTAAACGACCTGTTTACTAGCAATTTCTACCAAAATCTACCACAATATGTCTCAGATACTTCGGTCAAGTTTGTTACTTAACTTGTAGTTCCGTTTGTTGGTAGTGTGGTTTTCATTTCTTAACTTTGATTGCACTGGAGCACTTGTGAAGTGTGCATGACGATGGAGTGATGAACAAAGTAGACACTTTAAAAATTGTTTCACTTAAGTTGGATGTACATATATTTAGTCACTGGCTGTGCAAATGTCCCTACAAATAATCTACCATGCCATCAATCGTTGAAAAAAGCAGCCAGCAATCGCATACAATTATTGTAGCAAATTACGAACTTTTCATAATTAGTAATTAAAAAAAAACTATTATTTAAAAACTGCGAAACTTTTTGTGAAGCGTTGTTCAAATTACAGTATTAAAACTCTATTTATTTGAATATGATGATTACTTTTAGTAATCTAATAAAATAAGCCGACAGCTAATATGGTTTCCTTTTTTACAAAAACTATGATGTCATCTACTAACTTTCTATTAGTAAAATCAAGTCACTAAAGCTGGTCTTGTTAATAAAATAAAATGGCCAAGGAAGAAAAACTAAAACCTTCAGTTTCTACAGTGGAGATCCTGAGAGCTTATGTGTCTCTGAGGTTTTCAGCCATTTATTGTGATACATAGTCTTGTCTTGCCTCGTGTAGTTTTGTATCATTGTTTTAGCTTCATCCATAAGTTCTCTTTTTTTAGAGAGTGAATAATTTTTTCTACACATAAAAGTAGTATTTTTGGTCTAAATTGTAGTTTGTCAACCGACCCCGATATTGACCCTTCAAGATTGGGTATTATATCTATGTGGACAGTGGCTAGGCCCTATTCACCAATCATTAATTACCTCAGAAACGATAGTAAGGAGCCTGATATTAATTCCTTGTTTATAGTAAATATGATGTCTTAGTTTTTGCCGCAAAGTTTACAAAAATAAAACTTGAATAACTTGGTTACTTAAACTACTCCAGACAACTTTTAGCAATAAAATCAGGGTTTAATCTTACAGGAAGCCAGCTGGAGCACGATGATTCTCTGAAGGCCACAGAAGACAAATTTGTTAAAATTTTTTGCGCTGCGACAGAAATTGACCATGAAATGTATGCCAGATTCTGTAAGATGTTGTTGGAGGAAGCTTTTGTTAACCACAGTATTAGCTGGCCTGCAATACTCCAGGTAAAGTGCGTTTTCATATCTGTATCTTGTTTGGGTACTCATAACAAGCATATTTAAAAAAACATTGGGCTTTTTTCTGATGATTATTTTTTCATCAGGCTAAAATTGAATTCTTACCTCATTGCAGATTGATATTTTATCCAAGTAGTTCAGTTCTACCAGTCGGTTGAAGTATTTTGTTTTATTTGTTTTATTAAACTATGCTAGCGTTAAAGTTGTTCAATGATGTCACTCGTTTACTAATATGCAGAGAAATAAATGAATTTGCTACGTTCCATTGGTGTAGGAGTTTGCATATTCAAGGTATTGTTGCAGCTGTGATAATATCAGGTAATGTAAAATCTCAAACTCATAGCGCTACCAGTCTGTCACGGTTTAAAATAAAACAATTAAAACTTTAAATTTATTTTTACTATATATATTCCAGAATCAATACTCAACAAGTGATGAAAAGTACTCTGTTGAAATAACGGATCATCAGTGTTGCTACCTCAGTGATATGATATGCAAAAGCATGTAACTGTTTTGGTCAAAACTGTTGTATGTTTGTATTTCTTTGTTTTATGGAGCTGCCCTTCCTTTTCATGTCTTTAGGAGTTGTTCCCTTTATGATGTTATGTTGTAATTAGAAAGAGTCTAGATAGGATTCGCTCGCTAGGCGATGTTATTCAAGACGGTTGTTTGCTTATTTGCTCTTTCTCTAACAAATCCACTGACACTAACTTATGTAACAAACTACAATCAAGTTTACAAAAACTGTTAAATTACACAGTTCATGCGATATAGTTGAAAACAAAAATATTTAATATAAATTAATACAAAAATCAATGCAATTTTATTCGATGCTAAAATCATTTGAGTCATTTGAATATTTATTTTTAGACTGTTCATGTGGTGTTTGCTATAGCTAGAGACGCTTACTTTGACAATTATTTTCAAAAAATTTCGTTTATTATCGACTGGACCATGAAGTTCTTCGGAAGTTATTCTATAGATCAATGGATCGACCAGCATGGAGGCTGGGTAAGTGGTGATAAAACAGCTCTGCCACAGCAATACCAAATAAAACTTCTATTGAAAAATTCTGCGATACTTTCAATCCAAATCCGCTGTATAACTAATTAACTATTGCGCAGTTTGATATATTTCTCAACTTTATATATATAGGAGCAACTGCCACATCAAAACTTGACAAGGTCATTGAAAGGTCAAGCTCTTCAGAACAGAAGAGATTTATCAAGCAGACATATTGGGCTTTTTACTCTCCAACGAAATGAAAATAACTATCAGCGTAGTCAAGAATCTGAACAGTCCTCCTTGGAGGATCACACGGGGCCCAGTCATTGACTATATATATTGGCTCCACTGCAGTAAACAAACCCGAACAATGAAGTTAAACTCACCGGTTTGTTTACCAATCAGAACTGATGAGAGACATAACAGTGGTCCAGTGCCGGTGTCAATGCTTCGCTCACCCTTTGTTAAATAATTCAATTGTTTTTTTCCGCTCTGCTCTAACAAATAAACCAATTGTTTTAGTGCATACACTTATCTCAAAAAGCTGTTTCACCGGCTGAACATTTTTCAACATGTTTATTGCTATAAGTTAGTGATTCTTTAATAAGGTAGTGCTAGACGTTCTAAAGAACTTAAAGCTTTCTTGGTACCTAATTACATTTGTGACACCCTGATTAATGATCAAGCTTTCAGGGAGAGCAAAGAAGCTTAAGCATAACAGTTGCTTCTGAAGATTAGCATTTATCTGTTATCTATTGAAACTTTTCCGTTTCAAACACCAGCCGTGCTTAAACCCAAGTTAATAAAGGAAAAAAGTAACAAACAAAATTAAAATCTAACAACTTTCTGTGCATAATACTTGCATTCTATGTTAAAAAAGCCTGAGTAATTATTCAATGAAATCATTGAAAAACCATAAAAACTAATGTTGTGATATTAGATGAAGAAAACAGTATTTTTTTTTTGGATTTGTGAAATGCCAGTTTTGAACATTGTGACTGGATTTTGTTAGTAACAAAAAGGGTTACTATGTAATAAAAATAAGTGACTACTTGAGTTAGAAACATGTAGTTGTGTGAAAAAAACATGGCCGCAAAAACAGGAAATATCAATTTCTAGTTTAGTAATAACATTTGAAAAGCTCACTCAAAAGTTTAGTTTTTTCATTACCCTTAATTTTGAACATTCTTCCAAAGAAGTTTCATATAGCCTTTAAAATCAATCATCTCATGGAACACGTTCTAATGGACACTATGTTTCACTCATTTCACTGTGTAACATCAACCAACAAATGTGGATAAAAAAAGGTTGCAGGATATAAAAACTTAATTTATTACCTAAAAATTCCAGGGTTTGTACGTCCATTATCATAGTCAGATGGGTAAGTTACTGTTATATACCGGATAGAAAGGTGTACACGGTACATTTATGTTGGACTTTGTAAAAGTTATTTTGAGAAAATAGCTCTGGAAGCTGTTAAATTACAGAGTAATCAAGTGATTAATTAAAAATAATCCAAACATAAAAACTCCGATGTTGAAAACAATGGAATGTGTTCATGACAAACACTATGAGTGATATTAAATGCTTATCCAGTGCATTCTAGCCTTAGGCTCCTAGTTTGTAACTTTGATAGAGAGGCTTTAATGAACCGTACAACCGTTTAATTGAATGCGGAGAAAGCTGGTCGAGCCTTCAAAGTTTTAAATCGTTTTTGTTTCTCAAATGCTGTAATGGATTTTGGTTTATTACCACGAAAGTCCACTAGTCTCAGGTATTGTGCGTCTCTCCAGAGGCGACACTGTTCTGCACAACATTGACAACTAGGTTTAGCGCTGCTAGATCATTCTGCATACACAGAGCCCACGACTCATACAAACTACACAGAGTTTGAATATTGGCTTTGATTCATCAATACCAAAGTCCTAGGGTGGGAATTCACTAGGGTGGTTGGAAAAACATGAGTGGATGAATGCGATAAACATTAGCAAAGTCAGTCCTTTTATCGGTCAGCTGACAGGAAATCATTTGCATATAGCATGTAAGAGTAATAGTACTGTAAGTAATAAAGCCGATAAAAGGGTTATGTAAATAAATAGGGAATAAGGTAAGGAGTATTATACGAAGGTGGTACCAAGTGGCTAAATGGCGGAGTCCTGTCTCTATTGTCAAATCACATAGTCTGCTGGGCCCCAGGCTATATACAGTTTTTGGTCCTTGTGTCTGGTAATCGGAGTAAGGATACTTTTGGTTCCTATCCTAAAGTGGGTTCCTGGGGAGCTTTGAAGATCCTACATTATGACGGCCATCTTGTGCGGGTCCAGTATAGCTATCCCGGGTTCGTAAGAGGTCAATACCGGCCCTGCAGGGGTCAATATCGGCCCACATTCTGTGCCATTGGCACAATATAGCTCTCCACCAGTACAACAGTCTACCAAAGGCTGTGAGCGGGAGTTTAGCACACAAGTATCAAGGGGTGAGGAGTAAACAACCAGTTTACTTCAATCCTTCACCAAAATCAACCACAGCACTATGTTTCTGCATCATGAAAAGTCATCGATAATGGCAGCGATAAAGGAAAGTCTCAGTTGGAAACTCCATTGCCAAAAAATTATTTATGCTACGTTTTGAAAAATTTTTGTCGGTCTCTGAAGTTGACAATTATGGCAATGAGCCAATTACCATAATTTGTATCGCCCTTGAAAACATTGACGCCGCTAAAGGCAATAAAACCGGGCATGTGTAATAAAACAGGGAACTTCAAATTACAGATTGTAGCCGCATGGCATCTTCAGCTAGTGTGTTTGTATTACCAACAACGATTGTTTGTGGTTTATTACACCATTAATTATGAAACAATACAATTGATTCAAAACAAATGACTCTTTTCTGCTGGTGAGTAATTATCGCAGTAAAAACAAATAAATTGTAATATTTTTGTCAGCGGAGACTCATTTGGTTTTTAATCATTACTATCTAAGAATACGGAATATTGAATGATACCCGATGTGCCACTAAACTCCCTGGTCACCGCAGCTTTCCTTGCCAGTCCTCAACACTGTGATTAATTCTTCCTTTATTTAATTTTACACAATATAAGTGATCAATAATAAAGCAATCAGCATTGCTAGCTGACTGAAATGCACTTGACAGCACCTTGACTGCAACCACCACCATTAGGGTAGCTTAACCTATGGCAATACACTTTTAGTTGTGGAAATAAATGCTGTTGTTGCTGATTATTGGTGATAACAAACCACAGAGATTTGGCGATAATTTGCCACGGTGTGAAAACATAGTAAAACTTAAATGTCAGTTAGCTGTGTTGGAGTTTTACTGACTCCATTACCTTATTACCAGCAATCGGAAAGTAGTTTGCTATGTTTTAGTGTAAGTTTGTGTCTTTAGTAGACCTGATAAAGTATAAAGCCAGTGCAAATGATTTTTTCAAATTTTTTCAAATCAGCCTAGAGACTTTAAAAGTCATGTTATGGCATAGAATCATATCTTGCCGTCACAATAGTGGTGAACTTTTTTGTCTCTCAATAATAGTTACTGAGAAAATGAATTTTAAAAATGACTCTCTGCACGAAAATTAATTTGTTTCATGTACGCACAAAGGAGAGTTTTATGCCTCATTATTGATACATTACAGTAAAATCCGTGACGGGTGACCAAGCATTCGCTATTAATTATCGGCTAGTTACTAATTACTTCATTGTAATATATAAAACAAAATTACATTGTTATTTTGTGAGGGAATTATTAATTGTATTTTCATACCTCCAGATGTAAATGATCTACAACAAGTAGTATATCAACAGGTCGGTAATTTGATAGGCTAGTGATATAAAATTGACTAAAATCATGAGGGCCAACGTCGCAGTAGGAAATTTCTCGTTTACAACGTCATTTCCAAACAATTTTTCCCAAAGCTACAGATATGTAAGAAGTGCAGTGATTGGTTAATCTGGTCCGGACTAGTGAATCCTATTAAATCCTTTTAAAATTTTGTTTCTAGCAGCCTGTGGTCTTGAGTTATTGAAAATTTTTTAATTCCCGAATATTTGGAAACAGAAAAAAACCGGGTGCTACAAATATTTATATCAATGCTTTTGACGTGTGACGTCGTATTTTGTGATCAATTTGTAGACGCTAAAGTATAAACAAGATTTCTGATTAACTTTCTAAATCTGATAAGTGTAATCAAGGTTTTAATTACCGCATGTATTTTTGAAATAAATAACGACAAAAGTGAGACCAAATAGATTACATTGAAGCTACTTCATGCAATTGGAGCTGCCATCAAAGTTATTCTGACTGCAATAAATAGTGATGTCATATTTTAGGAATCATAAACTTCGAACAAAAATTGCAAGCTGGACTTGAAGTGTTGTTACAATGGCTGAATTTTGCAGGCAAAAAGTTAAAACTTCTGACATTCTGAGAATTTGTATGAAAAAAAGGTTTGGCAGACAAAGTTTAATATTGTAATTTATCAGCAGCTTATTAATATTGAGGAGCCATTGGTCAATTATAATATTATATCATAAAGTTTGAAGTCGGATGAAACTTAGATTGATTACTGCAAAGAAAGGTGGACGGTCTTCCGACTGTCATTGGTTTTTTAATTTCATTTAATTTCACAGCCATATATTACAAAATTTCTTAAAACTCAATTGTTTGAGAAACATAATGGACCTTTGTAATCAGCTAAGATTATTATTTCAAATATTTTAAAGACAAAATATTTTAGAGATGTTTTTACGACCAAAAATAAAATCATGAATTGCAAGAATTTACTGCTTAGAAGAGCAGTTTAGCTAAAGCCATTATAATAGTTAGTACAATGTAAGTTCGAAAACTAGTACAATAAATTCACATGTATACAATGTTGGCAACTTTCTCATCAGGTTTCCAGGCTTCCATTAGACAATTAGTTCTTTTCTTGGTAGCAACCATGGGAGCTATTGCTATACCATGCTGCAGAATTAACTGAATAGTTGAAAGCTTTTTGGTTATTGTATAGATTAGCGACCGATCACACCATTCATCCATCATTATTTGCAAGACTGACCGCTTGTCCAGTTGACCGAAGATATGACACCATTATCAAGGCACTGGTAGACAACAGTAAGAATTATTTTATGCTTTCACACGCTTTAAACATAAAGTTATTAAACTCATATATTAATATTGACATCCGTTAGCAACTCTGGATTTACCATTAGTCTAATTTGTATTTTCCAACCAACTGATCCGGATGCCTAAGTTTTAGGCCAACATTTGAGGTGTATGCATAGATGAAATATAATATATATATTTTCATTCATTGGTATATGTGTATTTTGCTTGGAATGTGCTGTGCGTTTTTTTTGGGAGTTGAATTGAACATTGTTATCTTGGCAACTTTTAAATGGATTTCATTGGATGATTGCTTAGTGGGTAGGTTTTTTTGTGCTGGTTTGTTGGCCTAAGTTAAAGGGACAGTTTCGGCAACCAAATGGTCACCGGAGCAGAGATTGTAGTAAAAATTAATTACCCTCTTTACTTTTTATTAGACCTAAGTTTCTTTTTGGCTTTTCTTATTAATGACATTGATGATTATTATTATTATCAGTTATTAATTATTTTGAAACTAACACCAACAAAAACATTTAAAAAATTACAAAACTTATCATTATTTGTATAATAGTATTTTCACCATAATTATTAATGGGTAATGCAACTCCCAAAAAAAACGCACAGCACATTCCAAACAAAACACACATATACCCATGAATGAAATATAACATATATATACTATATTTCATCCATGCGCATGCCTCAAATGTTGGCCTAAAACTTAGGCTACTGATCCGGTAACTTCAAACCTTAAAGTTAAGCTTTTTGTTAAATAACTTTTATATTGAGTTTTATTCAGCTATCAAAAAATTGGCAAGAAATAGATAAAACCAGAATCCATGAATGCTTTGAAAGTTGAATACTTCACACCAAGCATCACCTTCTGCAGTATAAGTTATTGAATGTTAGATTGATTTGAAACAATGTTACCTATAACCATACCAGTCAAACGGCTTTAATAAATCTGTATCTTCAGTTTGTAATGTTCCTAGCAAGTGACTGCTGTTTTATGAATACAAATTTAAAGTTTTTTTGTAGTCCTTGGATGTGCGAAAAATGTTCAAAGTAAAAAACAACTCGATCAAAATTTGTTTTAATCTAAACCGGGAATCACTCATTAGTGGTCCCGAAAGCAAAACAACAAACATATAAAACTATCTCTTAGGAGGTGGAATATACTGGGTATATGTATTGACTTACATTTTTCAGGGCCTGATTGTTTCGATGATTCTGTGGTTGAACTTCAGAAAGATTTCGTAAAACTCTTTCAAGATGTCAGGGGAAAGAAGAAAACTTGCTATCAAAAATATTCTGCAATGCTTTTTGATAAAATATTCAAGATTGGATGTGCTATCACAAGTAACAAGATTTATGAGGTAATAAACATTAAACAGCTTCAGTTTTGGATATTAACAATGGGGATCCGGCACGTAGTTTCTCTTTGTAGACGCAACCGGAAACAGCTAATATAACTTATCATTAGAATTTACGACTTGCTTAACTTTTATTTTAATCTGAGACATTTAAGCAGCTAATATGACAAAAATGATGTGATTGAGGATGCTTGAGGAATCAATATAACCTCTAAGTTTTTGTTGTAAAAAATATTTTGCTTTACTCACTTGAAAAAAATTAATTTAATAATGATGCTCATAGATAGTATGCGGTTGAACCAAAGTATCGTATTTCGGGCCTAACTAAGTTTGCCAACGTAAATAAATTACAGTGCGCCCTGTCAATTTATCTCAACAGCAGCGATATACTATTATGCTTGATCTACGTGGCGTATTCTCAGTATTACAAGCTCCATCTCCATCAACTGCTCATGAATCGTTTGCTGCGGATTTCATAACTCCAGTCAAGGACTAGCAATAATAATAATAATAATAATAATAATAATAATAATAATAATAATAATAATAATAATAACGATAACGATAACGATAACGATAACGATAACGATAACGATAACGATAACGATAACGATAACGGTAACGGTAACGGTAACGGTAACGGTAACGGTAACAGTAACAGTATTAGCGACAGCGACAGTGACAGTGACAGCGACAGCGGCAGCGGCAGCGGCAGCGGCAACGGCAATGGCAATGGCAATAGCAATAGCAATAGCAATAGTAATAATAATAATAATTATTACTGTTTGTTAACAGTTTAAGTTTCTGATATCCTTAGTACCTAACAGATTAACAGAGGGCCCTTTCACAGCACAAACTGACGCCACTATAGACCTGGGAAAGTCATTGATGTAAACATCTGACTTTCCACTAACATCAGCCTCGAACCATCGACCCCAACGAGATCAATAACTGGCTTACTTAGTCTGAAATTCAAAAATCTGCCGGTATCCTCAGTTACCACTGACACTTCAGCTCCAGTGTCTAATACAAACTCTACCTCTTTACCATTTACCTTGATGAAGTGTTTGATGCTACATTTTCTGCTACCGGTATCACCAACAACTTTTGTTCACAAATCTCACATTACGTGGAGAACCTTCATTACCACTACTATCCATGTGTCTGTACTGCGACCTATTATTGTCCCTCAAACAGTGGGTAACCTTGCTATCCACAGCCTCCCGTGGGTTTTCTGTCTATACTTTGCTACCTCAGACACCGACGACTCATTCTCCGAGTCATTTCGACTATTGCTAGTCCTCTGTTCACTCCTCGTCTCTACTCTTGCTACCGTCTTTTTCCTTCGACCAAACGGCCAGTCATTGAGGCATTCAGAATTTTTTCTGAAGCATTAGCCAACTGCCTGGCTGCCAAATTTTATCCAACTAAGCATATTCTCTTGCGTAAGCAGTTTGCACACAGAGGAATCACTTAAACCAATAACCGCTAGAGCAACTGAAAAGCGTTGCGTCAACCCGGCATCGTCATGCCCAAAATCAATTTTCCTGCTAACTTCTCAACCCTGAGTTAAAATTCCCTTTCATCTTCCCCACAAGCCTGTGACACTGTCACAAACCTGATTGCCTTAGCATATACACTTTCACTACGGTTGTAGTGACCTTTTAACAAATCTACTGCCCTTTCAAACCCACCGTCAGTCTGGTCATTTGAATCAAATCCCAGTCACTGCAGTATACCTATACCATCACTACCTAATAGCACTTAATAAGGCTAGTAGTTTAGTCCTACCTCTAAGCACATCTACAACAATCTCATCCCCATGAACTTCCACCTTCTCAGTACCTAAAGTCAAAGCTGTTACCTCAGCATACACCATAAACTGAGACAACCAATTGTTGAATTCCTCAGAAACTTTACTACCCATAACCTGCTGCTGTTGCTGTTGCTATTGCTATTGCTACTGTTACTACTGTTACTACTGTTACTACCGTTACTACCGTTACTACCGTTACTACCGTTACTACTGTTACTACTGTTACTACTTTTCTTACTGTTATTACTGTTATTACTGTTATTACTATTATTACTATTATTCCTATTATTACTATTATTATTATATCATTCATGTCATTCATGTTACTGTTACTGTTATCGTTATCGTCGTGATCATCGTGATCGTCGTTATCGCCGTTATTGTCGTTATCATCGTTATCGTCGTTATTGTCGTTATCGCCGCCGCTGCCGTTATCGCCGTCGCTGCCGTCACCGCCGTCGCCGTCGTTGCCGTTGTCGTCGCGGCCGTCGTCATCGCCGTTGCCTCCTGAATGCTCTGCAAAGCCCATGCCAGCACTAAAGTTTGCAAAATTTTCCGCTCGAGCGGATTACAAGCCTACCATTGGGTGAGAGGGAGGGGGTGCGTGGTGCCCACACCCCACTTCACACACCCTACCACCCAATGGCAGTACCACTTTCACTGTCATGAATAAAGCCCTAAATGACATAGAAGTTAAAAAGCAAACATCTAGCCATTCTTAAACAAAATCAAAAGACTGAAACAAGAATTTGTTGGTTTACATTTCCAGGCGTTTCTGATAATATTCATCATCGCCAGAGATTGTCTACTGGTCGGAGACCTTGAAGGCATTGAACGGCTTATTACTTGGACTGGTAGATTCTTTAAAGAGTTCAGCGTCGATGAATGGATTGAGAAACATGGTGGATGGGTGAGTCACTTTAGCTTGGGTTATCTTTTTTAATCTCCTTCTTATAAAAATTATTTTAGATACTGTATGTAATAGATGACAATTATTGGAGTCCATTAGGGTTTATTGCCTTCTCAAATTTCAAGTTAAAATCCTCTAATTTCATGTTATTACATGTTATTTCAACTCATGTTGTTGTGGAATATTGAAGTTTTATAATCTAAGATTAAAAACAAACTGCAGCCAATAAATTTTGTATCGTAATTGTATTGGTTGTTAATTTTACTTGTTGGCTCAAAGTACCAATTTAATAAAAGAAATCAATTTAAATGATCTCGTAATAGTGATCGTATGTATAGTGGGTAGGTGCTAAAACTAAAAAAATTTTCTATTTGTTTAGCAAAAAGCAGGACAAAAAATATTAGGCGTTGTTAATTAAATATGCAGCATTGTGTATCAAACGGAATATTAGTTTAAAACAAGTTATTATTCAATGAATTGTTATAGATCAATTATTATTGTTATTGATCAACTATCGCATCATGAAGGAAATGACTCCCATTTTACAACGTGATCAGTAAAAAACTAAAATGGTGTCGCTATAAACTAAAACAGATGGTGAAGCTGCTCGTTTATTTAGTAGATTTTGCGCAATTGTTATTAGTTCATAACATTTTTAAGGATACGATCCAGTTTTATGGAAATGGACAAACTAGACTCGCTTGTTTACAATTTGTTTGATGTTCGGGTCATTTGCGGTCTATGAACAATATAAATGAATACTCGCCAAATTTTGTTCAGTGAGCTGCTTTTTGTTGAAACTTGAATTCTGATCTAAATGATAATTTACTTGTAAGATTTATAGCTGATATGATTATTTTTACTGCACTTTGTTCGGTGAGCGTTGGTCTGAAATACTCTTTTTGATCATCAATCGTTTTGTGAAATAGTTCGTGTTATTTAAATCTAAATGCCTAGCAAAAATTTGGTTTACTTTGAATCCTATTGAACTAAAATAAATGAAAGATGTTAAGTTTGTAGAGAGAACGAACCTTGTTAAAAAGGCGGTAGTTAGTTAGGCTTTAAGCACTATCAATTGATCGGCACAAGCATCTGAAAGCACCGGCAGTATCAGTCATGATCGCCCACCAAAAACATTGCTTTCAATTTTTAACTGTGGGTATGATTCAAGTATTGACGAGTTCCGTTCGCTAAACAATGTAATGACCTATCAAGTTAGCATTCTGAGTTTTGCGATTAAAACTTAGATCCAGCAGAGTGCAATACACTGCTGATGGAAATGAGTGAGAAAGAGATTACACATTTCATGCAAATTATTTAAATACGAGTTAATTTTATTCAAACTGAAATACTGAAATCAAAACTACACTAAACTAACCAGATTAGAACTGAAAACCGAAAATCTCTTTTCTTTAAAACATCATTGAAAACTGATAAGCAAATTATTTATACACAACGGGATTGAATCTTCTTGCTGAAGGAAATGATTTGTGATGATTAGAATACGAAGTCGATGTGTCTGTTGTAGGAAAATCTTCCCACTAAACCCTTTGATCATGAAGCACCTGGAGTGAATGATGAGAGATGGCTTTCAGATGAAGAAGATTATGTTGAAGATTCTGAAAGCAATCTTTCCATACCTCAAACAACTACCGGTGCTCAACAGAGTCACTGTTACAGAGCTAACTTCCAGCAACCTTACATGGCTAATCCTCAGAACCCTAATGTGACTAATCCGCAGCAGCCGTATGTGACTAATCCTCAGCAGCCGTATGTGACTAATCCTCAGCAGCCGTACATGACTAATCCTCAGCAGCCTTATATGACTAATCCTCAGCAGTCGTATGTGACTAATCCTCAGCAGCCTTATATGACTAATCCTCAGCAGCCTTATATCGTTCACCCAGTTCAGCTTCATCTAGTCAATGTACGGACACCTTATTTGATCAATCCACAGACTCCTCATCCGTTTGTTCCAAGTCAATTTGTTATGGCTTTACCCCAACAGCCTTATATGGTTAACCCACAGCCCCCTTATATGAATAATCCACAATTTATTGGCAACCCCCCACAACCTTACATGGCTGACCGGCGGTAGCCGTTGGTTAGAAATCCAGAATCAAGTATCATCACACAGGAAAAAGTTGTCTGCAAAAGGAAAGAGAAAGTTTCGCTAGTTTAATGAAATCAGAAACATTTTATTTAAAAATTCGCAGGATCCACTTCCCCAAAACTTTCTTCCTCCGCTGGGCCGGAGGTTGTCTCCTCGGCGACAAGGATCTGCTCCTTGTTCTCAAATATCAGTACACCTTTCTTTGCCAGACCGCACCTACCTTGATTTTCCTGCCCAAGCTAACGCTGCTGGATCAGCTCAAACTCAACAAACTTCCAGATTTCAGTCTTTAGCAAAATATCTGGAACAGGAAGAAATCCACCTGAGGAACGACACCAGTTTGCTTCTAACGCATAAACTAATGCTTCTTTTTCTGCTTCATTAAAAACTAACAGATATACCCATGTTTTTTTTCAACTTCTGAATAAGAAGTTGTGATATACAAAAAATACTTGTCACCTAATTAAGTATTACTAACCAGCTCTTAGTACATAGTTGTTTATCAGTTTTACGGTAAGAAAGTTGCATGGAAAGTTTTAAAAATAAAGCTAGCTCCAAAGCGACACCATTTGTTGGTTTTTCTTGTTACCACCTTAATAGCTCGGCGGACTCAAAAAAATTCAGCCGCTGCTTCTCTGAGTTTTCTACGATGGCAGCTCTTGATATTATATAATAACAGCTGTGTTTTATTTTTTCTGTTACCAACCAGAGGTACTTGAAACTGCACTAATTTACATTTATAGCACTAGTCACATGAGGTTGTTTTGTTCCTCGAATAGTGTAATGCTTTCTTTTTGTGCCAACAATTGTTCAGTATTACACAAAAGATTTATTTTTATGTAGTTTACCCTTAGGTCCATTATAAAACTGCATGCACACAAGGGCAGTTCTTGTTCAAAAACTTGTTCATGTTGTAGTTGAGCCAAGGTTTTTTGCCAGCACACTGAAAAATAATTTTGCCAAAAAATCAGTCAGTTTTTGGTGAAAGAGATGGAGACATTTTGATTTTCCGCACAAACGCAGCTTTACTGATGAAGTTGCCATATGTTACTGCATAAGTCTTTACTATGTCTATGGCTTTATTAGTAAATGCACTCATTGCTTTGTTGATGGTCGATATTGTGCAGGATTTCACTGTGGGGGTGTGAGGGGGTAGCTCGGCCTACCTGCACAACCTCCCGAACTGGAAATGGCAACTGTGTCTAGCGATACAACCCTTCCACAGGTCGACTTAGTATACTAGAGAGTAGTGGTTGACCATCTCAGTAACTAGCGAGCTGCCGGTTGCGTTAGCTGTTATGTGTGTATGCAATGGTTCGAACTTTGAAGGGCGAACTAGTAGAACTAGGTTCGGCCAGCAGAGGTTCGGCTGTCTTATTGTAGTGCTGTGCAGAGGTCGAACATTGAAGGCGAAGTTAGACAAGCTAAGTTCGGCCAGCAGAGGTCCAGACTGATCTGCCTGTATATTACTACTCGAGTAAAGGGTGCGCAGTGAAGTTATTTGTATGTACAAAGAAACTTCTGAGAGTGTGCAAGCTGACTCTGGTTTATTACTGCCTAACACGGCTATTTATGTAAAAGGTTACATAACATATCTTGGGTAAAATGGATAGAACAAAAGAAGCTCCACCTAACACAATGGATTGGCTAGCATGGACAAATCAAATAGAAAGGGTGGTGCTAAAATAAATGGTTGGCTGCATCCACATGGTGCACATATAAGTTTGCATGCTTAAGTAAAAATAATGATAAATGCACATAGAATAATCTGACTTAGAATGCAAGCATAGAAATAAGAATAGAGTAGACAACTGAGTGTACATAGAACTGTTCGAGAGTAGACAACTGAGTAGCTTAGGTAAGTGTACATAGAACTATTTACTAGAAGCGTCCCAAGATGGCGCCGGTCCTCTACACATTCCGCCCCATTGGCGATGGTAGCCAATCAATCGATGGCGGCGGCATCGGTACTGTATTGTCTCTTTAGTCTCTATAGGGCTGGCTCATCTGTCTTTTAATTTCCTGCGCTCTCTCCAGCAGCTTAAATGCGTCGGTCGTTACGGCATGCAACTCCCGATCAAGGTCCTCCATCCTCTGTCGGTACTCTCTCCGACGTCTTTGTCTTTCGGCTTCCGCCGAACGTTCCCTCTCCTCTCGCCAACTGTAGCGTGGCTGTGGCACTTCTCGTCTGGGTGATGCTGATCTCTTAGGAGGGGTTGTCCTCCTTCTCTTTCGTGGTGGTGATAGCTCTGGTTGTTGTCCCAGTCTCTTCTTCACTGGTATTTTCTCCATTTTGTCCAAGCTGGGCGTCGGCACACCGAACGGTGGGGGCTGCTTCCATCCCATGGCTTCACAGAAGACGTCGTATCGGGCAGCGTCGACCTCATAGAGAGGTTTATACTTCCCACCATGCTCTGGTGTTCCTCCCTGCACTCTGATATGCTTTAATATAGCATCTCTTGAAGAGCTCTTCTTCCCACAGGTACAGTAGAAGAACGTAAGGTGTTGGCGTACATGGTAAGCCACCCTTTTCTTGACGTGTCGATAGTCACATCTTCTACACTTCCATTCGTCACTATCTCCGACCTGCATCGACATCTCCTTAATTTCCTTCATCGTCTCTCCTGACAACCATATCTCTCTCATCACATGTGTAGGTTTATCTGTCGGTAGCTCGTTTTCTACAACATCAATACGTCTTATGTTGATGGTCGGTGTAGCACTATGTTTTAGCAACATATCTTCTTTTCGTGGAACAACAGTTGCTAGCCGCATCTGCTGATCTAATGCTGTAGTTAGAGATTCGACAGTCACATTTGGTAGGCTCTCACCTGTTGTCGACGTGATGTCAACCTTCTCCTTGGTGTGTTGTGAAGTTCGAGCCATGGTAGTTGCTAGAATGTCCGGTTGATCTACTCTTCTTCTGTTGGGTAGCAAACTCGTTCTCTGTTGAATGGCAACTGAGCGTTGGCGGCTCCTGCACCTATCTATATTTTGATTGGTGGTGGCTACCACGTGTTCTCTCGGCGTCATACCCCACGTGGTATTGTTTTGATGACGTGGGGTGGCGGGTATTCGCTCGTAGCAACTGGGAGTTATGCTACCCTGTTTCTTATTTTTTCCGGTGACGAGTTCACCGGTTTGGGGAGTTGTTTCCTCTTGCTCGCTCTTTCTCCCTCGTCTTTCTTCGTGATAACTCGTCCCACTTTCTTCTATATTTCTCTTGTTTATTCTTTGTTTTGCTCCCATCCAACCGATTTCGGCCGGGTTTTCTGGTACTCTCTTCTCCAGGAGAGTCGTTGATGGTGGTGGTGATGCGGCCTCCCGTCTTTCTGCTCCAGTAGGTGGGGTATTGGGTATGTGCTCCCCCCTTGCTGTATAGCAGTGGTAATCATTTAATCTGGTTGGCTTCTGCCTCTCCCTTTGTGGTCGACTTACGGGTGAGGCGGGCAGCCGGCTGGGCTGCAGGGGCGGCCAGTCTTCGTCGCTGAGGGCCGGGGGCCTCGGTGGGCTGGGTGCCCTTTGGATAACTTCCGGTGGGGGCGTGTCTTCTTCGTTTATACTCCTTCTCTCTACTTTTACCTTGCTGTGTCCTAATACTGCAGGCCTTCTGGTTGGACTGTGACGCACCGCAGGTGAACGTGGGGGTGATAACTCCCGAGTGAGGGGTGTCCCCTCTCCCAGAGGGGGGTTTCCAGGTTCCTGGGGATGCGGTGGGCTAGGGAACTCCCTGGCCAGCGGTGGCCTTTCTGGTGGGGGTGACGGCAACGGTAATGGTTCTGGTACGGGCAGTGGTAAGGGTAATAACTCCAGGTTCTCAGCGGGGGCAGGGCGTGCCTTGGGGGGTCGTCCTCTCCTGGCCCCTTTCATATTTGGTTGGAGGGCGGGCTCTCGGCAAGGGGGTGCTTGGCCGACCGGCTCTTGGCATGTCCTATAATGACGCAGCCGCATCCCATTCTGAATGGACCACTGTCCATTCCTTTCCACTTTGTAGGTGTGGTTTGGGAAGGCCTCCAGCACTTGGTAGGGTCCGACGAAGCGTGGCTGTAGCTTCGGGTTACTTCCCTTCACTCTCCGTTTGTTCTCTAACACGACGAGTTCCCCCTTCTGAAATACGGCGGGCTCCTCATCGTCCTGGCTCCTAATCTCTTGCTGCTGCTGTCTTAGATATTCATGTGCCGTCCGGAGATTTTCTTGCACTTCTGCCGTGTGTTCCGAGACGTTGCGAGGGTCCAAGGAAGGGGGCGTGCCTGTTAGCTGGTCAGGAAGGCGTACCTCCCGTCCCATTACTAACATGTTGGGCGTTTCCCCGGTTGCTGAGTGGGGGGTGCTGCGACAGGCCCGCATGATTTGCGGCAGCAGACTGTCCCACTCGTCCTGGCCTTTCGTTAGTATCAACGTCCGGAGTGCATCTCCCAGCGTCCGGTTTTGACGCTCCACCATCCCATTCCCTTGCGGGTGATAGGGGGTGGTCCTTGTCTTCTTGATGCCCCACAGGCTACATAGCTCTTCTAACAGCACGGACTCAAACTGAGCCCCTTGGTCGGAGTGTAGCTGCTCGGGCAGGCCCCAGTAAGCGAACACTCGTTCGTCCAGCGCGACGGCGACCGTAGGTGCTGTGGCATCAGGCAGAGCTATCGCGTCCTGCCAACGGGTGAAGTGGTCGGTGAGGACCAACACCCAACGGTTCTTCCTTTTCGTCAAGGGCAGGGGGCCGACTAGATCGACCGCCAACTTCTGAAAAGGTCGTCCCGCGTACATCCTTTGTCGGTGAGGGTTCTCTGCCTTCTTCCCATTCTTGGCGACTTGGCATACCTCACAATCCTTGATTAGTCTCCTGACCAGGGGGGATATGCCTGGCCAGTACCAATCCATCAGGATGCGCTGTCTTGTCCGATGAATCCCTGCATGGATCATCCTGTGCGTCTCCCAGACGACCTGTGTCCTCCTACTTGGTGGGCAGACTACACATTGCTTTGCTCTGGAAGGATGGTGCAGCGTGATTACGAGCACCCCGTCAGGGCGGATCTCCATCGCCTCCTTCCGATCATACAGTGTCCTCAACTCGACACTTCCTTCGGCCAGTTCTCTTTCTGTGACGCTTCCCGGTCGTCTCAGCTCGGCATAAATCCGGCCTACCGCATCCTGCCCGTCCCTTTGCTCCTGAGCCAAGGTTTGGGCGGAGTGTACCGGGTTTGTCACAGTGAGGTTGACCCGCTCCTCTTTCCTTCCTCTCTCGGCAGACTCCCTCTCCAGCATGTCCCCCGGTCGTCTCAGCTCGGCATAAGTCCGGCCTACCGCATCCCGTCCCTTCGACTGCTTCTGAGCCGAGTTCTGGGGGGGATGTACCGGGTTCAATGCGTTGAGGTCGTCTCCCACCTCTCTCTGAGGTCTCTGTCCAGCCTCCTGCTGTAGCTCTTCATGGGAAGGTCCCCCATCTCTCTGCTCGATGGAGCCGCACTGCCTGCAGTCCGCACAGGGCCCTTGTCGGCTGAGTCCATCAGCATTGCCATGGTGAGTTCCAGCTCTGTGCTCGAGCTTATAACGAAACTCGGCCAGGATCTCCAGCCATCGAGCGATCTGGTTCGATGGTTCCTTCCGTCTGCACAGCCAGCGGAGGGATGCGTGGTCCGTCCGGAGTTTGAATTCCCGTCCATAGAGGTAGGGGCGGAAATGTTTTACTGCCTTGATGACAGCAACTAGCTCCTTCCGGGTGACGCAGTAGTTCCTCTCCGCTGGTGCCAGTGTCTTGCTGAAGTATGCAATGACGCGTTCCTTGCCTTCTTGTACTTGGGAGAGCACAGCACCGACTCCTACCGCACTGGCGTCAGTATCCAGTATATACGGTAGGTTGGGGTCGGGGTGTCCGAGTACCGGGGCTTGGGTGAGTCTGTCTTTGAGCTGGTCAAAGGCTGTCTGCTCCACCTGTCCCCACTTCCATGGTGTCTCCTTGCCCGTCATCACGGTGAGAGGTTTGGCAATCGTGGCGTAGTCGGGGAGGTACTGGCGATAGTACCCGGCTGTTCCCAAGAATGCCTGCAGCCCCTTTACGTCCGTTGGTGCCTCCCATCTCCTGACCGCTTCCACCTTTCCTGGGTCGGTAGCTACTCCTTTTGCGCTTACCACATGTCCGAGGTACTTGACCTCCTCTTGCAGCAGTTCGCATTTAGAGGGCTTTACCTTCAGGTTTGCCTGGTGGAGTCGTCCCAGCACTTCTCCGAGCCTCTGTAAGTGCGTCTGAAAATCGGGCGCGATGATAATCACATCATCTAAGTACAAGAGTAACGTCTTCCAGTGAAGACCTTTGAGGACCCTTTCCATGAGCCGTTGAAAGGTGGCGGGGGCTGACGTCAACCCGAAAGGCAACACCTTCCACTTCCACAGGCCGCTTCTTGTAGTGAAGGCCGACTTGTCACTGGCGTCCTGATCCAGGGGAACCTGCCAGTACCCACTAGTGAGATCCAACGTAGTGAAATACTTGCTTCCAGCTAGAGCATCCAGTGACTCGTCGATTCTGGGGATGGGGTAGGCGTCTTGTTTGGTTATATCATTCAGCCTCCGGTAGTCCACACAGAACCTCCACGTATCGTCCTTTTTTCTCACCAGTACCACAGGGGAGCTCCAAGCTCCGTCTGCCGGCTCGATCAGATCCTTCTCTAAAAGGTCCTTAATCTGACGCTCTGCTTCCGCCTCCTTCTCTGGCCCCAGCCGGTGTGGTGGGCATCGAATAGGTCGGGCTCCTTCCACGGTGGGGATAGAGTGCTCTGCTAGGGTTGTTCTACCCAGGTCTCCGCTATGACTACTGAATACTGTCTGGTATTCGATCAGCAGCTCCTTCACTTGCTGCTCCTGCCATGGGTCCCGGCACCCTCTCTTTGCTTGCTGGAAGAGGTCGTGCAGATGGGGGGGTAGCTCTCTTCCTCCCGTCTTGCTCTTCCGTTGTCCCGCTGGTTTCGTCAATTCTTGGACGCCACCTTCTTCCACTCCCGTAAAGGTACCAATCACCTCTCCTGCGGGTAGTCTTAAGGTGTCCTGCGTCGGGTTCAAACATCTAACCAGTACGTGTCCCTGCGCGTCAGGCCTGTTGACGCTGGTGGCAATGGGTATCCCACCCTGGATGCTCTCAATTACTCCCTGAGGGAACGTATCCCTGGAGCTCAAGTGACATGGAATAGTCACTTCTGTCTGTGGTGGAAGCTGGGTGTCCTGTCGGACTTGTACTTTAGACACGAGATTTCTCCCGTGGCGGTCGGTACAGGCCAGCTCCTTTCCTTGTATCACCAGCACTGGACAGTCGAATCCCATCTGGCATCCTTGGCTTGTCAGGAAGGGCATCCCTAGGATAACGTCTTCGTTGACTTGGCTGACCACAAAGGTCTCTTCAAACTTGACGTGCCGTATCCTTCCCTTTAGTGAGAGCAAGCCATAGAATGGGAGTCTCGTTCCGTCGGCCATGATTCCATGGGAATCGTAGTGCTGCAGGTTGCGTTGTACATGGTTCGGTAACCGATCAAAGACTCGCTTGGACAACAGGTTAGTGTTGCAGCCGGTGTCTATGAGGTGTGTTACCGCCTCTCCTTCTACCCTTCCAGGTAGATAGTAACTTGAGCGGTACGGTCGCTCGATTTGATTGCTCTGGAGTGTCACAGGCTTTGGAATGAATTCTTCCTTCTTCAGTGGGGGCGTTTGTGTCTGCCTGTCCTTCCTCCTGGGCCTTGGTTCCTGCTGCTCTGGAGTCCCGTCGCCGTCCGTTTCTTCCGCCACTGAGCTGTCGAGTGCCGACAGGCTGGCAAAACGGTTGTGTAGGGCGATGGGGGGACTAGTCAGGAGGTCCAGGGGAGGAGTCGCTCGACGCACTGTTGCCGGTCCACTGGAGGGCGCCTGTACCCTTCCCTTCTGAGGTGTCGTTGCCCGTGCGCAGCCAGCGGGTCTCCCTACTGCTGCGGGCGGTAGTCGTTTCCCTGGCGGCTAGGCCAAGGGACAGTCTTGCATGCCTTCCGGGTATGGCCCACTTGTTGGCATCCCCAACATCTCCTGGGTGGTTTGGCCTTCTTTTCCGTCTTTAGGCTGGCAATTTCTTTGCTTAGCCCTTCGATGGTTTTAAGCAGTTGTGCCAAGGGGTCCTGTACCTCTTGGTGTCGAGCCATCTCTTTCTGTGGAGCCATCTCCTCTTCCAGGGGGTCGGTCTCTACCATCCTGATGTGGGGTCCTCCGACCGGTTGGTGAGGCACCTGCAGGAACTCGTTTCCCGCTAAGATCGCTTCCTCCAGATTCTGAGGGCGTACCGCCAACAAGTGGCGTTGTAGGTACGTATGCCCTAGAGTGCTGTGGAACGTCTGCATTATCAGCTCGTCCCTGTTCTGTCGCGGCAGAGTGCTATGGGCTGCCGTAACGAGGTGCTCGACTGTGAGGGCATGGTCTCTGAGGCTTTCTCTGGGGTTTCGTCGGTAGCTTAGCAACTTTGCTTGGGCTTCCGAACGAGTCATGCCAAAGGTTGCCCGTAGTGTCCGTGCTACTTCCTCAGTGGTCTCACCTCGACCGCACTGTTCGGCCTTGCCTGTCAAGGCTTGGCGTAGGTGGATCACTGCTTCTTCTGCCGGCCAATGGTTTGCTCTGGCTACCTCCTGAAACCGTTGCAGAAAGTAGTCCACATCTCCTGTACCATCGTACTGTGGTACTCTGAACTTGTCTCTAGATGTGGCTACTGTCATGCGGTCTAGGATATCGGTGAGCGTCCCCATCATCTGCAGGCTGGAAGGATCCCTGTCAGTGCTTAGTGCTCTTCTCCTGGTTGCCATTCCTCCTCTGGGAGTTGCTTCTTGTGGGTGTCTGTCAATCCCACTGCTGCCACCAGTGTGCAGGATTTCACTGTGGGGGTGTGAGGGGGTAGCTCGGCCTACCTGCACAACCTCCCGAACTGGAAATGGCAACTGTGTCTAGCGATACAACCCTTCCACAGGTCGACTTAGTATACTAGAGAGTAGTGGTTGACCATCTCAGTAACTAGCGAGCTGCCGGTTGCGTTAGCTGTTATGTGTGTATGCAATGGTTCGAACTTTGAAGGGCGAACTAGTAGAACTAGGTTCGGCCAGCAGAGGTTCGGCTGTCTTATTGTAGTGCTGTGCAGAGGTCGAACATTGAAGGCGAAGTTAGACAAGCTAAGTTCGGCCAGCAGAGGTCCAGACTGATCTGCCTGTATATTACTACTCGAGTAAAGGGTGCGCAGTGAAGTTATTTGTATGTACAAAGAAACTTCTGAGAGTGTGCAAGCTGACTCTGGTTTATTACTGCCTAACACGGCTATTTATGTAAAAGGTTACATAACATATCTTGGGTAAAATGGATAGAACAAAAGAAGCTCCACCTAACACAATGGATTGGCTAGCATGGACAAATCAAATAGAAAGGGTGGTGCTAAAATAAATGGTTGGCTGCATCCACATGGTGCACATATAAGTTTGCATGCTTAAGTAAAAATAATGATAAATGCACATAGAATAATCTGACTTAGAATGCAAGCATAGAAATAAGAATAGAGTAGACAACTGAGTGTACATAGAACTGTTCGAGAGTAGACAACTGAGTAGCTTAGGTAAGTGTACATAGAACTATTTACTAGAAGCGTCCCAAGATGGCGCCGGTCCTCTACAATATTAATGATTTGTAATATCTGTTGTTTTCATCAGATATTTTTTTCTGATCTATTCAGCTTTACCAAGTATTCATTTCAAGTATGTGAAGTTACTTCTATATGATTTACACCTATGATTATCAATAAGTGAAAAACCACGTTTGAGTGAGAGCGTTAATACATCATAATAAATTTTGATTCACGAAACAAATGGCAAAATTTCTTGGCAAGCCTTAATAAGTAATAATTATTTCAATAAATAATAATTGTTAACAGGATTTGGGTATTGCTGAAGGGTGTGATGATTTCTCATTAATCCATTAAACCATTAATCCATTGTCATTTGTTGTGTAATTTGCAACCAGCAACCTTATTGATTTTGCATTTCAGTTTCATTGATGATCTGCTAAAACTGATTGATGATTTTAAGCAGTGCTCAAATGCTAATAATGTTAGTCTATATGATAAAAATTGGCCGTTATTGCATTCACAATAGTGTAAAGAATTTTGCCACACCATCTCTGAACAGCTACTAAAGAAGTGCACCTAGTCAGCAAGTCCACAATACTTCCTATAGAGCGCTACTTATGAAAGCAGTGATGGCTTTCTTCACTTTTATCTGTATATAAGATAGCTCCGGATTCTGCCGTTTGCAGATGAACTAACAATAGCAGGCAACCTGCCAAACTAAACACACAGTTTCAGATTATGAATACTTCATTTAGCCCAAGATACAAAAGCTTGTCAATATGTTCTCTGTCCAAGCTCACGGTCAACTCTGTTCCCTGGGCTAAACGTCTCTATATTTATGCAGTAAAATATGCAAATAAAGTAGTTAAAGTAATAAGCCCCGGATTGGCTACACAAAATAGCAGGTAACATCATACATATATAAAACAACAACAACCAGATGCGACATGAAACCATAATAAGCATACTAGCTATTTATAAATGCTCCGGTTTAGTCGTCCAGTAAGGGGGGGGTATTTCCTAGCTCGTTATTTTCTTCCTCAGTGGTGGCAACTGAGCGAGCTCACACTTGGATGTCCTAACAGAACATGCTCTAATGCTTAGTTTAAATGACCGGATTTCAGCTGTATTATGCAGTAGTGTTTTCTAAATACGGCACCAAATTTACCTGAATAAAGCATTTTAGTCCAATTTCCAGCTGCAAGTGCGACAACGGTAGCCGCAACTCCGACATAGAAATATTCAGTCACATTTTCAGGCGTGTTTAGATTGAGATCTCATGAGATTACAGAACAAACAACAACGACCTCATGGCAGCCAACGAAGTGATGATTTTCTGTATTTGTGAACACCATCTACCATGTAGTAGTAGTAGCGGTTGTTCTTGTCATTGACTGTTGAGAAACAGCATGCCAATCGATCAATTGATAACAATCCGCTCACGATGTCAAGTGGTCGTGGTAGGCTTGATAATAAGGATAATAATAAATGATAACGACAATGATAATAAATAAGCATTATTATTATTGTAATTATAATAATAAATAATAATACTAAAATGCTGCTAAGAGGCCTGATCGTTTAAACCGGGAGTGCGTTGCAGCCAAATCACAAAACCGAGTATCAGATCTGCCCCAACTCCTGTCGATTAAACCCGTCGAAGGTGCAGTCGGTTCTCAGACTAATTGATAACACGACTGCCGAATACGGCTGGAATTCGGCTGTTTAAACTAGTCATAACTGATCACATGCTAGTTGCTTACACACTTACTAGGCCAGTAAGTGTACGCTGCTAATCAACGCAGTTGCCACACCATTTACAATACATTAGACTAGGCCGCTTTGGAACTGCGCAGATTTTGGCGTCTAGTGTGTATGCAGCTTACTTGTAAAAAACACTTATGCAAAAACTAAAATATTTTGCAAGTTTTGCTTCACAAGAAGTAACTTTCGAAGAGATGAGAATTATGAGTACAAGCGCAGTTGTTGAAGTGTTGGATTTAGACAAAAATAAAACACTGATGATTTAATTTTGAACGCGTTCAAAATTAAATCATCAGTGTTTACGATTATTAAATTCACCAATAATAGGCTTACGACATAACTTCAAAATGATTTTGACCAAAAAGTAAAAAATCGAAACATATTTGTTTCTAAAAAATTCAAGTGCACTATTCTTAACAACAGGCATGAGTAGTAATGTGGGAGCAGATTTCAGTAAAAAATAGTCCTGCCAACATACCCTCAAAATTAGATTTGTTGGATTGTGTACAAACCTGTCAAAAATGTGTTTGTTTGTTTTTAGATAATTTTTTCAGCGTAATATTTATATGCATAAGAAAACAGATCTGCTAACATGTCGGAGTGATATTTTTTGGTATGACTTTTCTTACAGATCTGTTACAGTACATTTTTATAAGGATGTATGTATGCTTCGTAATGTAATTGATATTTGACATCTGTGCGAAGCTGTAAGATATTTAATAGTTTGTTACTCGCTTATGCTGAGGATTTCCCTACTGGTATAGATCATCCCTTTCTTTGTTCACTCTTGTTTTGGTATAGGGTTAGGTATTATGCTTATTTGATTAAAACGGTAATAGCGAGCATAACAAATTTTATAATAATAGTGTCAGACGCCAAGGTAAAAGGCATTATATTTACAATAAAAAGTAAATGATAGTAGCGTATAATAAATAAGTGTTGACTAAATGAAAGGTTTGTTTGTTAGTAAAAATTTCAAGCACAATTTCACTAATCAAAACACTGCGATTTGCAGTTGACTTTTACAGAGACTCAGATGATAGTGTGTACTTTTAGATGTCTTTTTTTCAGTTTTATCTCTTTTATATCTAAAAAAAAAAATTAACGAATAAATAAATTATTGCAACTAAATGAAGAGGAAGGATTATTTACAATTGATAGATTATATCATGTAGAAAAGATAAATCACTCACTGAGTTGTATTGGTTGTCTTGACACCTAGATCACATTTCTTGCCTTTTAGTTTAGGTTCTTCCAAATCAGTAGAAACGACATTGCCTGCTGAAAGCAGTAATACGTTGTCCTCGAGAAGTTCATCTGCGGCAAAGTACTTCAACTTATCAGGCTCATCGGGCTTGTTGGCTGTGTTTTATGCTACTTTCATAGCCTGCATTGGTGTGAATACGGTCATATTGTGTCAAAGGTTTCCATATTCACCAACTTGTCAATTTCATAAAAGGATAACTCCTGTTGAATTATGTTTATGTCAGCAGCTTGTTTTTCGGGTATGTAAAAAGACCCAATCATCGATATGTCATATTGCAAACATCTGTAGATCAATAGTAGTGTGTTCATCACCACTTCTCCATAATGAAAGTTAAATGGCAAGCTACTTGAGGAGATTCAAAACTGATTTCCCCACCGACTGAAAATTGACACAGGGCTGTGATATGGATTATGTTGAGCAACTGAGATGGTGTTTTGCTTTTTATTAACCTAGTGACTTGTCTAGCGTTTTCAGAGGTTATATTAGCAGGAAACCTGATTGAATGAAAGACCAGTTGCTTACATTGATCAAATCTATGAAGATCACCAGCCTTGGCAGATTGAGTTGCAATGGTCCAAACTTGTCGGCTTCCTTTTTAAATAACGATAAATCTGACTTGACTTCTATTACCAAATGTTTTGACCTTGTAGTGAATAATGAATAGGTTTTTATGGACTTCCTCAACTGGTGTTTCAATGTAAGTCATCTCTAAAAGCAAGGGTGTCGAAGTTAGATGAAGTGGTTAAAACCTTCCAATCATTCTTCTTTCATTTATGTGACAAGAGTTGAGCATACAGTCAAAGGTTTTTATCCTCAAGTCAATGCTACTTGCTCCAGAGACCCAACTAGGAAGTCACAAAGAAATGGCGTCAAACGCAACTCTGTGAGATCATCAGTCAACAAGACAAGTAAGCCAAAGACTGCCATTTGGTGTGGCAAAGAGCCACATTCCAGAGATTTATGTCCAACTAACGTTGTGTACTGGCACTGCAACAACAAGGGAAATTTTGAGAGAGCCGGTTTCAGGAAGAAAAAGGCCCAAAACTGTGTCAACAAGCGTCAGAATACATTGACTTCCGAACTTTCGGATCAATCTAAAAAGATACGATCTTGGAGCCATCAACAGCAGTCAACAGCAGCAATCTTCAGCCCCAAAAAGTACTCACCTCTGTCAAGTTTCACCCTCAGTCTATCAACTAATCTGTAGTGGAAATTCCAACCATCAACGGAAATGTGGACACATCAGTAATAGTGTCCTATATGCTTATATCTACCCTCTAGACAATCGGCCTCAAAGAGCATCACTTGAAGCCCAGTCAAGGAATTTTCCGCGTTGTCTCAGGAATTGATCTTGAGAACCCTGGATTGCTCAATGTCATAGTGACATGTAACAAGATCAAGGACAAAGCTCGGCTCAACGTCACAAGATCAGGCTGTGAACTCATTTTTGGGCTCAAGCTCTGCAATAAGCTCAGGCTTGTAACCTACGCATCATCCTGCATTCTGCAGAAGGTAACTCTCAACGCTGTCCATATCACAAAAAAGTCAGAAGTCAACTACTCTGACCTCCAGAAGAAGTGGAAGAAGCATGTACCTGTAGGAAAGAAGACAGGCGACCCTCTAGAAAACCTGAAACTTGTCTTCCCAACCATCTTTGATGGACAAGTTAGTTTGTTTGAAGGTGAAGCTTCTCTTAATTTGTCTTCCGACGCAAAGCCTGCTCAACTACCGCGTAGAGCAATGCCACAGAGTACTCTACCAAAGCTCAAACAGGAACTAGACAGAATGGAAAAAGAAGGAATCATCTGACCTTGCCCTGAAACCACGAACTGGGTACACAACTTGGTGAGTGTAGTAAAGAAGAAAGGCAAACTTCATCTCTGCCTAGACCTCAGGACTCTGGACGAACATCTCATCAAGAATGTGCATCAAACTGCATCATGGGACGATGCACAGCATAGCTTCAGGAATGGACAGTACTTCTTGACTCTCGGTGCAAATCAAGATACTGGACGAAACTTCTCTACAAGGAGAGCCAGCTACTCACTGCATTCAACACACCTTTCAAGAAGTACTGCTTCAAACGTCTTCCATTTGGACTGTCGGTATCACCAGAAATATTCTAAAAACATATGGATCAACCTCTGGACGGCATATATGAAACATTCCCATATGCAGATGACGCCAAGGTGCAAGGATCAACAGAAGGACGTCACGACATCCATCGCCTGGAAACTGTAGCAAAAGCACAACAAACTGGTCTCAGGTTCAACCCTGACAAATGAAAAATAAAGAAATGCCAGCTTGAGTACTTCAGAAGAGTGATAGGTGTCACCCCATGCCCACAAAAAGTGAAGGAATTCATTAGCATGACTTCAGCAGCAGACAAACAGGAACTGCAGAGTTTTCTGGACACAGTTGCATTCATATCAACATTCATCCCCAACCGACGTGTCTTGAAGATTGATATTCACTCATCTGGACTAGTGACATGGAACACAACTTCAACGCCATCAAGCAGAGAACTGCCTCTGCCACTAAACTTGTCCACTACAACCCCAACAAGTCTGTCATCCTCGAGGAGGATGCGTCATTAGAGTGTCTGGGAAATCCTTTGATTCAACATTGGTGCCCTGTTAGAGTTCTTATCAAATCTCTCACAACAACTGAAGCCGCGTACACCAGAATCAAACGGGATTTATCGGGTGTACTGTTTGCAATTGAGAAGTTGCACATCTACACGTTTGAACATTTTGTCACAGCTCACATGGATCACCAGCCTTTGAAGACCATCTTCCAAAAACCAATCAGCCTCGCTGCTGCCCGTCTGCAACAAATGCTACTTTAACTGGCCAAGTGCAGAGTACAAGTCAAACATGTTGGAGCCAAAAGTGTCTTGCTCTCAGACACACTCTTTTGTCTGGTCAAGTCAAGAAACAGTCCGAAGGTTCCTGGACTTGACGTCACTATAGCACAGCTGCTAAAGATTGCGCTGAGGCGCCTGGAATTGCTGCAAAGTGAGACTTTTTCAGATCATACATTTCAAAAGCTGGCAGAATACATCAGGACTGGTTGACCAAACAGCATGGAATATCCAACGGAGACACTACACCCGTAACTGTGCTTCAGGGATAAGTTTGCCATTCTCTACTGTCTCATTATGAAAGTGAATCAAGTCATCATTCCCTTAGCTATCAGAGCTGAGACACTGAAATGTCTTCATGACGCACATCAGCAACTGACATCCATATGACAGAGGGCCAGACGCACAGTCTATTGGCCAAAGAAGCAAGATGACATCACTGACCTTATCAACGGCTACCAAGAATGACGGGTTCATGCAAAGACGAAGCCACGACCACCACAGTGACAAGCTTCTGCATATCGACCTTCACGGATGCTAGGAGTTGACATCATGGACCTCAGGGTCAGACATCACTCGTCACAATAGATTTCTACTCTGGCTACATCAAGTACAATCCAATCAAAGGTGAATCAACAGATCATGTCATTGGGGCACTAAACAGCAATTTTCAGAAGCTGAGATTGGTTGAAGAGATCTACTGTGATAACGGACCATGCATCAAATCTGCCAAACTTGCACAATTCTGTCGAGACATGGAAAACTCTCATCAGACATCAATTCCACACTACCATCAGTCAACTGGACATGTTTAGAGAGCCATCCAGACAATCAAACAGGTTGTAAAAATTCACAGAAGACACTGGGAATCACCCATGGCATCATCGTTTATCATGACACACCTATCAGCGATCTACTGCCAAACCCCTCAGAGCTCTTCTCCAACAGAAGAATCAACAGTCGATTTGGTCTGAAATCATGCCCATCACGATGATGGACCTGATTTCAGGTCCATCATTGTGTGCTGTATCACAATGATTGTCCAACAGAAGACTCAGCAAGTTGAACCAAGAGCAAGTCACAAACTGAGCGACAGTAGTGCAACATCCATACTGAAGTGCCTAAGGTAGAGGCCAAGTGAAAACATTTACGAATTTTCTGCTCATGTATGCAAGCAAGTGGAAGCGCCTACCTCAGCATGAACAACGATCAAAAATAAACACAAGCAGTCAAAGAGCTGGTCAATAACATACCTGCTACTTGTCAGACCTTGGTGTAGGAGCTTAACAGTCGGGTTCAAAGCACTTTGATTGAAGCTTTTGAATGTTATAGTGAAATCAATCAGAACAATCACAGGATCAATCGACTAGAAGGGGATCTGCTTCAAAAAAATGGTTGAGAAACAAGCCTAGCGGTTGGAGAAATTGATGGCCTCTCAGGCCAAGCTACAACTGATGCAAGATCTGATGAGATGCCCCAATATTTTACCCAGTAGAAAAGTTTTTGATGCTTCAAATGCCAAGAAGATGGGCATTTTGCAAAAGCCTGTTCTCAACGACAGGGAAACTAGAAGGTTCGGCAAGAGTAAGCCCTGTCACTGTCAAACACACTGTCAACAAGGCTGATTTACAGCTAGGAACTGTACTTGAAGCCGACGCTTCGGCATTCTTTGTGACAGCTAATATAGAAGGTCGGAAACTTGTCATGCTGTTAGACAGCGGCTGCTCTCAGTCCATATTACCTACCAATATACTTAAAGCATTACCACCCCAAGCACACACCAACCCAAAACCAGTCTCCACTTGAGGAAGCCTTGCCATTGGGCTACAGATAGAAGTTAGGGGTGAAACTGTTTTCACTTTATGGGTTAGGCCATTGAAGTTCTCTAGTAGATTCATAATTGCTGACCTTGACAATCATGTTTTACTTGGTTTAGATTTCTTAAAAACACAGCAGTATAACATAGACTTTATCACCAATGAACTGATCATCAGTCAACAATGAGCTCAATGCTATGGTAGTGATGGTGGTATGCTGGCAGCAAAGGTGCAAACCAAATGTGAGACAGAGATATCAGTCCATTCAGAATGCATTATCTCCAGCCGAATGAACCAAACACTCTCCCCTGGAAAGTTATGCGTTGAGGGTCTGGATTGTAACCGTGGGGTGAGAGTAGCAACCTTCTTACACCAACAGCAGAGTCAAGGCATCCACGTAAAAGTGCTAAACTATACTGGTGTCCCAGTCGTTTTGAAGGCTGGCACAACCATTGCTAAGTGCGCATCTGTTAACTAGGTAAAGGTGAAAATCAAGAACAGAAGGAACATATACTTCCGGAACCAGTACAAACCGCCAGCAACACATGGTGTTCTAGTTATCAACACCACATAAGAAAAGAACGCAACAGCTGTTGAAAGACTTTCAACATGCGCTTAGTTTGGACAAGTATGACCTGGACAAACCCACAGTGGTTAAGCAAGAAATTCCTGTGTTACCTGGTTCCCAGCCTCTCAAACAGCCGCCATATTGCGACAGACCCACGCAAGAGCAATAAATAGAAAATCAGGTTTAGGAGTTGGAAGAGAATGGGCTAATCAAGGAAGGACATGGCGCTTGGAGTTCGCCGGTGGTGCTCATTAAGAAAAAAATGGCAGTTGGCGCTTCGGTGTTGACTACAGGAAAGTCAAAGACCCCATCATAAAAGACGCATATCCTCTACCAAGGATTGATGATGACCTAAATGGGCTAGGGAGCATCAAGCTGTTTAGCAGGCTTGACCTAACAATTGGGTATTAGCAAGTAGAGTTGCAAGACTGAGCAAAGGAGAAGTTGGCCTTTGTGGCGCGTTCAGGTCTATTGTTTGGCCTTACTTCCGCTCCTTCGACATTTGAACGACTAATGGAAGTTGCATTGAGCGGTTTACATTGGCAAACGCTCCTCATCTATCTAAATGGCATCATTGTGCTCTCAACAGACTTTGATACGCATCCAAAACGGCTAAAAGAAGTTTTCACCCAACTTCAGGTAGCTGGGTTGAAGTTGAAACCTTTTAAGTGCAATCTGTTTGCTGATCAAGGGCAGTGCCTAGGCCATGTTGCCAGCGCACAACGAATGGAAATCAATGTGGAGAACATCACTGCGGTACAAGACTGGCCTGTACCACAGCACAAGGTTCAAGCCCGGGGACATGTGGTTGTTACAAAAGATTCAGTGCCAACTATTCTGTGTTTGCAAAACCTCTTTCTCAGAAGTGTTAGCCGTAGCACCGGTACACTTGAATGTTTGAATGTCGAGAAGCCTTTGAAGCACTCAAAGAACGGCTTGTGACTGCCCCAGTCTTCGCTTACCTTGATTCTTAGATGCTGATGCTAGCCAGGTAGCTATGGGGGTCGCACTGCCACAAGTATAAAAAGGTGCAGAGTGGATGATGGCCTACTACTCAAAAGCCTATTCAGCTCAAAAGAAAAGTTATTGCGTAACCCGTAAGGAGTTGCTGGCGATTGTAAAGGTGGTCAAGAATTCCTAACCTTTATGAACGCGAGTTCATCGTCCTAACTAATCACGCTTCCTTGCCATGATTGCTAAAAACGACCACCCCACAGGGCAGCTGTCTAGGTGGATGAAAAGGCTCTCTTGATTTAAGTTTCCACTACAGTTCCGCAGGGGACTTGGACACAATAACGCAGCAGACGCAGCTGATGCAGCAGCAGACCTTTTTGTGTAGATTTCAAGCAATGTCGCCAAATAACACCAACTACAACCCAAGTGGCTCAGTTTGGCTTCGCTGAGAGCGGGTGTTCTGTTGCAAAGGAGCAGCGTAGATGTCCCGAGGTGGAGCCTGTGTTCCGCATCCTAGAAACTGGAGGGGCCATTCCACCACATACTGTTCGCAAAAACTTATCAGCTCTGTTGAATAGAAGAAACCAAGTGTGTGTTGCAGAATATACTACCATCCAAATCACCCTGGATGTCAACAATTGAACACATGTTGTGCCAGTCTGTCCGAAGGTTTGGAGACAACAGTTTATTGCAGACCTGCATCAACACGCACATCTATGCTCCACTGCAATCCGTACGTCAACAGTGGTACAGTTGGCCAGGCATGACCAGGGAGGTTAGACAGCAAGTAGCAGTGTTCCAGCAATGCCAGCAAGTTAAGGCAGCCGGCCACCAACACTCGTGGGACAACAACCATCTCTGGCTGGTCACCCAGGGCAGGTTGTAGTTGTAGATCTGCGTGGTCCGTTTCCTGAAACCACCCATGGAAACACCAAGATTCTTGTTCTATCAGGTCATTTTACACGCTGATATGATGCCATACCAATCTGAGATGGTCAAGCCAACACAGTTGCACAGGTGTTAGAAAAAAGAGCCTTTGCCTATTTTGACGCAACGGAAGTCCTCCACACAGATCAGGAACTCCAATTTCAATCTCAACTATTTCAGGCCTTTTGTGAGCTATGGGGCTGTGCAAAAACCAGATGGATCAAGCATGGAGGAGACCCTTATGCTCAGCTTCCTCTTTAGAAGTGAAGTAAACATCACAGGCTACACAACCACCTCTTTCTGTGGATTTGCTCTGTTTTTGCCAACTCCCGAAGACCTCTATACAAAACACTTGGTTCGTAGCAGAAGAACATATTGCTGCCAGTGGTAGATGCTCATCGCTGATGCTGCCAAGTTGTGCGAGCAGTTATATAACATCAAATTGAACGGACTGACAAAAACAGTGATCAATAGAAAGCGCTGTTTAAACTCTGTTTAAAGTAATCAATTCCTGACATTGTTGTATAATATTCCTCTGTAATCATTTCCTATTAAACATTAATATTTTTATTTTTTTTTACAGTAAATGGAGAATTGGTGTTGCTGATGTTTGAAAATTATTATAAGTATTGTTTATTCAGTTTTGGTGCAAATATTTACTGTCAGAGATTGCATAAAAGTGGATGTAGTTGTTCTATTAAAATCTAGTCCAATCAGGGACGTAATTTTGAATATTACCACTATATAAAATTGAATTATTTCTATTTGTCCTACAGTTGGCAGTGAATATAAT
This sequence comes from Cryptosula pallasiana, assembly GCA_945261195.1. NCBI lineage: Eukaryota > Metazoa > Bryozoa > Gymnolaemata > Cheilostomatida > Cryptosulidae > Cryptosula > Cryptosula pallasiana. Next base: position 38,619,328 of record OX183134.1, on the reverse strand, counting down.
TTTGCTCATACTTTAAAAAGTTCTACATCTCTCCAATCTAACTGTAAGCCTATGCACCCACTCTATTATGTGGCAGTTATAAAACCTATGTCTCTTAGTAGCAAATGCGTAGACACTAGTTTAGCCGGGTAAGATCAGTTAGTAGTTGCGCTGGAATTAATTAGAGATGGATCTTGTAGCTAAATATTCCTCTGCAGTCATTCTACTACGTGGCAGTTATAAAAGTTTACTAATCATAGTAGCTACTTATGTAACACTAGTTTAGCTGGCAAGTTTATTGAACTGCATGTTAACAGTTACTATTAGTCTGTTGTTAAGCAAACCTCTGCCTATATTTCTACTACTAGAGGTGGTGATTACTTACACTGAAAGTTAAATCATAATAAGAGTTTAGTCTATCTATCAACCGGGACTGTTTTTGATCCTTCAACTATCTACAAGGCATATTTTCTGTCCACCTGCAGACAGACTATCAACTGGGGCTGTTTTTGGTCCTGTTAAAGAGTTGGAATAATTTTACTTCAAGGAAATATATAGCCTAGCGCTGATCTTCACCAATTTTCAAGAAGATTGGACAAGTTAGTTTTTTTTAATTTTTATTTATTTATAATAAGTATTACCGAAATTGGAAGTTTTTTCAGAGCTGAGTTTTTCAGCAAAACAGCCACGGCTGTCAAAATAAGTTTGATATTCATAATTCCCATTGTCTCTTGGTCATTTACACTAGCTCTTTGAATATCCAGCTAATATAAAGATGTCAAGTATTTGTCAATAGTAGCCATTGTTTTTTTGTTATTATTAACCACAACATCATTTTGGGAAAAATACTGAAAGTATTTAAAAGGTTTCCATTGGCGAAAAAAGTGTAAGTTTGAAAGATGACCACAGAAACATTGTCTTGGCAGTCTTTTGTTGACTTTCAATCATAACAAGTAGTTTTTTTCTCTAATTAATAAACACCAATTAGTAAGCCATTATTGGTGTTGCGCAATGGCATTCTTGCGGTTTTTGATTGAGGTTTTGTGTTTTCTTTTTTCAAAGCAAAGCGTAGCAAAACACAAATCATTTCAGGACAAAATTTTGCCATTTTTATTGCTGCAAATTTTTTGTGTCTTGGAAAAAATATATCCTTGTAAATGCAAATCCATAAATCAGCCTCGTTCCGTGATTTCTTGCTGTGTGACAATAAGAGCCCTCAAAATGTAGATGAGGACAAGTTTTTTGGTTCTTTCTGTGTCAATGCCAATGCACATATAATGTTTTAGTAGAATCTTATCTTTCTTTTGGTATTTGTTTCATTGCGGTAGCTGCGTCGAGTGGGCTGCTAGAAAATAATGAAAATAAGCAAATAACCACGTAAATCACAGAAAGCGTCTAGTAAGCATTGTTCTAGAGCATAATAATATGTTGACAAATAGATTTATTTATTACCTAAACTATACCAAGTTTGCCTCAGCCAAGGGTTCAGTAATAGTGAAGTTGTTACTGACTTCTCCGTTGTACCCTGCAGGTCTGACCAACCCTGCATCACCTCTTGGAGAAAGGTGTTGCTTTGCTGTTTCAGGAGCTGTGCATCGTGGGTCGCTGTTTGTTAGTGGACGGTAGTGGGAGCCCTACCGGAACGATCCACCACCAGTATAAGTAAATAATAATAAAATAGTCAGAAACTCTAGTTGGCTGAATTGCACTTGACAGCATCTTGACTGCAACTGGCTCCAAGGGGTAGTTTGACCTATGGCAATAAACATTTTGTTGTGGAAATAAATGCCGTTGTTGCCAATTATTAATAGTAACAAATCACAGAGACTTGGTGATAATTTGCCACGTTATGGAAACATAACACAACTTGAGTGTCAGTTAGTGGTGTTTGAGTGTTACTGGCCCCACTACTTAATTACCTGCAATCAAAATACAGTTTGGTGTTTTTAGGAGAGCCTTTATATTTTTAGCACGCCTGATAAAATACGAACAAGATTTTCGATCAAATTTTTAAAACTGATAATTGTAACCTATGTTTCAATAACCGCATGTATACTTTAAACGAAAAATAACAAAAGTGAGACCAAATAGATTACATCGAAACTACTTCATGCAATTGAAGCTGCCATCAAAGTTATTCTGGAAGCAAAAAGCAGTGATGTCATATTCTTGGAATCATAAACTTCGAACAAAAATTGCAAGCCGGACTTGAAGTGTTGTTAAAATGGCTGAATGTGGCAGACAAAAAGTTAAAACCGCTCACATTCTAAGAAATTGTGTGAAGAAGAGGTTTGGCAGAAAATTTTTATTAATATAATTTATCAGCTTATTCATATTGAGAGGCCATTGGGCGATCATAATCCCATATCATAAATACTGCAGAGATTTTGAGGAGTTTTTTACTTGTGATTGGTTGTTTATTTTGATTTAAATTTCAACATTTTCTATTATAATACTGTTCAGAAAATAGAATAGACCCTTAGAATCGTGTAAAACTATTTCAAGTATTTCAAGTACAAAATATTTTAGAGATTTTGCTTTTAAGACCTAACATGGAATCATCAATTGTAAGAATGTTTTGCTTCAAAGAACAGTTTAACTGAAACCATTATAATGAAACCATAACAATATAGATTTGAAAACCAGTACTGCAAATTTACATGTATACCCTTTTCTTATCAGGTTTCCAGGCTTCAAAAAACTTTCATTAGACACTTATTTTTTTTATTGGTAGCAAAATTTGGAGCTGTTGCTATACGATGTTGCAGAATTAACTGAATAATTGAAAGTTTTTTGGTTATTGTATAGATTAGCGACAGATCCCACCATTCATCCATCATTATTTGCAAAACTGATTGCTTGTCCAGTTGACCGAAGATATGACGCCATTATCAAGGCACTGGTAGACAACAGTAAGAATTATATTATGCTTTTACATGTTTTAAACATAAAGTTATTAAACTCATATATTAATATTGACATCCGTTAGCAACTCTGGATTTTCTTTTAGTCTAATTTTGATTTTCCAACCAACTAATCCGGTAACTTCAAACATTAAATTTAAGTTTCTTTGTTGAATAACTTTTATATTGGGTTGTTTTATATTTTTTTTTAAAAACTGGCAAGAATTAGATGCAACCAGAATCCATGAGTGCTTTGAAACGTGATTGCTTCACAAACAAGCACTACTTTCTGCAACATGAGTTATTTACTGTTAGACTAATTTGAAACAAGGTTACTTATAACTATACCAGTCAAACAACTCTGAGAAAAAAAATTCATATTGAACTGGATCTTCAAATTTGTGATGTTCCTAGAAAGAAACCAATGTTTTATGAATCAAAATCCAGCATTTTTTTGTAGTCCTTGGATGCAGAGGCATATTGAGTACCCCCCACCCCCCGAACAGTCGGGGGTACAACTCCCAACCCCCTAACGTTAGGGGGTCAAATTTGTCGGGTATTGTTTTTGTTTGCGGGGATTGATTTTTCTTCTGATGGTTGTTTGGAGTTATCTTAGCATTACAACATGAAACATAGACCTAGCCCAACTACATGCTTTTACTTTTTTGTGGATTGACATTGACCCACCCTTGTAATAAAACAATAAAGTTATCAAAAAACTAACAAGGCACATCATTGGCTCATGAACATATGGTTGACCAATCAAATAAATGGATATTCATGCTTTTTTGATAAAAGCCCTACCATAAAGAAATATTTCTTTACACGCAAATAAAATAAAGCTGCTATGCAACAACTAACAACTGTCTGTATGTGGCTTGGTGGTTAAACTTATTATTACTACTACTGTAAATATTATTATAATTAATAATGATTGGATTTTCCCCCACTTCACCACTACTATTATTTATGATCATTATTTATTAGATGGTTAGTAGTACTAGCTAGTAGACTTTTAGTTGTTATTAATTAATTATTATTATTATGATTTATAATAATTGTTATAAATAACAGTTAATAATAATTTGAAGCAATCAAATTATATTATTATTGTTTATTATTATTATAAAATTAAAACAATGATAAATAAAACATATTAATAATAATAACAATAAATAATCAAAATTATAAAACACATAAATAATAAAATAATAGTAATTATTATTATCATCATCATTAATAAACTACAAAAATTAGAAAAAAGAATAATGATTAGCTAATAAGTAATAATATTATAGTATTGTACAGGAATTTACTGTCTGGGTGGTAGCCACCTGTACACCTCCCGAATGCTTTGCCAACCCTAGCTAATGCAGTGCACAATAATTGTGTAATTATTGTTACCAGGCTCCTTCTGACTTTGGTCATGCAAAAGAACAACCGAATCTGGTGTAGAACAAGTGCTGGCAGTTGCAATAATTATTCTATAATTATTGGCTGCGTTTGAACCTCTCTAGGCTCGACAATAATCAGTGCCGTGATTATTGTCTAGTTTAAAGTTTGTTTCGAACTTTGCTGCACACAATAATTCCGCAGGAATTACGGTTTAGTTTATAGTTTGTTGCGAACTTTTGGCCACCGACAATAATGGTGCAGTAATTACTATTTGTCTGTTTCGACTCAGTCGAGACCGACAATAATTACGCTGAGTTATTATTGTATAAGTTTGTTTCGAACTCCACAGTTCGGATTGCAATGTATGTCGAACTACTAGGGCACCAGGTGCTTTGCGTCGTACACCTCGGGTCGAGGGAATACGCAGTAAGAGAGCGAACAATCTTACTTTCCGCCAAGCCTCGTGCTTGCTAATAGTCGACCAGCGCTTGTAGTTATGCTGCTTCTAGCTGTGCTCAGTGCTTGCTTCTTGAGAGTAAGAATCATCTGAGAGTCAGGCTAACTCTGATATTTGTTTCATGAACACTCGTATATAAACAAAGTAGGCGGGTGTGATTAGCACAAGTCACACCCTTAGGTAAAAATATTGGCAAACCACGCCTTGCCTTCCATGAAGCACCAAAATGCAAGTAATGATAAATTCGTGGAAAAAGTTAGTAAAAATATGATAGAATAATTATTTAAGTGTAGCTTGAGTAAGGGCAATAGAACTATACAGTTGGCAAGCATAGAACGCACAGTAAGAATAAAGGTAATAGAATGTAAATGTTCGTAATGGCTGCGTAACTAGGTAAACAATATGGCGTCTCTTTACCGAAGAGTGCCAGCGCCCCTCACAGTATGACATTAATAAAACTCGACCCCCTAACATTCATGGTGAACCCCCCTAACAGGCAACCCCCTAACAAATTCCTCCAACCCCCTAACAAAAAATTTTCCGCGCTTCGCGCGGTTTTATTTAATTTGTTAGGGGGTTGGATTTTTAACTCAAAACGCCCCTGCTTGGATGTGTTAAAAACGTTCAAAATAAGAAACAGCCCAATCAAAATTTGTTTTAATCTAAACTGGCAATCACTAATTAGTGGTCTCAAAAACAAAACAACAAACGTATAAAACTATCTCAAAGGGGGCGGAACATACTTGGTATATTTATTGACTTTTATGTTTCAGGACCTGATTGTTTCGATGATTCTGTGCTTAGACTTCAGGAAGGTTTCATAAGATTCTTTCGAGATGCCAGTGGAAGTAAACAAGATTGCTATGAAAAATATTGTGAAATGCTTTTGGAGAAAATATTCAACAATGGGTGTCATATCCATAGTAACAAAATTTATGAGGTAACAAACATTAAACAGCTTCAGTTTGGGATATTAACAATAAATCATGAGTTTCTCTACAAAAAAAACTTCCAAAATGCAATACAGCCGATATTGAAATTTATATTAATAAATTATGTGTCTATACGAGAAGAACTAAATTGATATGTATTGGAACAAACACCATTAATAACCAATATATAGAATAATAAAATATTGCCAAGTATAGGAGAGCAGGGGCTCACATAAGGAAAAAATTTTGTGAGTATAAAACAGAAAGCGATTTTGCAAATCTTTAAAATGCAAGTTTTGCTCAATTTTTCATCCAATGACTGTTTTACCAGCTCTTAAGGATTAATGGGCATGTAGAGAACAAGAATATTTTGTTTCGTGTTTTTAACACAAGCTTGTAGGCAGGGTAACTGCTCAGAAAGTTTTATTAAGACAAAAACAGCTGAAAAGGGGGTCGTAAACTTGAACTGTTTCAAAAATTAATTGTTTTTTTTCAAGTTTGAAAATAATTATCAGAGTATGCATAGAGATGTGATAAATACAACCATGACATAAATAAGGTGTGCTTTTACTAGCATAAAAGTTAAAAATCAATGGTCTAGCTCTCTTAAACAAAGTCAAAACACTGAAACAAATGTTTGTTGTTTACACTTGCAGACCTTTCTGCTAATATTCGCCATTGCCAGAGATCGTCTACTGGCAAACGAGATTGAGAGAGTTGAACTCCTTATTACTTGGACCGATTGGTTTTTTAATGAGTACAGCGTCGATGAATGGATTGAGGCTCAGGGTGGATGGGTGAGTCAATTTACCCTTGGTTATCTATTTTGAATATCTTTCATAGAAACATTATTTTAGATATGTAATAGGTGACAATTATTGGAGTCCATTAGGGTTTATTGCCTTCTCAAATTACAAATTAACAATCTTCTAATTGCATGTACAGAGTGTTTGCTACTACAGCTCATATTGATGTTGAATATAAAAGTTTTACAAGAAGAAATTAATCACAAACCGGGACCAATAATGTTTTTTATTGTAAATTTTTTTGGTTGTTAATTTTACTTGTTTTCTAAAAATACCAACTTAATTAAGGATTTTAACTTGAATGGTTTCGTTGCAGTGATTTTATAGTGGTTAGGTGCTAATACTAAGAAAATTTTGTGAGTTGTTCTGCAAAAAAGGATCAAACATATTCAGCATTCTTAATTCAAATGTTGCATCGCGTATCGAATGGAACGTGAGTTTAGAACAAGTTATTACTCAATGAATTATTATCAATCAACTATCAAATCATGAAGGAACTAACTCTCATTTCACAACGTGATCCAGAAGAAACAAAAATGGCGTCGCTATAAACTAAAACAGACGATGAAGTTGTTCGTTTATTTAGTAGATTTGAGCGATTGTAATTAGTTCATAACATTTTTAAGGATATAATCAAGTTCTATGGAAATGGACAAACTAGACTCGCTTGTTTACAATTTGTTCGATGTCCGGGTCATTTGCAACCTATGAACAATATAAATTAATACTCGCTGTTTTTTTAGTGAGCTAATTTTTGTAGGAACTTGCGTTCTGATCCAAATGATAGTTTAGTGGTTAAATTTATTGCTGATCTGATTTTTTTCATTGCAATTTGTTCGGCGAACATTGGTTTGGAACACTCTTTTCGATCATCAGTCATTTTGTGAAATAGTTCATGATATTTAAAAGTAAATCTCCAGCAAAAGTTTGGTTTTGCTTTTAATCCTATCGAGCTTAAATAGCTGAAAGATTTTAAGTTTGTTGAAAGTCCAATAGAGTGAATATTAATGATTCAACATTTAAAACATTATAAAATCATTCATTTACAAGATGAAGAGCATTAAATATTTTGTTGCCGGTCACAGGTACAAGTACTTTGCATGGTCATTGTTGAGTTTTTATTGAACTCCAATGAGAGATTAAAGTGAAAAACTTCTAAAATTCATAGACAAAGGCCGTAACTTATTACAAGAGTTCTCAGCTGGCCATTTCAGTAATTATATATATGCAGCCATGTTAGGTAAATTTTTTTTTATGCCCATATATACAAATAAACAGCAAGATTACACTGAATCAATTGGAAACTCCGCCATTGATAAACAGAAGATATGTTGGTAATAGGCACTTACAGTCACTGATACAGAGCAACGTAAACAAAATGGCCAATGTTGATGAAAAAAAGGTCATGCGTTTGATTGGGTATTTTTGAACGAGCTATAATCCAATACAATTGCAACAAGACGAGCTAGTTTCATTTTGCGTCATCATTTTTGAATGCCATGTTTCGAATTTCCTTTGAAATTACTCTAACAGTCGGTAATATCAAAAGAGGTTAATTTTTCTCTTGAGAAACGGTAAACTAAGCCCAAGTTAACTAAAGTTTTTCTATGAAAGTTGTGAACAGTGATTAGGTATAATACAGTCTAAACTTATAGAAAACCTTGTTTAAATGGCTGTTGTTTCTTAGGCTTTAAGCACTATCAATTGACCAACACAAACTTCTGAAAGCACCGGCAGTATCAGTCATGATCGCCCACCAAAAACTTTGTTTTCAATTTTTGACTGTATGATTCAAGTATTGACGAGTTTCATTCCCTAGACAATGCAATGAGCTGTCAGGTTAGCATTCTGAATTTTGCAATTAAATCTTAGGTTCAGCAGAGTGCAGTACACTGCTGATGGAAATGAATTTGATAAAAATCTCACACTTTATGCAAGTTATTTAAATACAAAATAATTTTTTCAAACTGTGAAATACAGAAAAAAACTTACCATAAACTAACCAGATTAGAATCGAGAACATAAAGTTTCTTCTCTTTCAAACATCGTTGAAAACCGATAAGCAAATCATTTATACATGTGGTCAGTGAAGGAAATGATTTGTGATGATTAGAATACAAAGTCAATGTGCCTGTTTTAGGAAGAACTTCCCACTAAACCCTTTGATCCTACAGCACCTGGAGGGAATCTTGACCCACCATTCCAACGAGTTACAATAAAACCAGACTATGTTGAAGATTCTGAAGGCAACATTTCCATACCTCAAACAACTACCGGTGCTCAACAGTGTCCCTTTTATGGAAATAAACTCGAGCAACCCTATGTGACTAATCCTCAGCAATCTTTTGTGACTAATCCTCAACAGCCTTATAGCGTTCACCCAGTTCAGCTTCATCTAGTCAATGTACAGACACCTTATTTGATCAATCCACAGACTCCTTATCCGTTTGTTCCAAGCCAATATGTTATGGCTTTACCCCAACAGCCTTATATGGTTAACCCACAGCCGCCTTATGTGAATAATCCACAAAGCCCTGATACGTTTGAACAACATCAACAATTTATTGGCAACCCCTCGCAACCTTACATGGCTGACCGGGTGCAGCCGCCTGTTGGAAATCCAGAATCAAATATCATCGAACAAGAAGAAGTGGTGTGTGCAGAAGGAAAAAATATGTTTCACTAGTTTGATGAAATCATGAATAATCTATTTAAAAATTCGTAGGAGTCACTTTCCCAAAGCGTTCCTCCTCCCTGCCTCGAAGGCTGTTTCCTCGGTGATAAAGATCTCCTTGTTCTCAAATACCAGCAAACCTTTCTCCGCCAGACTGCACTTACCGTTATGGTGCTGCCTAAGCTAATGCTACTGGACCAGCTCAAACTCGAAACTTCCAGATTTCAGTTTTCAGCAAAATTCTGAAACAAGAAGAAAATCCACCTGAGGAACGCCACTAGATTGCTTCCAACACATAAGCTAATGCTTCTTTTTCTGCTTCATTAGAAGCTCACAGATATAGCCATGTTTTTTGAAGTTCTAAATAAGAAGTTATGCCATACAAAAACCTTGTCACATAATCAATTGTTATCAACCATTTCTTAGTACTTAACCATTCACCTGTTTGACAACTAAGAAAGTTGCATTGAAAATTTTATGATTAAAGCCAGCTCCAAAACAACACCATCTGTTTGTTTTTGTTTTAATTGTTATAGTAACAGCATTTACCAGTAAGCACAGTGAATAACCAAGAATGAACGAGTCTCACGGGGAATCGGTCACCAGATAGCCAATAGCACGTGACATAGACTTCTACCAGGGGTAGCAGAGAACACAATCACAAGTAACCATGATGTCAAACAGGACATCTCATAAGCCTGTGTACCTACAAGCTGGTACATGCAGGTATATAATATGCCCTGTTTTTCAAGTTAGCACGATACATAAGGCACCAAATCAATAGTTACAACTAGCTTCATAAGTGGAGCATCATCATAAGCATACTCCAAACTATGCACTTGGATTAGGGGCAGAGACAGTATCCTCACCGGCAAGATCTAAAGTTAGATAGAACAAATATATACCTCACCCATGTCATACCTACCACTGGCATCTCACTGCTAAGACTCAATTCTACCAGGATTGCTATCATCCGAATCGCCACAGTGATCAAACCAATCTCGCACCACTTGACATTGTGCGGCAACCGAAAGTGTTCCCCCATCATCATTTGGCTTGGTTCCAGACCACACAATTGCCCTTCACCTCCACTTGGCTTTAGATCTCACCTCCACCTATCATAGTCTCACCTAAGTGAGTAGCACTGTCCCCCTCACTGGATTGAGTATCAAAATCCATGTATTTACCGGAGCGAGGCCAGTAAACAGCCTCGGAAGAAAGTTGTGGTCGGGTTACAAGTGAGTGCACAGCAACTACCTCCTGGCTTTCCTCCTCAGGAGCCGAAGCTTCTGCAGGCCTCACAGATGACTCCCTCTGGGCTGGGACCAGCTCCTCAGAGTAGGTGGGACTGTTAGGTGCTTCGAGGGTGTGGTGAGCACCCCCAGCACTGGTACCACTAACACTAGCACCTTCATCATAGCCAGACAAGACCCTGCCCCTGAGGTTGGCAAGTTGATCGAGGATCTGCCTAAAATCGGCGTCACTTTCGATTTCATGAGGGGGAGAGAGGGGAAGAGAGGGGAAGAGAGGGGGAGAGAGGGGGAGAGAGGGGGAAAGGTCGAGAGGGAGAGAGAGATTTACACTATCAAGAGGTAAATGCCATAACAGAACAAAATTATTTAAACTACTATCAAAAATTAAATGCCATAAAGTATTAACTTGCTGCTTAAATCAACGCCGTAACACATTGAATAAATCCCGGGCCTAAACCCCACAAAAAACACTTGGTAGGGAGATCTGCTCATATACTACTACTTATATCCCTATTGCTTAGAATCAATGATTTCTATTCAACAGTTATTGGTTCAAACTTTCAAGTTTTAACATACGTAATAATGTAATAGATTTGCGTCCTCCATGGCCGACCCAACGGCATCCACTCTCCTACTCCCCAACACTTTGGGGTCTACCCCAAATAGGCGTTAGCAAATCCACCGGGAGCACGACCCAGACACACAACACCGGAGTTTACACGAGTAAATATTTTATTACATGAATCTATTTAGCAATATATAATGGTACTTACCACAATCCATAAGACTTATGTCTATAAAGCAACATAAAATCTCCTTTTATAGGAGACAACGAAGAACATTTACCCATTATTAGGGGTAAACCAACGACATATAACAATATAAGTAATGCACCAATCAAAATATAGAACACAATTCGGTAAATAAAACAAGCCAATGATACAGGTGAGCACATGGCCAAACAGCTCTGGGCTGCTTTCCTGCTCTTTCTAGAGTCATGAAAATTTTTCACTCCTTATATGATCCTTCACCTCCTTGGTCGCTGTTCCCAGACTGTTCATCTTTAATAGCCCACTTCTAGTGGTGGGTAGCCAGATTTCTGGGTGCCAGGCTATTTCAATCAGCCATTTTCTAGACTGACTCAGGTCAAGGGGGGACTCGAGGTGGGTACTATATGTTTATATACATCAATACAGGGTCAATGCAGAGTCTGTACAGGGTCCGGCTAGCCAGGTCAGATTTTCGGGGGAATTTGTGGAGATACAAAAGGGGAAAGGCTCTGGTGTTACTTTAAACCTTCATTACTGACAGGGCAAGGGGTGTAGGGGGGTTTTACGGTTGGAGGGGGTGGGGAGGGGACAAATCGACTAAGTACAATGTAAATCTCCCACAATAAGTCAGAATTTTATGATCACTAGCTTAAACAAAAACTTACAAACCTGAAAACTTCAACCATCAAAAACCCTATTTTTTTACCCACAAAGATGACAACTCTCATAAGGCTCCATATAACTGAAGCAGAAACGTGACATCAACTGTACAAAAACTAGACAGCTTAAACAATAATACCTTTAATAGGCCGCAGTTTACACAACCACTCAGTTTGCCAGAGGTTAACATATAAGTTAGTTAATTGCTAATAACATTTAAAAATATCTGTTTTTCTCTATGAGTTATATAAACAATATAAACTTGATGATAATTTCTTGTCCTTTTTTATTCCTGTTGGTATTGGTAAAAATATCTTTTGGAGGATCATATACCTGCATAAAAAGTTTTCACGGGTTGAATGGAAGAATAATCAGCAAGTGGTATCTTATACACAATGTATGAGCAAGAATTCAGTTGCAAAGCTTAAAGTATCTGAAACAAATGATCAAATAAAGTGTTAAAGAACTTTACTATATTTTTATCACCTCTAATATTGCGCAACTTACCGATGGTTTCAGCATTGAACTTATAGCCATCCGATGGACTTGACAATAATTTTTATGCATACCGAACACTGGCCCGGCATATGCAATATATCCCCGCCCTGGAAGGCCATGCCCGGTTGGCAGCAAGATGGTTACCATAGACTGAGGAACCAAAATAGCCTCAGAGGATTCAGAAGACCATATCCATCAAATACCCATATGTATATCTAACGAAACTTGCAGCAAAGGCTTATAAAGACAGATAAAATACAACAGGAAGTACAGAAGCTCAGGATTGGCTAGTGAGCCCATGACTCCGCCCTCTTCTTCTGTGCTCCACTAACCTCTATTATTTCATGCTAGTATTTGTATATTACCAATGAATCAAAGTAATGGCTTTGAACTGCATTATAACAAATGTGAAGCTTTAGTAATCAATATTGCTAAAAAAACCAACTCTTGCGCCAAAACTAAACGTGGAAACTAATTTTTAAGTTCTTTGCAAAAAAGTTTGTGATACATCAATGACGGATATGACTGCATTCATCTGTAAATCAGGAGCAGAAATTTTAGTAACGCCACTTTCTTAGTAATATTGGAATTTATTTCACATAGTGTGACCAAAGCGTTGTAGTAGCATGCAAGTGGTACGTGCTGCAGCTAGCCTACATCTAAATTGATACACGTTTTTTCTGACTATCAAATGAGTCATTGGATTGCGCTAGCAAACTTGCTTGGCAAGTTTTTTTGTTGAAATCGCTACTAGCTGCTGCAGGCAGGCTGCAGTGAAGCAGATGAGCCAAGGAATTCACTTGCTACTAGCAGCTGATTGCACTGTTTGAATATCAGCGGTTAGCTAGTAACTAATGTGCCTGGTTGCTGTGTGCTGAAATCTATTTTTGTGTTTATAATCAGCCTGTTTATTGTTAGCCTATCATGTAAGCCTATTTTCAACTGCACATTTGCATATTATACTCTACAAATGTGTGGAAATGAGCCCAAGGGGGGTACAGTTGCTTATGTACTTGTACTGATAGGCTGTCTGTGCAATTACACATATATTGACATTTCCGGAATAAATTATTGATAATTTGAACTGTTTGTAGTTAATCTGGCAGGTTGGCTCAATAATTTGTTTTGTGTTCTGCCGAATTCGGCAGACCCCTGTGCCTCTCTATCAACCACAAAGTTATTACTGATTAACAGTAGCTATCTGCAGTAGTGTTTCTATACACAAAAGCTAGTTCAATACTAGTGCTTACAACTCGGTATAGCCCGGCATAGCTCGGCACAGCTGGTACCCTGTGTTGTGACGCTGATTAGTTGTAAAACAAGTTTATTCCCTGTCTCCTACTACTACCTGGTGCTTTCTTTAGTAGCTGTTCGGTAAAGAACTCGCGTAAATCCCTTACAGTAGTTGTTAGATTAATTAAGTTAAAATGATGCCTATCAATAGAAGCTCTAGACTCGCATAACTTTGATTGAAAAAACACATTGCTGTCCAAAATGGCATACAGTAAGCAGGTGCTATCTTTGTGTATGGAGTTCTATTGTTTGTTTCAGCTGTGCCTCATTGGCAACCCTAAAGGCGGGTCTCATAAGCGGAGCTTGTGTGAGCAGCACCCTATACCCATGCCCGCCGTTACACAGGCTACTCTTCGGAAAAGGCAGAGGGGGATCTTTTACTAGCATGACTCCATAGTTATCATGGAGAGTGCAATCAAACTAGGGACCAGGTTATTTTTATGCCCATATCCGACCAGGCAGAGCATATAGGAAGCCAAATATCTTGCTCACAGATAACCGTGTTGGGAATTGAACCCCAGATCCTGGATTGAAGTGCAAGCACTTTAACCACTAGACCACACGTGCCTCCAACCAACACCAATTTTTTCCTATATCCTGATGTTGTCCATTCAAGATTAAGGATTATATCAATGTGGGCGGTGGTAAGGCCCTATTGGACGGTGGTAAGGCCCTATTGGACGGTGGCTAGGCCCTATGTACCATTTATCAATTACCTCAGAAGTTATAGTAATAAGTCTAATATTTATTCCTGGTTTAAAGTAACTATTAACGCTTACTTTCTGCCACAAAGTTGACAGAATATCACTAGAGTGATTTGATTGTTTAAACTTCCCAAACCAAATTTTAGCAATCAAATGGGTATTTAATCCTACAGGCAGCCCAATGAACATGATGATTCTCTGAAGGCCACAGAAAACAAATCTTACAGGACTTTTTGTGCTGTGACATACATCGACGATGAAATGAATGCTACATATTGGGAAATGTTGTTGGAGGAAGATTTCTCTAATCACAGTACTAGCAGGCCTGCCATACTCCAGGTAAAGTGCCTTTTGGTGTTAGTATATTTTTTGGATATTCAGAATATGTACTCTTAAACAACATCAAATTAATTTTTGATGACTTTTTTCATGAATCCCACATTAAAGTCTTGCCTTATCAGTGCAGAGTAATATTTTATACAATAAGTGCTGTTCTACCAGTTGGTGACAACATCATTTTTCATTTTTTTTGTATTTTTTTAGATTGATTTATGCTATTGTTAATTTTGTCCAGTACTCTCACAATTTTGCTGACATACAGAACATATGGTGGCAGTAACACCACACTGTGACCAGTGTTCACTTTTTTAGTGAAAGCATAGAAGCTTAAGCATAACATTTTCTTTCTGAAGATTGGCACTTGACTATTGAAACTTTCTCGTTTAAAAAGACAGCACAGTTAATAAAAGAAAGAAATAACAAACAAAACAAAAATCTGATAACTTTCTGCACATTATACATACAGTTTCAGTTAAAAAAAGAAACCTGAGTAGTTATCCAATGAACCGGATGACAAAATAGTAATCTCTTGATATTAAATGGAGGCAACAGTATTTTTTGTTGAGGTAATAAGAGTATTCGGGACCGCTGTTCGCCGAACACATTGCAATAAAAATAACCAGACCATCAAAAGTTTTAATTTATAAATATTAACTTTGTTCGAAACTAGTGGGTCAACAGGAAGTAGCACACTGAATAAAACAAAATAATCAATGAATACTTATTTATATTGTTCGTAGGTCACAAATGAAACTGAATACTAAATAAATGAACACAAGCGAATTGAATTTTTTTGTTTTTATTGACCGGTTTTATAACTTTGAAAAATAAATCGGAACCGTAGCAAGCATTAAAAATTTACTAAATTAATGGGCAGGTTTACAAATTATTCCAGTTTATAGCTGTTCAATTTTTATTATTTCCTTTATTATTTTGAAAATAGGGAGTTATCTTGAGTATGATTTGTTTGGTAAACTATAACATTTCATTGACAATTATGTTCTAAAGTAATGTTTCGTTTCATAGGCAACATATTGAACTACGGGCACCTATTAGTTTTCATACTTCGCTCGACCAACAGGTACTCTTATTACTTTATTTTAGAAATGTGAAAATGTGAAACGCCAATTGGAGCTCTGTAATTGGATGCTATTAGTAATGAAAATCATTATGTAATAAAAATGAGTAACTATTTGAGTTAGAAACATGTAGTTGCATGAAAAAAACACAACCCAAAAAAACACGAAATATAAATTTCTACTTTACCAGTAACATTTGAAAACCTCACTCAAAAGTTTAGTTTTTTATTTACCCTTAATTTTGAACATTCTCCACACATTTCATATAGCCTCTAAACTCAATCACCTCAGCAAAACATACTTCAAAGAACATTATGCTACACCCATTTTGCTTTAAAACATCAATCATAAAAGGAGGAGAATTGCTGTTGTGGATTTAAACTTAAATTATTACCACCGTTGTATGTACATTATCATAGCCAGGTGGCCTGGGTGACTTTTATATACCGGTTAAAAAGATTATCATAGTACATTTACATTGTTATTTTGTAAAAAGTTTTTTTGAGAAACAGCTAAGAAAACATCAAAATTGCAGAGTAATCAAGCCATTAATTATAAATAATACAAACATGAAAATTCAGAAATTAAAAAAGATCAAATAAATTCTTGACAATCAACGTGAATGAAACTACTTTTTCATGTAGTGAATTATACCATTAAGCTCATGTTTGGTAATTTTCATAAAGATATTTTGACGAGCCGTATATGATGTTAACTCTATATTGTAATGGATTTTGGTCTGGTTTCCACGAATATCCATTATTCTCGAGTTTGATGCCTCTCTAAGAAGAGGACACTGTGCTGCTCGACAGTGACAGCTAGGTAAACACAATTGGATCATACGGCACAGGCAGAGCCCAAGGCTCACACAAACACCACAGGGTGAAGTTTGAATATTGACCTTATTCCTAAAACAACCAAAGTCCTAGGGTGGCAATCCACTAGGGTTATCAGCAAGATATGAGAAATCAATGCAAAGAATACGAACTGTTCCGGCCTTTTTATAGGTAGCTTGCAGGAAATAATTAGCATAAAATCATATAAGAATAACGGCACAGGAAGTAATTAGACCAATGTTACTTCAATGGTTTAAATGTTATAAACGCCAAGTGGCTAGAGGCGGAGTCCTATCTTTTATTGTCCAATCAGCTGGTTTTGGAGGTCCTCTGCTATGGCGGCCATCCTTGATCGGCTTTGAGCCATCATACCGGGTCGGTAGGGATCAATACCGGCCCTGCAAACTGTGCTACATGCACAGTAGGGCTCTTCCACCGGCACAGCATCTTACCGATAGCTGTGAGTGAAGTTCTAGCGCACTTGGTGTAGAGGTAGTGTAGCAAACAACCAGTTTACTATTGTCATTCATTGTCATCCACAATATGGAGAAAATTAGTTGAGCTTTCAAAACTTCAATATTTTTCTTTTTCAAACTTTAATGCCAGTTAGTTGTTTTTGCATTTTACTCCAGTACCTAATCACCTGCAATCAGAAAGTAGTTAGCTACTTTAAGGTCAGATTTTAGTTCTTCACTACACCTGATACTTACGAGATTTCTAATTAACTTTCCAAAGCTGATGGTTGTGATCAAAATTTTCCATAACTATATGAACTTTTTGAAAAAAAACAACAATAAAAATACATGCAATTGAGGCTGCCAGTAAAGTTATTCTGACAGCACGAAATAGTGATGTCATATTCTAGGAATCATAAACTTTGAACAAAAACTGCAAGCCGGACTTGAAAAGTTTTTAAAATGGCTGAATCTGGCAGGCAAAAAGTCAAAACTGCTCACATTCTGAGAAATAGTCTGATGAAAAGGTTTGACTGAAAAATTTTAATATTCCATTTTATCAGCAGCTTATTCATACTGAGAAGCCATTGATTGATTATAATCTCAGACCTGAATTGTTGAATTTTGATCAAGCTTTTATTAATCACTGCAAAGATGATGAGTTTCTAATTGTGATCGGTTTTCTACTTTGATTTGCTTTTAAAAGCTTTCTAGTATAATATTGATTAAAACTCAATTGTTTAAAAACTATAATAGAACTTCAGAATTGTGTTAGATTATTTCCATTACTTGAAACACAAAATCTTTTAGTGGTGTTGGATTTACTGACCAGAACTTGAGCTAAATAAGATAGAATAATGAACTTTAAGAAGTTTTTGGCTTAAAAGACCAGTTTAACTAAAGCCATAAAAAATGGCTAGGGCGACTTGATTTAGAAAAACTTTATTGATAATTTCATATTTACAAGACATCAGCAACTTTTCTTAATGAAAACGCAAGCTTCAAAAACTGCCCTTACAATAATGACTATTCCATTTTAGCAAACTTTGGGGTTATTGCTATACCATGTTACAGAATTTATCTGAATCATTGCAAGCTTGTTGGTATTATTTAGATTAATGACAGATCCAAACATTAATCCGACATATCTTGCAAGACTGATTGCTAATCCAGTTGACCAGAGATATGACGCCACAATCAATTCACTGGTAGACAACAGTAAGAATTATTTGATGCTTTTACATGCTCTAAAATTTGTCTGAGTACTAAGAGTAATGGCATTCATGGCTCACAAAACCAAAAATATCTAGTAAAAATTAATCAGATCTCAATAAATTGATCAACAAATAATTATTTATTCAAATTAAGAATCAACAAAAAGTAGGTCAATAAAAAAAATGAATAATCAATGAGCTGTTATTCATATTGTCTGTAGGTTTTGAACAAAACTGAACACTGAATGAAATATAACAATCAAATATTTTTTGGAGTATAAACAAAACAATTTTAAAACCTCAAAAAATTACTATCTGGTGCCATAAAACTGCGATACAACAAAGGCCATTTTTACTTATCAGGTTTGATGAAAACGACGGATGTTTTTTAGTTTTCCTTCACTTTTTATGTAAATTGACAGTTACTCTAGGTACAAATGAAACTATTAAGATAATCTATTACATTGAAACCCGTTACCAACTTTAGGTTCGCTAATTGTCTAACTTTTCATTTTTTAATCAGTTGATCCAGTAACTTCAAACGCTAAAGTTAAGTTTTTTTGTTAAATAATCTTTATCTGGATTTGTTTTCATCATTGAAAAAAATTCCAAAGGTGAAATCAAATTAAAATCTATGATTGTTTGAAAAGTTGAATAATTCGCAACAAGAATTACATTCTGTAGTATGAGTTAACTACAGTCAGTCTGATTTGAAACAATGTTATGATCATACTTGTCCAATCTACGTCTAGAAACAAAAAACATGTTAAACTGTTCCTCCAAGTGTTTTGTTGTACCTAGCTGGTAACTGATGTTTGTGAATACAATCCAAGCTTTTTTGTAGTTTTTGGATGTGTTAAAAATGTTTAAAAACAAAAAAATGGAATGTTTTTAATCTGAAGTGGTAATCACTAGTTGGTGGTCTCACAAACAAAACAATGGATGTATAAAACTATCTCACACGGTCATAGAATACATTTGATATATTTATTGACTTCTACTTTTTAGGGACTGATTGTTTTGATGAGTATTTGATGAGAATTCAGAGAATATTTGTAAGATTCTTTCGAGATGTCAGTGCAAAGAAGAAAGATTGCTATGAAAAATACTGTGAAATGCTTTTGGAAAAGTTATTCAACAATGGAACTCATATCCATGGTATCGATATTTATCAGGTAATAAATATTAACCATTGCAGTTTTGTCTTTCAGGAACAAATGCTTAGTTACTTTATAAAAAGTTTTTAAACCAAAATTTACATTCACATTTATAAGCTATCTGTCTATATGACAATAGCTGAATGCATTTATGCTCATCGCCGAAAGCTAAGCAAACATTATTAAAAATAAATGGTAGAATAACAGTAATATAATAGGAGCAGATATCTGACGGGTTAATCTGGACAATCAGGTAATACTAGTCTCCAAAGTGAGTTTTATTAGGCACATTTTTATGCGCACCAAGTGTTCAATCCTGGTTTGTAGATCGGTATGCATTATGGATTTAATGAGCAGTTGATTGTGATCAATAGTGTTTTGATTGATAAGAATTTGATTGAAACTTGGCGGGGTAATTATTTTGTTGGGCACAATATGAAACCCTAGGTAATTTGTTTTGTGCAGCGAGTCAAATGCTAGGTTTAAATCTCTCGTTTGTAAAATGTTTCTGCTTATTGTTTGAATTGAATACTATCATGACTTAGTACAAACCGATGTGAGAATTCACTGTAAAAAAGATTAATTACATTATAAAACTATTGATAGGCAATACGTCGAGTGAGGAAGACGAGGAGTGAAAGCGAATTAGTAGACGATGTTGTGCTACTTTTGAAATGAACAGTGATCATAGCTGTGATGATAATGGTATGGATTGTTGGTTTTTCTGATTTTGAAGGAGTTGCCAAGTTCAATTTCTATGAAAGCGCTGTTGAACGGATACAAAAAATTAAGAGTTACCCTAATCGCATCACAAATGAAACGTTATTCGACTAAGAAACATCTAATTTGTTTTAGAGCTCGCTGTCGAAGGTATTGATGCAAGACTGCCGTTGCTATTTACAGCTATTATAGCGGGACCGATTGGTCTGGCAAGACCTAACCAATTTTACCAATGATTAAAATTAATCAGACTATTATCATCCGCCGCCAGTAGAAATACATTACTGTTACAGAGCTTATCGAAATGCCTTCGGCCGAGTATTCAGAGTGATATTTAATAAAGAGATGAGTGATATAACAATGAGTTTTCCTAGAGATCCACAAAACAAGTGGTTGATAATTGATGATATTATGGATGAAGCTTCTGGCAAAACCAATGCCATCAAAAGACCAAAACATAATCATCATTTGAATATCAGTGTCTTTTTTAAAATTCAAAATCTTTTTTTGAAGGAAAATCATACAATTTCTCTGAACAGTCGCTATCTTTTCTATTTAAAAACCCTTGAGATGCTTCTTCCATCACCTGTTTGGCTCGACAAGGTTCTCCCAGATTATCGAAATTAGTGCAAGAAGCCTTTCAGCAAGTGCCAGAAAAAGGTTATTATTTTCTCTCTCTCTGTAGAGGCACTCCTCAGCAAATGGGTGATGGAAACAAATTATTGGGAAGTTTTGTCTCAGACAAACTTATGGTGTTATATCTACCAAAGTAAAAGCATACAGATCCAACATAACCCAGCAAAGCAGCACACATTCGTTTTGTCAATTAAACAATTAAAACGATAACACGATGACTAAAGGTTTATAGCTAAATTTGAGAAGAAAGAGGATGTGTTGTAGTCACAAAGCAATGTGTTTCATGACATTCAAAAGTTCGTAATCACTAATGCAAAAAATACACCAGTATGGCGGTAATGGATTGCGCCAGAGTTATTATAGATGGTACTATACCATTATCACTATCTCAGTACAATCAATTGCAGTGAATACATTGCTAGCCTTGTCATGACGTTAACGATACACGATAAAAGAAAATTCCTTCAAAAATAAGGATTTCTAACTTCACTACAATGTCCTCCCATCAGCACTGTAGATCAGAGTATACAAAAAGATATAATTGGATGAAAATGAACAATTTCAGACGGTCAGAGTAGCTTTTTGGCTCCCAAGGACTAAGTAAAATAGAAAAATTCCCCATCAAAAAAACCAACTCATATTTGTTTCAGTCTTTGATAGAAACTGTCAAAAAATTTATATGAGGCAATACTCCGCTAGGCTCAAAACAGTTTGTCGACCTGCCACGCTACAAGAAAGAACTGCACAAACTAGTTGATTAGCGTCTGATAAATGAAAAACCTGAAATAGCTCAAACTGGTGGAGGAAAACTATTAGCCGCTATAATCATTCCCGTTGTACCAGTTTTACCAACAATAAAATCATGACTCTTTAACCATTGACATTTTCCAGACCTTATTTTCTTGTTCCAATAAATAAGTTTTGTTTTGTTTTGTTTTGTTTTCTGAGCTGTGCCTTGTGGGCAACCCTAAAGACGGGTCTCATAAGCTTGGAGCTTGTGTGAGCAGCACCCTATACCCATGCCCGCCGTTTCCGGCTACTCTTCCGAAAAAGCAGAGGGGGATCTTTTACTAGAATGACTCCATAGTTATTATGGAGAGTGCAATCAAACTAGGGACCACGTTATTTTTATGCCCATATCCGACCAGGCAAAGCATAGGAAGCCAAATATCTTGCTCACAGATAACCGTGCTGGGAATCGAACCCCCAGATCCAGGATTGAAGTGCAAGCACTTTAACCACTGGACCACACGTGCCTCCTAAAGTACAAAAGAATAAAGAGAAAATTCCAAAATAACAAACACTTAGCGGAGAAAAGAGTCACACCACCATTATAGTTCCGCTGAATTGAAGGTTATAACGGTCAGAGATATGAGGTGAAAGAGAAATGCTTTATTAGAAACGGTGGGCGATCCTGACATGTCAGAGTACAAAAAAGTAAACAAAATCGTTCAGCACATGCAACGATATTTGAATGAGGTAAAGAAAATTAAAAGAAAACAAGGAACTAATAATGTTACTGCTGTAGAAAAACTCAAACTTCCCACGCCATCACCAGTTGCCAACACTACTGATACCGATGAAAAAGTGTCACTTTTTCACTAGATTACACTACCACTACATGTAATTTTTCAATAAGAATGCCTATAACAATGAAACTATTTGACTCCTAGTAATTCCGATTCCCTCGAGTAATCAATCGTCTTGCTGGTGACGACGATAATGTTGACGTTATTGATGATGTTGTGGTTCATGATGTTTGGGGGCAATGTTGATGTTGTTGAAGAAAATGTATGAAAAAAGCGACTAGTTACATTAAAAAAATAGTATCCGACATGACATCGAGGAAAAGTGATCAACCAAATTGGCATCAATGTGCTAAACAAGTTGACATAATTAGTACAATACGATCCATAGATGGAACAAATTGAAAATTTTTTGGGAAATAGATGAGCTCTATGCTGTTCAAAAGGCTGTTGGGTGACCCATTGAGCAACATTGATTCAATAATTATGACGATTTGAACTACGGTAGACTAAAAAGCCTGCTAGTGAGTCGAGGAATCATAAGCATTAGAAATTTTTCACGGCAAACATGCAACAGTCGCTCGATGAAAATCGCAAGAGCTGAGAAATGCCTGGCGACCAGTTTAAAATGTTTTAGTACAGTGTGGCATTACACACAACTATACAAAGAGCTCGGCCATTGTTACAAGCTCGTAGAAAGGGAGGCAGTAAAAAGAGAATTCACTAATGGTTGAGCGGAAAAGATGCCTACATTCTAAACAAGAAGGCAGTAATAAAGTTCGTATGTCGCCATGCTATCATTGCCGGAATAGGAGAGCAGATTTAAGTTAATTTGGTGGATGTTTGTTCTTGATAGATAAAAACGATTTTTGCTAACAGCTGTCGTCTCGCTATCTTGAAAAGATTGGCTGTATCTCTCATCTTCAAAATCGGTCTACTTTAGCTAGCGGTTTCAAAAACACACAAAATGCAATATGCAATGTTATATCAACTTTGTTATTGTAAAAAACAAAACCAATCAAAAGAACAATGTTTTCACTGAAAACTTATGTATGTCTTTCGAAATAAATTTTAGCAGTGTTACTACTAACACCACCACAGCCACCGCCGCTGCCGCCAATGCCGCTGCCACTGGCGCTACCAGTACTACTACTGCTACTACTGCTGCTACTACCGCTTCCGCTACCGCTGCCGCTGCCGCTGATGCTACTAGTACTCTCCAGCGCAAGTAATTTAGTTATTTTAATTAGTGTAAAGTAATAATTTGTCAAGTCTTACCTGCTAAAGGGAATTAGTAGTTCCGGTGAAAATTGTTCCTTCGGCCTCCGGTGCTTGACCTAAAAGTAAATAAAAATGTTTGATAGCAACACAATATCTAAAAAAAATGTATCGTTCCGAAGTACATACAGTAAAATTGAAAGAGCAAGGTTGTTAGATTGTAGGAAAATCTCTTTTCTAGGGCAACTAGTTTAGCTCCTCAACTCGTGTTTAAAAGTTATTTGTTAAATCTTAATTTAGTACTAAACAGTCCTAGTAGCTCAAGTAGATATTGTTGCTTCAGACGTTGATGCTGAATCTAAATCGATAGATAGAATTCAGTTGCCCTCCGTTAAAAAAAAATTCGTTCAATCAGTGCCCTATGACTTTTTTTTGGTTAAAAATATTAAGTTTTTGCAAATTCATGATGCAAAATTTAAAATAAAACACTTAAATTTCTGTGCAAACAAATAACTTAACACTAGTTGAAGCTTTACGAAAAAATATTTTTAATTTTACGGTTTTTTTTGCCAAAAAAATTGGACAAAAATAAAAAAATCTGAAACAGTTTTATTCTTGAGCAAAAAAACTATTAGTTTTTTCTTTGCTCGAAAAAAAAGCAAAATGTTTCACATAAAGAAAAACGTATAAAAATTGATAAATTTTCTCCTGACAAGAATGTAATTCTTGCTAATTCTCTGCATGAAAAAAAAGACAAAAGTTGTTACGTTTTGTGAGAAAAAAAAAACTGTTGAAAAAAGCTGAAGTTTTTTGTGAAGAAATGTATTTTTTGCAAATTCTTTGCGCAAAAAAAACTAAAAAAAAGTTGCAAAGTTTTTTACCAAAAAAACTTAAAAGTTGCTAAATGCGTGCGTGAAAAGAATAGTAAGAGTAGATACATGTTGCGTGAAGAAAAAAACTAAGAATTGTTGAAATTGTGTGTTGCAAAAAACTATTCCTCACAAATTCTTGGATGGCAAAAATACTGCATTTAATGCAGTCTTTCCGGGAATTATTCTCATTGGTTCTAGAGGCAGGCTACTTGGTACAAGTTTAGCTATATAAAAGTGAATGCTTCCATACAGAGAGCATCCACTTCAGTGCTAGAATCTGAGAGAGCAACATCTATTGGAGCTACTAGAATTCTTTAGCAGTAAAGTAAGACTAGAAAAATAATTATGTAACACTAGTTGAAAAGCCTAACTAGTTTCACTGGAGAAAGCCTGTCTCCAAAAATCCAGAGATTTCCTCTCAAGACTGCAGAATGTTTCGATGTTGATAAAATTCATCTTTTGTTTGAGAGGTACCTGGATTCTATTTATTAGTAACATTTTTAATATGAAAATTAGTTTGCATTAATTAGTTATTATGAACTCAGTTTCTGTTAGATATAAAATATTATTTATATGACTTTTATTTTCA
Source organism: Cryptosula pallasiana (assembly GCA_945261195.1). Lineage (NCBI taxonomy): Eukaryota > Metazoa > Bryozoa > Gymnolaemata > Cheilostomatida > Cryptosulidae > Cryptosula > Cryptosula pallasiana. Next base: position 38,594,363 of record OX183134.1, on the reverse strand, counting down.
ATTCAGATCATAATGAATGCACCAGAGAGAGAATGTTATCTCATAGATTACCTACTGGTGGTCTATAGGGGGTTTATAATCTTTCATTCGCTGATACTGTGCTCGGTGAATATGATAGCAACTTATCACACGATGTTGTTCTGCGTGTGATATCAATTAAAAATGTTGAAGTTGCAGTGTAAAGGCCTGGCTACACGATTGCAAAGTCTGTGCGTTATTGCACAAACTTTCCGAAAGGTCAACGCATTTTGCTGATTGGTCTGAGTTTTGCCTGTTTTGCAAACTTTTGACATGTTTAAATTATGTGGTGCGCTTTGTCCAGCGGGCCGTGCAATATTGATTGTGATTGGCTAAAGCGGTCTACAGTGAATCTAGTTATGTGCGCTTCAGTGATTTTGATCCAACCGCTAGTAATAAAAACTACTAACAAGACCGCGGCTAACTAGCTACACTACTATTATTGGTTTTTAACTCAGCTAAGATAATATAACTCCTCAACACAATGTAGTTCAATGCACAGAACTTGCCTTCGTGTAGCACCTAGCTTTTAGTGCAATGAAATTGCACAATTAGCATAGCGCACGAAATTCGCGATCGTGTAGCCAGGCCTTAATACAAATCATCCCACAGAAATACAACCAAACAGCATGACTTTGAAATGTTACTATCTATGTTAAATGCAGTTGACATTGGAGCTTTTTCTAAAAAAACACTCGAAAAGCGTTGTGGGGTGTACAATATTTTTAAACTATGACAAAAATAAATAGTCTTCTAATTATTTAAAACTAATTTGTAGACAAGTTAATTTTATTTATAAGCAGACAAACATTGCTGTTTATTCATTAGACATAGTTTTATATGAATGAATCAATTATTTTGTATAATCAACTTTTTTACTCCATTTACTAGTATAGTAACCCTTATTATAAGTCTGCTCAGAACTTTTACTCTGTACCTTGCTTTATAGTAAATTATCGCGACAGTTTGTACCAGCATATGATAGTATTCAAACAATAATTAAAACATGATACAAACAGGAGAGTTAAACCTAACAACTCTCTTGCTGCACAAAAAATCACCCAGGGTTCCATATTGGGCTCAACAAAATAATTAACACTCCCATTACAATCAAACCTCATCAACCAAAACACTATTGATCAGAAATAACTGTACAGTAAATCCATAATGCATACCAATCTACAAACCAGCATTACATACCTGGTGCACATAAAAAGGCGCCTAATGGGTTGTCCTCGTAACTGGTGCACACACAAAAACACTTTGGGAACCAGGAGAACCGGATTGTCTTGTTGAACTCTTCGGAGACCTGCTCCTATCATACTGTTGATAATAAGCTATAACAAAGTGTAGAATAGAATGGATTCGCTTTAGGAAAGAACGTTGGAATATGAAACGAAATGGAGTTTTGCAAATGTTGAAAATGCATTTTTGCGTAACTCTTATTGCTATGACAGAGTTAATAGATCTGAAAGATTGATAGGCTGTTAGAGGACAAAAATATTTTGTTTTTTGTCTATGACACATGCATGTAGGCAGAGTAATTGCTCCGATTTTTTAAACTAAAAAGAAAACAGTTTCAAAGAAGTCACTAACTGAACAAGTTTGAACAAGTTTTATTTTTTATAAGTTGAAAGTCAATAATCAGAGTATGCATAGAGTAATAAATGATATCATAACACAGATGACGTGTGTTCTCTACTAACATCAAAGTTAAAAAGTGAAGATCCGGGCTTTTTTAAAATAACTTAATTTTCTGAACAAGATTTTGTCGGTTTACACTTCCAGGCCTTTCTGGTAGTATTCGCCATCGGCAGAGATCGTCTGCTGGTGAATGACATTGAGAGAGTGGAATTGCTTATTACTTGGACCGGTAGATTCTTTGAGAATTACACCATTGATGAATGGATAGAAGAGAAAGGTGGATGGGTGAGTCCATTTAGCCTTGGTTATATATTTTTAATTTCCTTTATAAAAACAATCTTTTAGAAGTTCTATAGGTGGCATTTATTGGTGTCCAAAAGTATATATTGTCTGCTCAAATTAACAGCCCTCTCATTTACTATGTTTCCATATCATGACAAAATGTCGCCAAATCTCTGTGGTTTGCCACCACAAATAATTGGCGACAAGGGCATATATTTCCACGGCTCAAAGTTTATCGCTGTTGGTTAAACCACGCCCACAGAGGCAGTTGCAGTCAGTGTGCTGTTGAGTGCAATTTAGCAGCCTAGCGCTGCAGGCTGTTTTTTTTTTATTATTATCTTCTTATATTGTGGAATAAATATATGAAAAAAATATTACAGAGTTTTTGGCTAGCTAGGGAAGTTGTGTGGTGACAAAGGATTTTAGTAGCACATTGGCTATGATTCACTAAATGATATTATTTATTATCACTAGTTAGTAATAAATAATAATAAAAAAGCCAAGTAAGTTTTTGTTAAAAAAAATGCTACCAAATGTTTTTTATTAGTGCAATAATTAATTAACAGCAGCTAAGATTCGCTCGTTCCAAATCAGTTGCATTGTTATAAATAACTGTGTAATAATAAAACACAAACGATCGTCGTTAGTTGAATATAAAAGCACACAAGCTAACTATGCCATGCGGTTACAATGGATAATTTCTGGCTTCGTGTTTTATTATGCATGCCTAGTTTTGTCGCCTTTGGTGACATTAGCGTTATCAATAGCACAGAACATCTGGAGTTTGGTTTATCTCCAATTTTTTGCTTTCAGAGAGCGACAAATTTTTTTCCACAAGTCTCACGACAAATTTATCGACAATGGTATTTCCAACAACAATTTCCTTTTATAGCAGGCAGTATCGCCAATTTGTCATGATGTGGAAACGTAGTAATTGCATGTATAGAGTGTTTGTTACTTCAGCTCATGCTGTTGTTGAATATAGAAGTTATATAATATAAAATTAATCACAAACTTTGGCCAATACAATGTTTTATACCCTAAATCGTTTTGTGTGAGTTTCACCGGTTTGCTTAAAAAAATAATTTAATTGAAGATTTAATTTTAAATGGTTCGAGAATATCACATCTATAATGACCAAGTGTTAATATTGTAATGGATTTTGGTCCGGTTAACGCAAAATTCCAATGATCTCATGCATCACACCTCTCGCCAGAGTGGACACTGTGCTGTACGACAGTGACAGTTATTGTGCGAGAATTTGCTGTCGAGTCATGCTTACCTGGCACCAGGTAAGATAGTTTCAATTAACCATAAGTACCAGTGGAGGATGACACTAAAGTTACAAGTTGCCTCCTCCTAACTGTATCAAGAGATGATAATTCTTGACAAGTGTAATGTAAAGGTATCAGAGGGTCAAAGGTCAAACAAGAGTACACCCACCTTAATGTCAAATACCAATAGGACAATAAATAAACGATACGCTCAAGTGATTCACTCACTATCTGCCTTATTATTATAGTAAAATGTGATTGGTCATAGATTATGTTATATATGTTGTATTTTTGTATAAATATGAGAGACTGAGCCAGAGAGCTCAGTTTTATTCTTAGTAATAAAGCTCAAACTTTAAGACTAGTTTTGTTATTGCCAGTAGTAATATATGAGCAGATCTCCCTACCAAGTGTATTTTTGTGGATTAGATCTTGGAGTTGAGGCAATGGGTTACGGCATTGAATGCATTCGCCGAGTTTATATTGTATTTCTTTTGAGGGACGTTTGAGTGGCATTTGAGTGGCATTTAAGTGGCATTTGAGTTTTCATTATTTTTTTACTTAATTTGAACTTATATGGCATATAGATTTTGAATGTATGGCATTTGATTTTTTTTTATAGTTTTTACATTGTATAAAAATGAAACGTGATATGATTGTATGGTTATTGGAAGTTAAGATGTCGGCAGAGGATGATATTGAGATGAGACCAATGAATGAAGTTGATACTGTTGATTTTACTACACGTGATATGATAGATGTTTTACCGAGTATGAAGCGTAAAGCGTTGATAATTATGATGATTTTGGTATTTGTAGTAGGATTTTCCACTTTTGGAGGTGTTACTGAGTTTAGTATGTATGAAGAAGCTATGGAAGAAATACAAAAAGCGAGAAACTCTCCTGTTGGAATCATAAATGAAACTACTGTTGGTTGATGAACATCTTTTTATGATGAATAGGAAACCTGAAAATTATGACGCAAGGATGCGATCTCCTTTTACAGCAATGATTGCAGGACCAACTGGATCGGGAAAGACACAAGCGATTTTTCGAATGATTGAAGCTAGTCAGACTATAGCGCACCCCCCACCAACAGAAATTCACTACTGTTATGGAGCCTACCAAAAAGCCTTTGATGATGTACCAAGAGTGATTTTTCATGAAGGCATGATAGATATAACAGTGAGTTTTCCCAGAGATGGTCGAAATCGATGGCTGATAATTGATGATCTCATGGATGGAGTTTTTGGTAAAGCCGATGGCAATGCTTTGTACACAAAACATAGTCATCATTTGAACATAAGTGTGTTTTTTATTGTTCAGAATCTGTTTTTAAAAGGAAATCGTACAATTTCCTTGAATAGTCATTATTTTTTTCTTTTTAAAAACCCTAGAGATGCTTCTTCTATTTCCTATTTGGCTCGACAATGTTTTCTATCAAAAGTAAAATATGTACAAGAGGCTTTTGAAGACGCAACAAAAAAACCATATTCTTATTTACGAATAGATGCGACTCAACAAACGAATGATCAACATAGACTATTGGGAAATTTTACATCAGATCTCCCTATGATATTATATGTACCCAAGTAAAAGGATATAAATACAATTACTATTCGTTTCACCGCAATCATATTTTGTTATTCAACGACACAACACGAAAGAGTTATAATGACTAAAGCTTTGGAGAAAAAATTAACAAGAAATGCTGCTGTGTTGTTATCACTCAACAATGCAACCTTTGCTATTCAAAAGTCTGTTATAGCCAAAGCCAAAAAGGAGTTTATTATGACTCTAATGGAATGTTCTAAAGCTATTATAAATGGAACGACACCATTGACAACATCTCAGTATAATCAGTTACAGCGGAACTCAAAGGATATTAGCACTTTAGTAAGAAGATCAACGTTAGATGATAAGAAAGCTGTATTGCAAAAAGGAGAGGTAGAGGGAATCTTTTGGATGCTATTATAAACCCTATTGTATCTGTTTTGTCATCAATAAAAAGATGAATCGTCAGCCTTTAACATTCTCCAGACGTAATTTTATACTCACTGAAGATGAATACTATAGATTAACGGAAAAAAAGGAGAATAAAACAGTGGTAAAGGAAGAGAAGACCAGACCTCCATTGTATTATAATCTTATGGAAGCTATAACAGTGAGAAATATGAAGAGAAAGCGAAATGATCTACTGGAAACGGCTTATGATTCTGATTTATCCTCACACGAAAAGTTAGATGAAAATGTTGAAAACCTACGTAGGTATTTGTCTGATGTCAAAAAGATAAAAAATAATCAAAATCAGTCACAAAAGGATAGTTGGAGTTCCATTAAGAAAAAAAAGATAGAGTCTACTTCTCCTTTGGCCAATAGCACAGTTATTGATGATAAACCTAGTATCTATTCACCAAATTTCAATGAAGTCAGTGAGTTAGAATCAGTAAAAACGAATGATGATGATGATGATGACATTGGGATAGAATCAATAAAAGGGAGGTTGTTTGATACTGAAGACTCAACCCTATTTTGAAATACATTTGTTACTGATGGAGAAGATGAGCATGATAGTGAAAGCGAAGGTTTAAAAGAGTTTGAAAAAAAAGCAACTGATTTAACAACAAAGAGTGATCAAACGATTGCTGCCAGAATGTTGAATAATCTGAGTAAAATTGGTAGATTCGACTCGGAGAAGAACATACTGAAAATTGGAGAACGTTGGTTGAATCCTAAAACTTCCAAAACTTTACTACGAGATGTTTAACCGAAGGAGGTAAAATACAATCGGGAAATACCAATTACAGTAGATTTAAAAGCTTGCTGAATGATGAAGGAATCACAACTGTCAGGAAATCCCCACATCAAACACGTGGGAGTCGGAAGAAAAAGTTGGTCATTCCCGGTACTAATTCATGGACATCGACACGCTAAAAGAGTTGTATTACAATCCTGCATTACATACATCTCTACGAGGAGCTAGAGCTTTACTGAAAGCTCGTAGAAAACGAGAGGGAGAAAAAAGAATCCGTGAATGGTTGAGTGGTGAAGATGCCTACACGTTACATAAAAGAGTTGTAACTAAGTTTAAGCGTCGTCCTACAATTGTAGCTGGAATAAGGGAACAGTTACAGGTAGATTTGATGGATGTTCGATCTCGAAAAGACGAAAATAATAATACAGCATTTTTACTGACTGCTGTTGATTCTCTATCTAGAAAAGGTTGGGCTGTGCCGCTCATCAACAAATCAGGACAGGTAGTAGCCAGAGGATTGAGAAGAATACTAGAAGGGGAAAACTATAAAGCTTTACAATCTGATAAAGGTAAAGAGTTTGACAACGTATATGTCAAGACTCTGCTGGCGGAGAAAAAAATCAAGCGCTTTACAACCGAAAATGAAACGATAAAAGCATCAATGGTGGAGCGTTTTAACAGAACTTTAAAAGAGAAGATATATAGGTATTTGACATATAAAGATGATGACAGATACATTGATGTTTTACCAGAAATGGTTAATGCATACAACAACACAATTCATGGTGCTATAGGTATGAGACCGAATGAAGTGAATTTTCAAAATCAGGAACTTGTATGGAATCGTGTGTATGAAGGTGGTGAACATAGTTTAACTCAAGAAGCAAAACTAAAGATTGGGGACTATGTGAGAATAAGTAAGGCAAGAGGAGCGTTTGAAAGAGGATACACCCCGAATTGGACGATTGAGATTTTTATAATCACTGATGTACTTATTGATGAAAAACCTGTTGTATATAGGGTGAAAGATTTGGCTGAGGAGATGATTGATGGCACCTTTTACGAAAAAGAGTTGCAAAAAGTAAAAAAACCCACGATTTTCAGAATTGAAAAGATATTGGGAAGAAGAACGAGAAGAGGTAAAAAACAGATTCTGTTCAAGTGGTTAGGTTACGGAGAATAGTTCAACGAGTGGGTAGATGAATAGTTTATAAGGAAAGAACGCTCGATATAATCATCATACGTTGGGAAAATGTCGATGCTGATAACTTTACCCTCAAACTCTAGCGGTGAACAGTTTCCTGATAATAGCAATTCTGAATTTACAGTGAAACTGTATAAATATTTGGTTATCAATGGTGGTAAATGGGAGGTAGGTCTGCTAGATGTGTCTTATTCTAATAATTGGAAGGATGTTACCGAAGGGAAAATATATCTAGAAAAGACTAATGTCTCTGGTAAAAGCGAAAAGTCCTTCATCTTAATTGGTAATGGAAGATATGATAGCATGGAGGAGTTGGAGGAGATTATACGAAAGAGAATGAGTGAAATGGATTTAGACAAAAAGTTTACCATCTCCTGCAACAAGATCACCAACACCACTTTACTAACTAACAGTGATCGTGATACTACCATAAGCTTTTCCAAAGATATGGCATATATTTTTGGATTTGGACCAGAAACTATGTATCCTCATGGTAGATACAATAATATCTCACCCCCTGATATAAATTCCGGTTTAACATCTCTGTATGTTTATTCCAACATTGTTGATAATAGAATGGTAGGAGATACGAATGTACCTTTACTGAGAGTAGTTCCGGTTCAAGGAAAGAAGAATAGTGTTGTGTATCAAGAATTTAAAAATCCTCACTATGTCGACGCTTCATCACTAAATAGTGATCTGATTCAAGTACTTATAACGAGTGACGACGGCCAACGAATACCATTTGATGGTGGAAAGGTTGTGTTGACGGTTCACTTTAGAGAGAAACAATTATAATGAGTTTGGTACAATACACCCCTGAGGACTCGAAAGATTTTTTTGATGAGTACTACAAGATGCAAGCTGGAAATGGAATTGGAGTGTATAGTGGACGGCGGGTGATGCCTAATATGAGAGGAAATGGTCTTGGTAGTATTTTTTCAAGTATACTTAAATCCGCAGCACCAATGCTGAAAAAAGAGGAGCGATTAGTTTGGGGAAAAGAGCGCTGTCCGTAGGTTAAAATGTGGCGCGTGATGTCATCGATGGACAAAGCTTTGCAGCATCGGCAAAGAAGAGGGGGTTGGCAGAGTTGAATGATCTGGGGGGAGATGTGCTCAATGCAGTCCGTCTAGATAGTGTGAAAAGGAGAAAAACAAGAGGTGGAACGAAAAGGAGAGGTGTTGGTAAACGTTGCATATTTTAATAGCAGCAGAATCCGATATAAAGACAGCAGAGCTTGATATCTGTATTCATTAAGCGATAACGCTTCAAGCAATCATCACTCGCAAAAGATGGCAAGCTTAAATGGGACAACAGGTAATAAGTTGGAAAGTTCTTCCTACAACATAAATCCATCATTGGATGTATTTGCTACGGAACCAACAAACATATCGGTAGAGAGATCGGAATACGTTGTTATCAGGCCTGATAGGTTAGATCCTTATGGTAGTATTGAGTTAACCTTGTCAGGGAGCACTGAACATTACACAGATCTCTACAACTCGTTTCTGCAAGTTGAAGCCATGGTTGTTCAAGATGATGGAACCGATATTGTAGGTAATGATAATGATGCAGTTGTGTGGATGGGGGATTCAATGCATACATTATTCAGCAAGTTGAAAATGTCGATAGAAGGAACCACTGTTGAATACGCTAACAACTACGGTTTACGCTCCTATTTTTCACAACTACTCGAAAACAGTGCAGACAGAAAGAAATATCAAGGTAAGATGGAGGGATGGGTGTATGATGATTCAACTAGCAAAGACGCTGCTGAACACAAAACTGCAGATAAGAAAAAGAGGAGAGCTCTAATCATAGGTGGAAAGACAATAGAATTAACTGGAAAACCTCATCTCGCATTATTTCAGCAAAAGAAACTAACAATTCCAGGCCCTACTATGCAGCTGGAGTTTGAGCGAGCCTCCAGCAAACTAGCTTTGCTTGCTGCAGATGAGGCGCCTAATGGAGGAGCGAAAATTAGAATTGATAAATTTGAACTTCATCTTTGTAAAGTGAAGGTGAATCCTACAATACAAAACTCCCAACTCAGTTTGGCGTTGGAAGGTCACAACTACATTTATCCAGTTGATCGAAAACGGATAAAACTTTATGGAATTCGTGCTGGTGTTGCGCAGGTCGACGTCACTTTGGAAGAAAACAAACAAAAACCTAAACAAATCTATTTAGGTTTAATTGATCACAATGCAATGAACAGTCGTTTCGCCTTGAATCCATATAGAATGAAACACGCTAATGTTGATAGTATTGTATTGAGAGTTGGTGATTGTCCAATTGGAAGGAGATTTGAGCCAAATTATGCTAGAGGGATTTTTGGAAGAGAACATCATCAGTTTCTACACGCTACCGGAACTTTGCTTGAAGGTGATAGTCTTGGTATTACGAAAGAACAATACCTTGATGGTACTACACTTTATTGATTTGATTTGACTGGCGATTTTCTTAAAGAAGGATTTCACTCTATGAAAAATGTCACAACAAGTGTGGAAATTCGTTTTAGCACTAACACGACTGATGGATTATCCCTGGTAGCATACTTTGTAAAAGACGGTGTGTTGGAGATGGACAGCATTCTTCAATTAACTATCGCGGGAGACGCAGTGCTTTAAACAGAAAGTTAGAGATGAATACCACGCAAATTCGTTCGATCTTATCTTCAGACGTTTTATGTCAAAGCGTAGGGATTCACGTTGGAGCTAGAGAACAGTTTTGGAAGCAAATTTGCAATTTTCCAACAGGATGTTTCGTATTCAACACCCATTATTCTCACCAACCTGGAGAGCATTGGTTGGCTGTGTACGCTAATGATTCAGAGGTGGATATTTTTGACTCGTTTGGACGTTTTGTTTCCTTTTACCCAGATGTCAATGAAATACTAAGTATTCATGGAGGATATGAAACAATACAAAGTAATGAAACACAACTACAAAATCTTTTGTCAACTGTATGTGGTGATTATTGTGTACACTTTTGTTTACTGAGAAGTAGAGGGTGGAGTATGGATGAAATTGTTAAAAGTTTACGAGATATAGGAGATAGTGAGATGAGAGATCACTCAATACGAAGATTTATCATACAGACTTATCCTAACTTCAAGTTCATACAAGATAATACAGTAGAAGGAATAGATGGAGTGCATATACAAGGAACTAATTTACTAAGTAAATTGTTAAAATAAGTTATTATAATTGATTTTTTATTTGTTATAACAAATAAAATGAATAAAATACAACTTATCTAGTTATTTGTGCTAAACACTACAGAACCTATAAAAACTATTATTTTGTAATGTTCCAAGCAAGAGGTAAATAAGTTCTTCTCATTTTCTTCCTCAGGAGCGCTCTTTAGTTATATCTAAAAGACATAGTAACTAATGACTCTATCATACATAGTTATATGAATTAATTTTTACAAAAATACTTCGGAACCTACTTTAAATAGATATGAAACTTACCATCATAGAAGACGACACATGTCCTTTGTGTTATCGATTAAGACCTCGATGTGCTGTTCTGGACAATTCTCTTTTTCATTTTCATCAAAGTAGGAGAGAAAAGTGTGTTGCGGGAAAGTATCAAACAGTTCTGAGGCTTGAATGAAAGCTTGGAGAGCCGAGAGTAGAATGATATCGTAGGAAATCATTTTGTTCATATTTTGACTTAGTCCTTTGAATACGATTACACCGCTTTTTTCCGACACCACAGATGAAGCTATTTGAGGAGGAATGGAAATATCTCCAATCAATAGCTCTCCATTCACCATACATCTGTAATTAGCCACTAGAGTATCGGCAGTCTTGTTCCAACGAGTACCACATTTTCTTAGCATTCCAGGATTCTCATAAGCTATAACACTTCCTGCCGGAAAATCGTGTAGGTGAGCAACACTGAAATAAGCCTGTATTTGTCTCATAATCTTGCCGTACAATGAGTTGAATGGATCGTTGATCTTTCGATTACATCCTTGAGAATCAGCTGTACAAAAAATCGCATCTTCTGTCTTTCCTTCTCCCATATAAATTAAAACAATTGGACGTGTTTGCTTAGCTTTATTAACAAGCAGTCCTATTTTGGTTGAAACATCACTCTTCACCCGAGTTCTCTTTTTATCCTTTCGGTAGTTGTAAATGATGGCGCACTTTGATTCATCACGAAATTCAACAGACAACACCTCCATAACTGTTGGTACTGGTAGTTCGCAGATTTCCATGGACTCTTCAAGTTTTTCTAGACTATCTGGAGAGAGAGAGTTTATTAACCCGGCGCTCTTGTAGGTGAGAGTGGTTTGTTCATTACTTCCAGCATCTTGAAAGGGTATTCTGGTGTGACGAAAAAGCGTTTCGTCTCCAACATCCGTCAAAGCTAGTTTTTTGCACTTCGAGCCAGTTTCAATATCATCTTTTGTCAAATTAATGAAAGATCGTTTCCTCATCGATGTTCTTTTTGAAGACAGCTTGTTAGTAGGAGATGTGAATGAAGTAAAATCTTGTTGGGATTCTGGTTCATCAACCACCAATTGACTTTCTGGCATATCAAAGATAGGAGAAAGGGGAAAGGGTTTGCCGGGATCCTGCTTCTTCATTCATCGGTTGACTTCCTTCGTCTTAAGTATTCATTCTGAAAAAAAAATAAAACATTTTGTTTAATTTTTTGTAATTAATTTTAAAAGATCATAAAGATCATAAGCCTTCAGCTAGTCGTGTTAGCTAACAAAAAATAATTATTTTTACTCTTACCTTTATAAAGAAGGTGAGCTCCTAGTAGTTGCAATAGAAGATTCAGTAGATGTTGCTTCTCCGCTAGCCGTTGTAGAACTGGATGCTTTCTGTGTGAAAACAGTGGCTCTTAAATAGGTAAAGTTGCACTGATTAAATCCTATGAATCAGCATTTTTTCACGCGAAAACAACCCAATGCTTTTGCGGGAATAAATAATTTATTTTCACGCAAATGGAAACCGTTGCTTTCGCGGGAATAAACATTTTATTTTCACACGAATACAAACCAATGTTTTCGCGGGAATAAATAATTTATTTTCACGCAAATGGAAACCGTTGCTTTTGCGGGAATAACAATTTTATTTTCATGCGAATACAAACCAATGCTTTCGCGGGAATAAATAATTTATTTTCACGCGAATGGAAACCGTTGCTTTCGCGGGAATAACAATTTTATTTTCACGCAAATACAAACCAATGCTTTCGCGGGAATAAATAATTTATTTTCACGGGAATGGAAACCGTTGCTTTCGCGGGAATAACAATTTTATTTTCACGCGAATACAAACCAATGCTTTTGCGGGAATAAATAATTTATTTTCACGCGAATGGAAACCGCTGCTTTCGCGGGAATAGAAATTTTATTTTCACGCGAATACAAACCAATGCTTTTGCGGGAATAAATAATTTATTTTCCTGCGAATGGAAACCGTTGCTTTCGCGAGAATACAAATTTTATTTTCACGCGAATACAAACCAATGCTTTCGCGGGAATAAATAATTTATTTTCACACGAATGGAAACCGTTGCTTTCGCGGGAATGAAAATTTTATTTTCACGCGAATACAAACCAATGTTTTCGCGGGAATAAATAATTTATTTTCACGCGAATGGAAACCGTTGCTTTCGTCGGAATAGAAATTTTATTTTCACGCGAATACAAACCAATGCTTTCGCGGGAATAAATAATTTATTTTCACGCGAACGGAAATCGTTGCTTTCGCGGGAATAGAAATTTTATTTTCACGCGAATACAAACCAATGCTTTTACGGGAATAAATAATTTATTTTCACGCGAATAGAAACCGTTGCTTTTGCGGGAATAAAAAAATTATTTTCACGCGAATAAAACAGGAATATTTCACGCGAATAACACTATTATGATAAAGTTTTCACATGAGTGTTTTTAATGGTTATAAGCTAAATGAGTAGGAGTGGCTTATAGTATATAAGAACAGCTCTCTCTGCATAGAAATCATTCTCTCCAGCAATATTCTCAGGAGCATCAACTACTACAACTGATAATAACCTCAGGAGCATCAACTACTACAACTGATTTCTTGGTGATAAGGTAAGAATTGATAGAAAAACTATTCAATAGAAGTTAAAATGTAATTATTTTACAACACTGTTTAATCATCCTATACTAATACATAACATTCTATTTTAGTTCATTATGAGTTTAAAAAGATATACAATCAAAGACTACCTCCCAAAGATACATCATAGCTATATTAAAGAAAATATCGAAGTACAGGAAAAGGCTGGATATCGCTTGACATTACAAGCTATATTATTATGTATAACACAACATTTGCTAACTGTAGCTTCTTTATATGGAGAACTTTCACCGGTACAATACCGACCATACACTACACATAAAGACGTTGACAATCCAGTAGAAGTATTTAAGCTCATGACTAAAAACAATTTTCAAACAGTTGTAAAAATGTCAAAAACTGTCAGTATTAATGATTACTTGAAGAAAATTCCAAGAAAGGCGTAGAATAAAGAGCTCACTCAAAAATTAATTTCAATACAATGGACTAATGAATTATTATATCATTTTCAATCAGATATATGTAGATACATACAAACGGATGAACATCTCTCATCATCCATTTTTTCATTCAAAATGATATTGGAACTGTTTCAAGTTCATAATATTTAATATTTACTCTTCATGTATCCCTACTTATTATGCATTAAATGTATATAATCATATATTGATTCATTTTAATCAATGTATTTATTCAATGTAGATATATCTCTTCTCTCCCATCTCTCCTCTTTTCTTCTCTCCTCTCTCTCAAGATACCATATGAGTTCAAGTTATGTAAGATAATATCAAAACTTAGATGCCATACATTCAAAATCTATATGTCATATAAATTCAAATTAAGTAAAAAATAATCAAAACTCAAATGCCACTCAAATGCCACTCAAATGCCTCTCAAATAAAATACAATCTAAACTCGGCGAATTCATTCAACGCTGTAACCCATTGCCTCACCCGAGATCTAATCCACAAAAAAACACTTGGTAGGGAGATCTGCTCATATATTACTACTATTGCCCTAAATAGGAAGTTGCAAATACACACTTAGACAAGCAGAGTAGCAGTTGTGACCAAGTAGCAGCGAGAAGCGCTACACTATGCTTAGTGCTGCCAGATCACCTGGCATACACAGTGCCTACGGCTCAGACAAACTAAACGGAGTGTGGTTTGAATAAAGGCTTTCAATCATCAACACCCAAAGTCCTAGGGTGGCTATCCACCAGTGTGATTGGCAAGGCTTGAGTGAACGAATGCAATAAACATATATGATTCCAGCCCTCTTGTAGGTAAGCTGACAGGAAGTGGTTAGCTTAATATGATATAAAAAGTAAAGGCACAGGAAGTAATTAGACCAATCGGAATACATATCTAAGTAATAGACAAATCATGCAATGCATAGGGATTTAAGGTAATTGGTGCCGAGTGGCTAATGGAGAAGTCCTATGTCTTATAGTCCAATCACAGGTATCTGCAGGGCTCCAAGGCTACAGCTGGCTTGTGGCTACCGTATTCATCATTCGGAGGAATGGTACTTCTTGCTCTTGCTCTAGAGGAGGATCCTAGATAGTTTTGCAGGTCTTCTACTATCGCGGCCATGTTAGACCGGCCCTGTGTCACCGTACCGGGTTGGTAAGGGGTCAATTACCTGCCCTGCAGTGGTCAATACCGGCCCTGCATGCTGTGCTAGCGCCACAGTAAGGCTTTCCACCGACTCAGCATCTTTCCGATGATTTGGGTGAAACTTTAGAGCACTAGTGTGGAGATTGGAGTGGTAAACAACCAGTTTACCGTTGCAGTTCGTCACAATTTACCACAATATTAAGAATACTTGCAATGCGTTCATTGAACAAAGGTGAAACATAATAGACGTATTTAATTCAGTTTGTCGCGTATGAAACGGAACATTAATTTTGAAAGGCCTTGATTATTGAAAGAATTTTTATCCATTACCCTGCAAATGAAAAAGAAGACTATTCCCGTTTTACAAAATAACCAAGAAAAATGAAACTGGCAATGCTATAAGCCAAAATAGTTGGGAACGTGCCCTTTTTGTCTAGTAGACTTTGAGACATTGCAACTCTGTCATACATTTTCAAGTATATAATCTAGGTATATGAAAATGAACAACCTAGACTCATTATAATCTATTTAGTTTTCAGTATTACTCACGACCCGCGACCTATATAAGCAAATGCTCATTATTTTTTTTTTCACTGAGCCGCATTTTGTTGAAACTTGAGTTCTGAACAAAATGGTTATTTATTTATTAATTTTTTTGCTGATCTGATTATTGTTATTGCAATTTGTTTGACGAACATAGAGCGCAAATACTCTATTTGATCATCAATTGTCTTGTGAAACAGTTTGTGATATTTCATAACGTCTAGAAAAAAGTTCGCTTTACTTTTATTACTCATGAGCTCGAATAATTCGAAAAATTATGAGTTTGAAGAGGCCAATGGAGTGAATACTATGGATTAAACATTTAAAACTTTAGAAAATGATTACTTTACAAGATAATCAAGTAACTGAAAAAAATTATGAATTTGAAGAGGCCAATAGAATGAAAATTAACGATTAAACATTCAAAACCTTATAAAATTGTTCATTTACAAGATAAAAAAGATTAATTATTTTGTTGCCAGTAACAGGTACAAGTACTTTGTTTGGTCATTGTTGGGTTTTCATTTAACTGCATTGAAAGATTACATTAAAAGAAACTAAGGATCAAAGATGATAGTCATGCCTCATTATAAGAGTTCTCAGCCAGCCATTTCGGTTGTTATATATTCACGCATCTATGTTAAGTGTACCTTTTGATGCCTCTATATACTTTAATGGATTTTGCATATTGTGGCTGCTGCGCTGGTTAGTTGCAGATGTCACTCACTGGCTGCAAGTCGCTAAGTAGTTCGTCGTTGACTACGCAGGTGCTGAGTCACTTGGATGCACTAGCTGAACGGGCTTAAGCTTGCTCTGTTGATAGCGGCTGTTGGCTGTGGCCGAAGAAGATCTTATGCTAGGGAATTCTCCCTCAACTCATCACAGTAACTCTACTTATTTATAACAATTTATCATCATTGCTATTGTCTTACAAACCACCAGTTTGTTATACAGTATTTTCCTGTGTAGGGGTTGCTTATTGTATTTTGTTTTTGTGTTCAGTCATGTGTGTATGGCCTGATGTTTTTGAGACATTCAGATTATAGCATTTGCATGTGCATTTTCCACTGCATGTATTCTTATGAGAGTGAATGCTTTTGGCCCAGCAGGGCGGAGTTGATTGTGAGCTTGTACAGAGAACATCTCAGCAAGCTTTTGCATCTTACAGTTATTAAAGTATTTATAACCTGAACTCTGTGTGTTTAGTTTGGCCGGTTGCCTGTTATTTGTTAGCTTTTCTGCACGCGGCAGAACATGGTGTGTCTTCACATGCTTGTATACAATAAAGGAGTTATCACTACTGTTTACAGTAGCGCTCTTTTCTTGGTACAGCTTAGTATAGTTGTTACGGTCTGTTGCAGTGTTGCCAATAGCACGAAAATCGAGTTAGTTGTCTGCGATATTGCCTTGGGTATGCTTTTTCTAGTAGTTGTTCGGTAAAGGCACAATGGAATCCTTTGAAATACTAATAAGCCGTAAGATTACACTAGATCAATTCGAAACTCCATCATATAGTGGTTTTCCATATCACGACGTCGTAGCGCTACGCTATGGTCTCATGGCTCAGTGCTTCTCAATAGAGAGAAACCATAGTGCTTTTCCATAAGCCAGCAATACATTAGGCCCAAAGGTCATGAACCCTAATGAGTGAGAGAACGGCGACTTTGAGCTAATGAGTCAATGAAAACCTTTTCAACAAACAATTTGTTTTAAATGCTTTTCTCATGTTTGTTTCATCTATTATTACATACTCAACAGATAAAATTTTGAAGCAACAGTCCTTGGCTTATGTGTTATTAATTTATTAAATTTAAAATAATTACTAATTTTAATTATTATTTAAGTTTAACTACGGCCAATTGATTATTTATTATAATTATTATTTGTTTTTTTTATTATTTTTATTATTATCAAGTTCTAAAAAAGGGAAAAAAAGACAAATAATTTGAAAGAAAGCACATACATATATTTGTGAACACTTATTCTGCATCATTTTTTATTAATATAGGTGGTCTTGAAACGCAACTGTCTCATGTCACTGAAGTTTCGGTCTAAATCACTTAATTATTTTGACTGCAGTGATGCTGGAATACAATACACACATGTGCAAACCCGTGGCGCTACGTCACTCTCTTTTTCCATAACGCTTCAGTAGTCTGGCGCTATTGAAAGTCGCTACTAATAAGTCGCTACTTATTACCGACTTTCAATAGTGCCACATCATCATGACAGTGGTAGCGATATACCCATTTCCAAGTGGGGAAAATCCGTGGCACTACGACTTTGCGCTATAAAGTCGTGACATGGAAAGCTAATACTTGATAGGTAAAATATATGGTGGCTATGGGCATTTAAAGTCGATGGTACAGAGCAGCATATGTAAAATAGCTAGAGCTAATGAAAGACAGTCATGAGTTTAATTGGGTCTTGGTGAACAAGCAGCAATCAAATGCAAGTACAACAGTACAAGATATTTTCATTTTGTTTTGCGATTTTAAAACGTAGTGTTTATGATCTCATTTATCATTATTGTAACAGTCGGCAATTTCAACAGCAGCAAGTTTTTTCTCTTGAGAAGCAGCAAATTACGATCAACTTAGCCATAGCATTTCCAAGGAAGTTGTAAACAGTGATTAAGAACAAGGTCGAAATGTGCAGTTAACTTTTTTTAAATCTCAATGGCAGTAGTTTGTTTGGCTTTAAGCACTATCAATTGACCAGCCCAAGCTTCTGAAAGCACCGGCAGTATAAGTCATAATCACACACCAAAGACGTTGCTTTGAATTTTTAACTTTGGGTATGATTCAGGCATTGACAGTCTCTGGTTGCTAGACAACGTAGTAAGCTATCACGTTATCAATCCAAATTTTACAATAAAACTTAGGTCCAACAGAGTGTTGGTGGAATTGACTAGATAAAATTATCACAGACTATGCAAAGAAATAAGTTCATCATAAACTTACCAGATTATACTAGAAAACCTAGAATTTCATTTCTTTAAAATAATATTGAAAATTGAATACCAAGTTATTTACTCCCAGGGGATTTGAATTTTCTTTTGCAAAATAGAATGATTTGTGTTGGTTGGATTACAGAGTCAATTTGCATGTTTTAGGAAAAACTTGCTGCTAAACCGTTTATTCCACCACCACCACGAGTAGTTGATTTTTCAGCCAAAGAAATGAAAGAAGTTGGAATATGGCCGAGAGGTGACTATTGGGAGTTTGCATTTGGAGTAAATGATGACCCACCTCACAAACGAGTCACAAGCCTGCCAGACGAAGACTCTGACGGCAATCTTTCCATGTCTCAAGAAACTGATATGCCTCAGCAAAATCCTTTTTATGGAGCTAACCTCCAGCAACCTCATGTGACTAATCCTCAGCTGCCTTATATGGTGAACCCAGCACAGCCTTATGTAGTCAATGTACAGCAACCTTACATGATCAATCCACAGTATCCTGGTATGATGTTTGCTGCAAGTCAACCTTATATGGCTTATCCACAACAACCTAACTTCGTAAATCCCCAACAACCTTATTTGGTTAACCCACAGCTGCCTTACATGGGTAATCCACCAAACCCTTATGTGGTTAATCCCCGACAACCTTCTTTGGTTAACCCACAGCTGCCTTACATGGATAATCCACCAAACCCTTATGTGGTTAATCCCCGACAACCTTCTTTGGTTAACCCACAGCTGCCTTACATGGGTAATCCACCAAACCCTTATGTGGTTAATCCATATCAACCATTCATGGGCAACCCCCAACAACCTTACACGGTGGATTCGCAGCCACCATACTTGGTTGGGAATCCGGAATCAAATGTCATCGCACAAGAAGAAGTGTTTTCTTTAGAAGGAGAAAGGATGTTTCACCAGTTTGATGAAACCATGACCAATCTATTTGGAAATTCTGTTCCTCAAAACTTTCCTCCTCCAGAGCCTCAAAGGTTGTTTCCTCGACCACAGAGATCCTCTCCTCCTTCTCAAATACCAGAAAGCTTTTCTACACCAGATCACACCTACCATTACGGTCCGGCCCAAGCTAATTCTGCTGCTAGACTTCAGTCTACAACGCAAGAAATGGAACTAGAAGAATATTCACCATAAGAATGTCACTTAATTGCTTCCAACATATAAGCTATGCTAGTTTTGTCTGTTTCATTTTCTGCTCCATGGTATGGCCTTGTTGTTTTTGAAGTTTAAATAAGAAGTTGGTATATACAAAAAGCTTGTTATCTATTTAATTATTGTCAAGCATTTCTCAGTTCGTAAGTGTTCACCAGTTTGACAACTAACAACTCTGCATTAAATTTTTTGAATGCAGCTCTACAACAACAAAATTTGGTTTTTTTGTTTTTAGCGTAATCATCTTTATTAACTGGACAACTTTGGAAATGTTCAACAGCTGATCTGAAATTTCTACGATTGCAGCTCTTTATATTATGCAATAACTAATTTTTTTTGGGTTACCAACCAGAAAAATTGAAATTGCAACACTTTACGTTCACACTACAAAAATAACTTGTCGCATGAGGCTGTTTTAGTCTTTTAAAGTTATAATGCCTTTTCTTTGTGCCAGATTTCATTTAATATTTTACAAAAGCGTCATTCTCATTTAGCTTAGCTTTAGGTTCATCATAACAATAAAAAACAAGTCTGTGAAAGCCAATACTTTTTACAACATTTGCTGCACGAAGAATTGACTATGAATACAAGCACAGTTGTTGAAGTGCTGGATTTGGACAAAATTAAAAACATATATGATGGCTTTAAAACTCTACTTAAAATGTTTGTAATTCAAAATTGATATCGAAAAGCAACAACAGATCATTTCTTGAAAGTGCAAGTCAGATATTCTCAATAACGGGCATGGTCTAATATGTTTCCACCATTACCCACTAGCGTGCAGGGCTTCTGCTTTCTCTTGTAGGGCTTTCAACTTTCATTGTGGAAATGTCTTCGGTGTTGGTAGTGGTGTTATTTTTTTTTAATCATTCGAAACTGTACCAAGATCAAACTTAAGAAATGTTGAATATTTTTTAATATTTTCTAGTTTTTACCAATTGGCATTAAGAGCATTCATGACCTATGCTCACCAAACTAAATTAAATGCAATAAAAACACTCAAATCAATGTTTATTTCAATCAGTACACAGCAGAGAGTACTTCACTGAATAAAAAAGATGATCAACTTGCATGTATTAGCATTTAGCGTATCCACAATTTGTTCATCAAACATCAGACAAAAAATAGTTCTTGTTTTTTGTTTAATGCGTCGTGTATGGAGCGAAACATTTATTTAGAACATCTTAATAACTCAATGAATGGTCATAGACTAGTGAAAACAGTCATAAAAAAGATTAAGAAAGAAAATTAACTTGGCATAAGTATAAAATAAATAGTTTGTAAAGTTGGTCTTTTGATTAACTAGAGTTTGAACACTGGCAATTATTTTATAACATATTTTAAGGATATAAAACCAGTCTATGAAAATGAACAAACTAGACTGATTCCTTATAATTTTTTCAGTGCAGAGTTTCATTCAAGACTTACAAAAAACGTAAGTAAATGCTCAATGTTATTTCTTTCATTAAGCAAAGTAGTTTTTGTTTACCCGTGAATTCCCAACAAAATGATTATTTTTTTAATAAATCTATTGCCAGTTTGATTGTTTATATTACATTTTGTTCCGTGAACATAAGTTGCGATTAACTATCACATTACGTTGTAAAATATTGTTTGTTGTTTGTTGTTTGTTGTTTGTTGTTTGTTGTTTACTAGTTTTATAACCCAAAAATTTACTTAAGATAAGATTCGAAAACAGGCTTTAAGGAAAGGTACAGACAAAAGATAACGAGCTACTTGACATGGAAAATAGTTAGGTCACTTGTCTATGTCTGTTTGAAATCCTACCAATTTAGCTAGCCTAATCAGGATGGTTTATCTATTCAACTTATCAAAGCAAGCACAAGTATAAAACCTACCTACCCAACCACCAGAAGCTTCTATCCGTGCACCAATAAGAACACACTTGAAGTAGTGAGCTGCCCATCTAAGACTCTCTTCTTGGGTTTTCTTCTATTGCATCACTAGCTAGTCTTGCAACAATTGTCAGCATGTGTTCTGTATTCAGGTGAGCCTATAGGCTGATTACAATCTGTTTAAATTTATTAACATGCAGTTTCAGAGATTACCTTGTTCTGACTGAAGCAAAAATTTTTTGTTCACTATTGTCATCCCCAGTAGCAAAGTTTCACCTGTATAGACCACCTACCAATAGAATATATAAACTTGTCATAAAATTTACAGATAGGGTTGTACTTCCCACGCTTTGTCCTCAACAGTGATGCAAGGGCAATGTGTTGCAAAAATTAAAAAAAACGTTTTCACTCCCTTGTAACATTGGTTGTCTTAAGTAGAATGTTAAAAGCTGGACCTATCTTTTTGAAAAGTTGATATGCGTTTGTTAGTTTGTGGTAACATGCACAGTTACTAGGCTCAATAAACCAATCACTTGGTGACTGTGACTAAAAGTTAGCTGGGACCCAGTATAAGTGTTGAGTATTGTGGGATATTTTTGTGCTAAAGACAGTTGATTACCGGTTTTATACTAGGCCTGTGTAGACCCTGTATATTATATATATAACATGGAGAGCCTACCCTGGGTTACCCCGAGTGAGTATCCCAGACCAGCCAGCAAAAATTGCTGGAAAAGACCCAAGCATTTGCATGCCCACCACTACAGAATGATTCAAGAAGATGCAGACAGTAGGAACAGAGGTCGAGGAACTACGGGACCTTATAAGGAGTGGAACCTTTCCGCTATTCTAAAAAGAGAGGGAAGGCAGCCCAGAACTCCTTTGCCAGGTGCTAATATGTTGTTTATATGCTTTGTATTCTATGTTTTTATTGGCTATATACCTGTATTATTGTATATGATTGGTTCATCCCTAACAAGAGGGTAAGTTTTCCTTTTTCTCCTTCTATAAAAGGGAGCTCTTTTATTGTATTATGCAAAATTCTAGTGGAATTTGTGCAAGAACTATGTTATATTGCTAGATAGAATGGGGTTGTGACATTGAGAGTTATCTCTCTTTGAACCTTTTACATCCAACCGGAAGTTACCATCGTTCGTAGTATAAAATATAGTTACTTCATGCAGATTCATGAAAGTTTTCCTGATAGCTTCCACGCTGTCAATCATATACTATAATGATATGTCCCTAAAAAACTTTTAAAGACAGCAGCATCAAATCTACCTGCAACGACAGAGATTTATATTTTTTTTTTGTCGTTTTTCACAATTATTGTTCATTGCAGTTGTTATCCACGGACCACCAGGCTTGCCGGAAAAGTAACAGAGATGATGTGTCCTGTAATAAAACTTGTTCGTAGCGGTAGTTGATAGCAATATCTGGTTGATTGCGAAAATTTCAAAGAGAGCTAACTCTTAATATCATAAACCCAATTCATTAAAACTGAGTGAAGACGCTAGGTTATTACTAACACATTTAGGAACAGGCGCATCGTCTCCCTTCTTTTTTTGGTAAGCCGCTGATGCCCGTGTTATAATTATTATAACTGCTTTTTATATAGTTATTATTGAACTTTTATTAGATTTTATTTATTATTATGATTCATAATTATGATGGGACTGTTTGTGATTGCTATTGTAGTTCTTAAGGTTTTCATCGAATTGCTATTACGATAATAATAATTATTAATGTGACTCTTCTTATAATTTTATAATAATAATTAAATAATAAAAATTATAATAATATGTTTTTATCATCATTACTTCTATATTAATGAGCCAGTCATGATAAAAAAAATGAATGACTGGTTTTATTATTATAAAAAAATTATCATCACATTAAATTCGTATGGTCATTTATAATAACAGTTTCATAGAGGTGTAGGTAGATGCTAATAGTTAATTACTTGTATTATTATTTCCCCCCAGATACCAGACCATCCATTTACACATAAACATTGCGTTAAATGAATTAATTACCATTGGTATCTTATCGTATTCATTAACTACTGTACCAACTATCCGTATATAATCGCTGACCACATCGTGGTTATTTAATCATTATGCTTTATAGCTACATTTGTGTGATTAAAAACTTATGTAAGTGCAACCTGCTATAGCCCTGTAAACTCCGTGGCTTATTCACTTATATGAATCGCATTGCAATAGCCTGTTTATTCCAGTTGAAACATCATAACTCTGTGTTTGTGCATTGTACTCTATATAAAACTTTTAGCATCTTCCGGTTGGATGTGCACCACATTCATAAGGGGGAATAACCCCAATCACAACCTCATTGTTTCATGAAGTATTTATTCCTGGAAACCCTGGATCTTGGACCCCGTGGAGTTGTTAACATCTATTTGGGGTAGACCCCGAAGTGTTGGGGAGTAGAGGATGTGTGCAGGAGGTACATAGGAAGTGGATGCCATTGTGTAGGTGATAGGGGGCGCAAATCTAAAGCAGTATTATGTTAAACTAATAACTTAACATTGGTATTATTACTACTGTGAATATATACGAGCTTGCAAACTTTCCTCACTAATTAAACATTTACAATTATTACTTTTGTTAAACTATATTATCACAACTATAAACTTTTATGCTCAAGTCTGATCATGTTTATCGTTTGGTTGTAATAGATTATAATACTCTTGCTATACATCAATGAATGTTGTTCAACAACTAGCGGTTCAACTTGCTACACATATGTCAAGTCCAATATGGGTAATCGCTTGCTTTAGCAATAACTTACAAGCCTGAGAATTTAAACGATTAAAAACATAATTTTAAGATCTATTTAAAAGGATAACTCTCAAATGGTACCACGTAACTGAAAGTTCGACATGACCTCAACAGTACAAAAGCTTTGGTAATTTTGATTAAAACCATAATACTTTTGGTGAACCACACTGTACACAGCCACTCAGTTTGCCAGAGGTTAACATATAAATTAGTTAATTGCTAATAACGTTCAAAAATATTTGTTTATCTTTATGAGATATATAAGCAGTATAAACTTAATAGTGCTTCATTGTAGCTTTCTTTGTTGCTGTTGGTATCGGTAAAGTTTCTTTTAGTAAATCATAAACCTACATACAGAGTTTTCACCGGTAGAATGAAATAACAATTAGGTAATGATTTTGAGTGCCAGGTGCTTGAGCGAGAATTTAGGTGCAAAACCACCCAAAATGTCTTTGAAAACTAAACAATTGATCAAATGAATAGTTTAAAGATTTTCGGGAATTTTTATGATTTTTAATAGTGCTCACTTACTTACTGATGGTTCTGGTATCAAACTTGTAGCCATCAGATGGCCATAACAGTAGTTTTTATGCATACTGAAGACCATGGCCCTGCATATGCAGGGTACTCCGGCCCTGGGAGGCCAGGCCTGGTCGGACGCAAAATAGCTGCCATATACTGAGGAATCATAATAGCCTTATCGAACTCTAAAGCCCAACGAAACCTGGGGCAAAGGCTTACAAAGACAGAGAACTTACCACAGGAAGTGCAGAAGCTCAGGATGAGCTAGTGAGCCTTTGACTCTGCCTTTTGCTTTTATGCCCCGCTTACCTCTAGCTAATTTTCTATTTTTTTTATACACTAGTATTTTTAACTTGTATGTTTATTCATTCTATTACACCCTACTTAGTTTTTATAGGACACAAGTGTGTTTTATTTATGCCTCTGCCCATAAAAGGCAGGGCTCTTGCCATAATACATCATCCTTAATTGGAGCTTATACTTCACCATTCTGTTTTCTTAATAAAAATTAATGCATTCCACTCGAAAGCACTGAGTGATGCGCCTGAGTCTAGGGCTCTTCACTTGTTGCTGAGTTTAGATTACTCTTTCACTTTCACTTCAGATTCGATGTTTTACCGACAAATGATTGCCTCTTGGAGAGAGGTAATTCATGGCAGCAGGCCATCGGATGCTACCGACCTGACCGTGCCAACCAACGAGGAGTTCTGCTGATGACAGGGTTTAGTTAGTAGACTGAAAGGCCCCCAAAATCCACTACAGAACCATAAATCAGCAAATTTGGATGAAAACAGCTGTTGTATGATTTAAAACCTAATTTATTAACTTAAAATCTCCCGCATTGTAGACACCTTTTCATAGCCAGGTGGGTGAGTCATTGTTATATACCAGATACCAAGTTTTATATGGTACATTTATGTTGATTTTTGTAAAAAAATAACTTTGAGAAATAAGTGAGAAAACTGATAAATTACGGAGTAGTCAAGCGAGTAATTATAAATAAAACAGACATGAAAAAATGAAAATTTAAAAATATGGAACAAGTTGACAAACTCTATGAATCATATTATTCATTTTGTCTAATATTCTTGTGTATGTTATTAGGTGCATTCACGGGCTGGATCAATGATTATCTGCCACTATTTACATTTGGGATCCACATCGCTGGGCGGTATTTGTTGACAGCATTTATTTTAAAGCAATTCATTCGTGATTAATTATAACATTTATGTTTTACCAAAATAGCTCTGTTTTTTATTATTATGATTAATCTATTTCCAATCTACTATTATTGTACATGACATTGATACTAAAGAATAGTAATAAGCAACATGTGTATTTTATATTGTTGATAAATAATGACAAAATAGTAATAATTATTAGGTCCGCGAATGAACTGCTTTGAAACAAACGTTACCCACGTAGGTAAATATTTCTTTTATGTTATGGATTAGTAAGGTTAGAGACCTATGAGTACGTCTCGTAAATTAACATTTATGTTGCGATCTATTAAAAATATTGCTACCGATACATTCGTATTGAATAAATTGCAGAGTACATTTTTTTTCAAATTTGTTGTACAAATTGATCCAGGCCGCAAATGCATCTACTGTAGCTTTAACCTCCTGGTTTGTAACTTTAATGAAGACATTTTGATGAGCCGTATAAAAGATCAATTCAATGTGGAGAAAATCGGTTGAGCTTTCAGAACTTTAATCTGTCTCTTTTTCCAACTTTAATGCCAGTTAGTTGTTTTTGAGTTTTACTGCTTTCATTACCTAATTAAATCAAATCAAAAATTAGTTTGATATTTTGATTTGAGACTTTTTATCTTTAGTGCACCTGATAAACACAAGCAAGATTCCCAATATACTTTTTAAAACTTATAAATGTGATCAGAATTTCAATAACTACCTCTATTTACCTGTATTTACCTGTATTTCAAAAAAATAATAATGAAAGAACGTGTTAATTAAATTGACCTCATTGAAACTAATCCGTGCAATTGGAGCTGCCATCAAAGTTATTCTGACAGCACGAAATAGTGATGTCATATTCTCTGAATCAGAAACTTGGAACAAAAATTGCAAGCCGGACTTGAAGAGTTTTCAAAATGGCTGAATCTGGCAGGCACAAAGTTAAAACTGCTCACATTCTGAGAAATAGTTTGATGAAAAGGTTTGATTGAAAAATTTTGATTTTCCATCTTTTCAGCAGCTTATTCCTACTTAGAAGCCATTGATTGATTATAATCTCAGACCTGAATTGTTGAATTCTGATTCAATGGATGATCACTGCAAAAATGGCTTTTTACTTTGATTTAGCTTTGAATGCTTTCTAGTACAATATTGATTAAAACTCAATTGTCTGACAACTATGATAGACCTACAGAATTATGTAAAATTATTTTAAATGTTTGAAAGACAAAACATTTTAGAGATTCTTCTACTATCCAAAAATAGAACCACGAATTGACGGAACTTTTTCTTTATAGAGAAGTTTCACTAAAGCCATAGAAATAGCGAAAACAACGTAGTTTTGAAAAATTAAAACAATAATTTTACATTTATACAACGTTGGCAACAATTTTTAAATGTGGTTCCAGGCCTAAAAAAATTCCCTTAGAAACTTGACCATTTTTGGTAACAAACCTTAGAGTTATTGCTATACCATGTTACAGAGTTTATTAAAATCATTGACAGCCTTTTGGGTATTATTTAGATTAATGGCAGATCACACTATTAATCCAGCATTTCTTGCAAGACTGATTGCTTATCCAGTTTACCAAAGATTTGAAGCTGCGATCAATGCACTGGCAGACAACAGTAAGAATTATTTTATGCTTTTAAATGTTTTAAAGGTTTTTTCAGAAAGCTAACAATAAAAGCCTTCATGGCTTATTTCAGCCAAAAGCTTCTGGTAAAAGTAACCAGATCTCAATAAATCGAGAAGCAAACAATAATCTATTCAACTCAAGGTTCAACAGAAAGTAGCTCACTGAATGAAAAAAATAATCTACGAGCAGTTGTTTGTTTTCTGTAGGTGTTGAACAAAATTTTCTGTAGGTGTTGAACAAAACTGAACACTGAATGAAATGTAACAATCAAGCCCACTTACGTAATGTGATGAAAACGGCTCTAAATCCCAAAAAAAGTAGTGTTTGGTTTTTGGTACCATAAAACTGTGATACAAAAGTGTTCAGCTTTGCAAAATATGTTGGCTGATAACAAGCCTATTTTTTAGTTTTCATTAGTCTTCTTGTAAGTTAATTGGCAGTTATCTTGTTTATAATTTTTCGGTAATCTATACAAAACTTTTGGTTACGATGATGTTTCAAATTCATCTTTTGCTCCACCTATGCATTCGTGCACACCAAAGTCCTCTGGTCATTATCTACGAACATGTCAAGAATACCACAATAGAATCTGGTCTTGGAAACCACAGAATGCTATTAAGCTCCAGTATTCCGTCTCTCTCCATAAAGGACACCACTGTATCGGTCGATGCCACTTGTACGGTAGACTTTAACAATTAGCGGGAGTCCATGGCTCAGACATACTAGTCAGTGTAAATTGGTGATAGAATGTGTATTTATTACTATACAGCTCTAGGAAGGCTATCCGCTAGAGTAAAGACCTGGCAAAAGGTACAAAACCTAATGCGAAGAGCATATAGATAATTCAGCCTTTTATAGGCAAAACCACAGAAAGTGATTGGCCTAGATAACAATATGGCCAACCACATACACACAACATTAATCTAGAAAATTCTATCATGGATAAATAAAGCAAAATATAATAATAGAGTTCACAAGATTAAATAAAAGAGGTGCTTAATGACAAGTGGGCGGAGCTACTCTGACAGTATTGTTTGTAGTGACTGCCCAATCTCCTTGCAGGCTTTCATAGATTTAGATTTGGAGGTCTTTAGGGTGGAGGGTCACATCGACATATCTTTAACAGTACCTGCTAAGGTGGCTGAGACTAGTTCTGAGATCCTCAGCCATAATAATCTTGACATCTGAGTCCCTGGTCCAGGATCCACTATCCCGAATTGTTACCT
The DNA here is from genome assembly GCA_945261195.1 of Cryptosula pallasiana. Classification (NCBI taxonomy): domain Eukaryota; kingdom Metazoa; phylum Bryozoa; class Gymnolaemata; order Cheilostomatida; family Cryptosulidae; genus Cryptosula; species Cryptosula pallasiana. Next base: position 38,565,576 of record OX183134.1, on the reverse strand, counting down.
GACCTGCATCAATATTTTCCGGATTTGCAAGAGTCATGGCTGACTCTGCCTTGCTATGGTGACTAATGAACAGCAAGCAGACCATGACCACTGGCTGGTTGCTAATATAATGAAAGGGGGGAAACTCTCTGCTAAGAGAGAAGCATCCCTGCAGTGCAGTAGGCATGGCACTAGTCTCTACACCATTCTCACTACAAAGTCTATCACAATACTCTTGCTAGCACAAACTAACATTCAACTGCTGTTACTCCATAAGTTCTGAGCTTTCAACTAAAAGGCTGAAACATTTCACTTAGTCTGCTTACCCATTCCACACAATTACCAGATGCATTGGCATGTACTGATTTGTTGCACCTGGTTACTTTAATTGAACATAAAATCATTAAAATCATTTATTTAAATTGACATCCTCTACCAACTCTGGAATTTCTATTTGTCTGATCTTTGTTTTTCAATCAATTTATCTAGTGACTTCAACCATTGAACATAAGTTTTTTTGATAAATAACTTTTGTCTTGACTCGTTTTTCATCTTTGAAAAAATCGGCAAGAATTGAATCAAACGAAAATGTGTGATTATTTTGAAAGTTGAATACTTCACAACGGGCATCATCATCTGAGTAAGAGTCAACTAATCTCAGTCTGATACGCATCAATGTTACAGTCATACTTTTCAAGCAACTTTTAGTAGAAAAAGGCAATCATATTGAACTGTTTCTTTTAGTTTGTGAAGTTCCTAGCAGGTAACTGTTGTTTTATGAATACAAATTCAAGCTTTTTTGTAGTCTTTTGGTATGCTAAAAAAGTTTAAAAACAAAAACTAACTGGATCAAAATTCTTTCCAATCGTCAATGGTAATTATTGGGTAATGGACCCAAAAACAAAACAATGGATGTATAAGACTATCTCACAGTGCCAAAGAATACATTTGATATATTTATCGTTCTATGTTTCAGGGACTGATTGTTTCGATGAGTCTATGCTTAGAGTTCAGGAAAGTTTCACTAGATTTTTTAGAGATATCAGTGCAAGAAAGAAAAATGGCTATGAAAAATATTGTGAAATGCTTTTGGAGAAAATATTCAACAATGGATGTCATATCCACGGTATCGATATTTATCAGGTAATAAAAGTTTAGCAACTTCAGTTCTGTTTATTAACAATATAAATGCTTATTTTTGTGGAAAAAAAGACGCTAACTGAAATAAAACCAAGGTTTACATTTGCAACCATATATCAAATGTTTAGGAGAGAATAACTGAATGCATTTATATTCATCGCCAAAAGCTGAACAAACAGTATTACAAGTAAATTATGAACTAGTTGCAGAGTATGGGATAGCAGGGACTCGCATAAGTAAAGAGTTTTGTAAATGTTAAACAACAAAATAATTCTGCAAATTTTTAAAACGCATTCTTTGCCTAATTTCTATTGCAACGATTTCACTAATAGCCCTTAAGGACTCATGGGCTGTTTTAGAGCAAAGGGGTTTTGGTTTTTGCTTTTGACGCATGCATATAGACAGGGCAATTGGTCAGACTTTTTAATTAAATATGGAATGGCTCCAAAGGTGTCGTAAACTTAAACGGTTTCAAATAATGTTTACTTTTATGAGTTGGAAAGTAAATAATCAGAGTATGCATAAATATGTGACAAATAATAATCGTAACATAAATAATGTGTGTTCTCTGCGGACATAAAAGTTAAACAGCGGAATCTAGGCTTTCTCGAAATATTTTTATTCGCTGAAAAAAATTTTTGTTGGTTTACACTTCCAGGCCTTTCTGGTAGTATTCGCTATTGCCAGAGATCGTCTGCTGGTGAATGACATTGAGAGAGTTGAATTGCTTATTACTTGGACCAGTAGATTCTTTGAGAACTACACCATTGATGAATGGATAGAAGAGCAAGGTGGATGGGTGAGTCCGTTTAGCCTTGGTTGTATATTTTTAATTACCTTTATAAAAACAATCTTTTAGAAGTTCTATAGGTGGCATTTATTGGTGTCCAAATATATATATTGTCTGCTCAAATCACAAATAGGCAATCCTCTCATCACATGTACAGAGTGTTTGTTACTTCAGCACATGCTGTTGCTGAAAATAGAGGGTTTATAAAATAAAAATATCACAAAATGTAGCCAATATTTCTTTTTGTAAAAAAAAATGTGTTCTTCCAATATTTAAGCTTTTTGCTCAGCAAACCAATTTGGTTTGGACTTTATTTTAAATGGTTCCATAGCAGTAATTGTATAATGGTGCAGGGTTAAAAGTAAGAACATTTGCGATGTCTTCATTGGAAAAAAAACAAGGATGAAACATTATAGGAGTTCTTATAAGAACTCCTATAATGCCCCTAATTTTGTTTGTCAGCGAGCGACTTTTTGTTAAAACATGAGTTCTGATCCAAATGATTAATTACTGATTAAATTTATTGCTCATTTGATTATTTTTATTGCAGTTTTTTCGGCGAATGTGTGTCGCAAATACTGTTTTTGATCATCAATCGTTTTGTGCAATAGCTTATGTTAGCTAAACTTAAATGTCTAGCAAAACTTTGTTTTACATTTAATACTCATTAGTTTAAATACCTAAAAATCTTAAGTTTGTTGAAAGTCCAATGGAGTGAATATTAATGATTCAACATTTAAAATATTATAAAATCATTCATCTACAAGATAAATAGCATTAAATCTTTTGTTGCCAGTCACAGCTACAAGTACTTTGTATGGTCATTGTTCAGCTCCTATTGAACTTCATTGAGAAATTACAGTGAAAAACTTGTAAATATGGTAGACAAATGCCGTACCTCATTGCAGGAGTTCTCAGATAGCCATTTCAGCTGTTATATATATGCAGACAAGTTAAGTTTTTTGATGTTTTTATATTCAAATAAACAGTAAGATTACACTGAATCAATCGGAAACTCCATCGTTGATATGCAAAATATATGGTGGTGATGGGCAGTTAAGGTCACAGATACACAGTTGCACAAGTAAAATAGTTAGAGTTGATGAAAAACAGTCATGAGTTTGATTGGCTTTTTGTAAACGAGCAACAATCAAATACAATTACAGCAAGACAAGCCAGTTCCATTATATTTTGTCATTTTGAAATCGTAATATTTATTATCTATCTCATTTATAAAGAAGCTAACAGCCGACAATATTGCGGTGGACTGCACCAGTAGCGCTCCCAATACCGTCGAACAAAGATCAGCAGTACACATCGTGCAGCTCGTGGCACAGCCTAACAACACCTCCTTCCTAGAGGTAACGCATGGTCGACCAGACCTTCAGGGTGCAAAGCTGAAGCTGCTTTCAACTTCACAACTAATGAGCCCACGGATCAGACAAACTATACAGATATTAAGTAATAAACACATATATTGTCCACATATCTTGCTCTAGGGAGGCAATCACTTAAAGAAATTGACAACAGTAGTAGAAGCAGTTGTAGTAGATAAGTGGCAGAGAGCATACAGAGGGCGAGCCTTTGTTAGGCCAATAGCAGAAAGTTCATAGCATCACCATGCGTTAACCAACAAACATTGCAGAAAGTAAAATAACCAATCAACATAACATACATAAAACAATGCATACAATAGCGTACAAGACTAAATATATATGGTGTTAGTGGCAAGGTTAACGAGCTGCAAGTAAGGTTCTTAGTCTTTGGCAGCCTCTGGTCCATGACTTGTTAGATATAGAAGGTAGCTTTCCTCTTGAGAAACTGCAAACTAAGCTGAAGTTAGCTATAGAGTTCCCATGGAAGTTGTGAACAGTTATTTAAAAAGAGGGTTTAAGCACTGTTGATTGACCAGCCTAAACATCTGAAAGCACCGGCAGTATCAATCATGATCGCACACCAAAAGTTGCTTTCAACTTTTGACTGTAGTTAAGATTCAGATGTTGGTTGGTTCTGTTTGCTAGACCATGCAGTGAGCTATTAGGCTAGCACTGAATTCTACAAATAAAGTTTGGGCCCAATGAATACAATAGATTATTAATGAAATTGAACTCGAAGAAAATGTCACACACTATGCAAACTATTTAAATATAAATTATTTTTTAGCAAACTGTGAAGTCATGAAATAAATTTACCATAAACTTTCCAGATTATAATTGAAAACCTAAAAATTTATCTTCATTAAATGTTCTTGCAAGCCGATCACCCAACTATTCACTCTCATGGCATTTAATCTTTTTGGGAAAGAACAAAGATTTGTGCTGATTGGAATACAAAGTCGGTGTGTTTGTTTTAGGAAAAACTTGCCGCTGAGCCATTTGTTCCACCGGCACCACAATTAGTTTCAGCTTCAGCCAAGGAAATTGAACAAGTTGGAATGTGGCCGAGCGGTGATGATTGGGAGTTTGCACCCGGAGCAAATGATGACCTACCACGCAAACGAGTTACAAATAAGGGAGATTGTGTTGAAGATTATGAAAGCAACATTTCCATACCTCAAACAATTACCGGTGCTCAACAAAGTCCCTTTTATGGAGCTACCCTCCAGCAACCTCATGTGACTAATCCTCAGCAACCTTATATGGTGAACCTAGTACAGCCTTACGTGGTCAGCGTATCACAACCTTATTTTGTCACTGCACAGCATCCTCATGTGTTTGTTGCAAGTCAATTTTATACGCCTGATCCACAACACATGGTAAATCCACAACAACCTTACCCGCAACTGCCTTATACAGTTAATCCATATCAACCAATTGTGGGCAACCCCCAACAACCTTACAAGGTTGATCTGCAGCAGCCAAACTGGGTTGGAAATCCGGAATCAGATGACATCGCACAAAAAGAAGTAACGTCTTTAGAAGAAAAAAAGATGTCTCGCCAGTTTGATGAAACCACGATCAATTTATTCAGAAATCTGCAGGAGTCAGTTCCCCAAAACTATCCTCCTCCCTTGCCTCGAAGGTTGTTTCCTCACCGACAGAGATTTTCTTCTCAAATGCCAGAACACTTTTCATGGCCAAACCACATCTACCGTTATGGTCCTACCCAAGAAAATGCTGCTGCTATACAAGCTCAAACTCAACAAATTTCCAGATCTCAGTTTTCAACTCACTGAATGAAAAGAAAATCGGCCAGAAGATTGCCACTTGACTGCTTTCAACATATAAGCTAATGCTAATTCTATGTGTTTCATTTCATGTTCTATGTTATATCCATGTTGTTTTTGAAGTTTCAAATAAGAAATTTTAGTATACGAAAATCTTTTCTAATATCTAGCTAAATTTACTTGAGTTAAAAACATGTAGTAGGGTGAAAAAAAAACATCACGCCCAAAAACACTACATTTAAATTTCTAGTTTACTAATAACATTTTTACCTGTGTAACATCAATCAACAAATGTGGATAACAAAAAGTGTTGTAAGATTTAAAACTTAATTTGTTAGCTAAAATTTCCGGCGTTTGTATGTCCATTATCATAGCCAAATGGGTGAGTCATTGTTATATACCAGGTACAAAGGTTTACACAGTACATTTATGTTGGACTTTCTAAAAGTTCTTTTGAGCAATAGCTAAGAAAACTGATAAATTACAGAGTAGTCAAGTGATTAATTATAAATAATGTAATAGATTTTTGTCCTCTACTACCGATACAAAGGCATTCATTCTCCTACTCTCCAACACTTCCAGGTTTACCCCCAATAGGCGTTAGCATTTCCACGTGGTCCACGACCCAGACACACTACACCAGAGCTTATGCGGATAAATACTTTTATTATCCAATTCTGTTTAGCAATACATAATGGTCCTCAAGCTCAATCCACAAGACTTATGCCTGTACAGCTACACAGGGGCCCTTTTATAGGAGAAAACCAGGAACTATTACCCCTTTATTAGGGGTTAGCCAGTCATACATACCAATGGAAATAATGCACAAATTGAAAGACATATTACAATTCAAGTAAACAATACAAGCCAATGGCAAGGATGAACACATGGAAAACTGCTTTGGCTGCTTTTCCAATTTTCCTAGAGTCATAAGAAGTTTCCACACCTTATAAGGGCGTTCATTTCCTTGTTCTCTGCTGCTCTAGTCTGTAACTTCTTGGATTCTTCTCTGGTGGTGGGAAGTCAACTCCTTCACTCTCAGGCTATCTTTCTCAGCCATCTTTGTTGGTTGACTTGCGGCACTGACCCAGGGTTCTGGCTCGGTATAGATCCTATATGGTATATAGAGCATGATCCAGGGTCAGTACAGGCCCGGTATAGACCCGTTATATAGACGGTATCTGCAACCCGATATAGATGTTATATGTTACGAAGGGGAGCATCCCAGATCCACTTATAAATGGTGTTAGGGTGTAGGTGAGGGGGTGTGGGGGAGAATCTAAGGTAAGAGAAAGGTGGGGGTAAGTGTCGGAATGTCTTGTTATCATAAAAATTTCCCTATACTCTGCTTTATTAGCGGCGTAGTCTCTAATTAGAACTATAGATAAATATAAAGTTGGCTGGTGAGCTCCACCAAGGGAATAAATATGTTTGCTCCAAAACAGATAATATATAGATTATATATAAAAAATTTCATTAGTCTAGATGTCAGCAAATAAATTGACTCTTACGTCAGCGGCCAGCTGACGCAGCGCGGTGGTCTTCATTTCTACCACCTGGTACTCCAACTGGATGTCTTTCTTGGTGGCTGGGAGAGTATGGTGGTTGAGCAGGGCCTGATGTAAGCTTTCCTGATCAGTCTCCAATTCGATGATAATCTTGTTAATTTCTCTAGCTGCGGTCTCTATTGTTGCTGAGAAACCGCCAGAGGGTTGGGGGTAGAGTGAAGTTTTCACCGAGAGGGCATACTGACTGAAGGAGAAGGTTCATGACTGCTTTGAGGAGGTGAGGGTGGGGGAAGGGAGCCTTAGCAGAGGCTGGTCTCTTGAGGGTTTGGTGGTTTAGTAGAGTTACAGACATCAAACTGTGGATGTTTGTAGAATAGGCAGCACAAGTAGGGGGAGCGGTCACAGGTGAGTGGAGGTGCTTGGCAAGTCTGGCATGAAAGACTTTGCGTACCCACTACCACAGGTGTACAGCGCTAAAAGCATGGGGTCTCCTCCGTTGAGTAAAGTAGCAAAATCTGCCGTACGATTTTCGGTCTATCGCATATATCATGCCCGTCTTTCAGACGTCTTCCTGGTCTCCCCCGTTGTCTAGTTTGCTCTTGTGGCTGTATACAGCATAACGGATTTCGCTCATAAATGCGCAGCAGCAAAAGTGTTTTACATAGGATCGAGTGGCATGGACAGTCAGCTGTCTTAGGTCCCTAGCTTGACACTCGCACTTGTGGCACTGTAGATTGTCCGCTTTTTGTAAGATACGCTGGATCCTATCGTCCATGCTCTTCCTCACCCAATGCAGCATTCTCCAGCGAGCAGGATTACGCTTGCCACCAGGGCAGAAAGTAGTGGTGGGCTCATCGGTCAGAGTGAAATGTGGAAGGGGTAGAAGGGGTAGGTTGTATTTTCTGTACATATCTCCTATGTGCATTTTCTTACTCTGCCAACAAGTGTTATTCCCCTGCAACAAGTTTAATAGTGTTACGAAACAATGTTTTGGCGGGGGCAAGAGGGGAAATTTCTGGGGGTACCCAAGTTGGGGTATCTGAGAGTGGCACGGGGTTAATTATCACTTTGCTGATACTGGGGGAGAGAATGTATTTGATCTCTTCTTGACTTCCCTTTTAGGTGCTTACTCTGTGGATAGTGGTTTGGTAGAGGGGCCTTTTTTAGGGTAGTCTATCTATTCCAGATTGGGGTTGCTGGATTCCGGGCCGGAGTTGACCCGGGGTCATTCCCTGTTGGTGACAGGAATTTGGGGGGTTTTACACACTTGCTATAGTGGATCGTAAAAGATTTGGGAGAAACGGTTGGCGTAAGGACTGGGTGGAGTCAGGGTGGTTGATTTTAGGTGTAGAGAGAGGGATTTGTCTAGGTCGGATTAGGAGAGACAACTCCTGGGTAGTGGGGGTCAAAATGTCATGAACATCAGAAGTATGGACTACCCATTGACTGTATGTGAGCAATTCACCCAACTGGTCGTCTGTGGCGTCTGCTGGTGGATTTGTTGGCAGCAACACTTCTGTGGTTGGTATTCCCAGTAACTGGTCCTCCTGGACACTAGATGGGGGCTGGTACTCAGCCAAGCTAGCCTCTAACATGAGATTGTCATCATCTTCCTCCATTTGTAGTCACAAACTGCTTGTTGTGCCTTCATCTTGGCTAATTATGTGGTCAGCCGATGTGAGAGATAAGTGGTCTGCTCAGTAGGATTAGTTGAATAAGAAAGGACTGAGTTTCCCGTGCTGGCTATTTTCATGCTATTTTGCCCCACTTCTTGGGAGGCATTACTCATGGTAGTAGGTGAAAATTGGGGTGTCTTTGATGAGCTCTGCGGCACCAGGGAATTGAGGGTGTATGTCAACATTTGACAAATTGGTAAAAAACGTTCTAACAAATTGTTTAAAACTAGGCATGGGTTTGTGGGGTCCTCAGGCTTGGTGGTAAATGCTTTTAATTCAGCCAGTTATCTTAATTTCTTGCAATACTGGTCTCTCCACACTTTGTCATTCCTTGCAGTCACTTAGTTGTACCATGGCTGGCCATAGTGTTGGGGTGGTCCCACACTTCGTCTGGGGCAACCTGTACTTGCTGTGGGTAGAGCAGAAGGGGGTGTGGCAGGTAGGGGGAAGACTTTTGCATTTACTGTTTGGTCTCTAGTTTGATCAGTTCTTGTCCGATTTGGACGAAACTCGCTTGAGGCACTAGGGCAAGTCTCTTCTACAGGTTGATGTAGGCCAGGGCTTACCCTCTCTTCAGCCAATGACATTTGGGGGGAAGGCACTGCCAAATGAAGGTGCTGAAGCAAGGGCAGCTCTAAGAGGAGGGGGATATCTTGAAGGGATGTTGTCCATAGGGTTCCAGGCAGGTCCTATATGGTTTGAGGCAGTTGCCATTTTACACGGACTGTTGTCCGTGTCTGCAAATTACCGTAGGTAGGTATGGCTGCTGTAAGCCTCCCCTACTAGGTAAACCCGGTGAGGTTTGGCTGAAGTTTGGAGTTTTTGCCTTTTCTTCTCCTTTTGTTCTTCGACCACACCTCATCACCTGTCTTGAACAGTGACGGTTCTTCTCCATTTTCTTCCCCTTCTGTTCTACCATGAAAGTCTCGTGGACCTCTTCGAGTCTCTCCTGCAGGGCTTGAGCATATTCGTGTACCGGTGCACACTCAATTAGGAAGGGGGGGGGGGCGTAAGTCAATTGGTTGAGGAGACAGTTCCTTTCCAACCATGAGGAAGTTGGGCGTCTCACCTGTGGTGGAATGCGGTGCGGCCCGGAAAACTCTCATTATCTGGAGAAAGATCAAATCCCATTCTTCTGGTCTTTCTTCAGGAGGAAAGAATGCATTGCATCACCGAGCACCCAATTGTTGAGTTCCACAACTATATTGGCTAGGGGGTGATAGGGAGTAGTTACGGTCTACTTTACCTGCCAGAGGGTGCACTGCTCTCACGTGAGACTTGACTCGAACTGAGCACGCTGGTCGGTGTGTATTTGTTTGGGTAGTCCAAAATAACAAAATACGTCCTCATCCAAGGTTGTGGCAACTACTTGGGCTGTATCATCAGGGGGAGGGCATTTTGCCGGCGGGGAAAGATATCTGTGGAAACAAAAATCCACTTGTTGCCTCTATCTGTCTCGGGGAGGGGGCCAACTAAGTACAGATCCAACCTTTGCTACATTTGTTGCATACATTTGTTGCTTGGCCAGATTTGGTTTTGCTTCACCATGCTTAGTTGTCTGGCAAGTCTCGCAGCTGTTGATGGCTCCCTGTTTATCAGCGGTCAGGCCTGGCCAATACCAAGTAAAGTTAAGCCTTTTGAGGGTTCGTTGGCTGCTTTTGTGGGCCATGAGGTAAACTTCCCACACTACCATGCCTCACAAGTTGGGAGGACACACAGCACACCAGTGTGATGTTCTGTTGGGCTGGATGTATCTCCAATTCACCATCTGGTCAGATCTGCATAGAGTGGTGCCGCTTCTCCAAATGGCGTAGCTCATTGCTCCCGAGTTCAACTTGTTGTGGGTCTACGGGGTAGTTGTTCTTAACTGCTTCATAGATGATTGCCATGAGGTAAAGACCGGTCCTCTGGGCCTCCATCAAGTCTGTGTCAGTGTTTGGGGGACGTGGGCAAGTAATAGCAAATGCTTGAGGACTTGGGGATGGGGTTTAACAGCAGAGTTTGAGGGTGGGGGTAGGGGAGAAATTTGGAAAAGCTTGGATTTCCTTTTTTTCTGGCCTCACTGTGACTACATTGCCTACAGTCCTTGGGACACCCCCTACTGAGCCCATCTGCGTTTCCATGCAAATTTCCACAGTGATGCACAATAATGAACTGGAACTCTGACAGGGTCTTGAGCCATCAGGCTACTTAGTTAAACGGTCCCTATTCTTTACACAGCCACATGAGGGAGTGATGATCAGTCCAGACCCGGAATGCCTGTCCCTAGAGGTAAAGCCTAAAGTGCTTGGTTGCCTTGACTATGGCCAGCAATTCTCTTTGGGTGTTGCAATGGTTGTGTTCAAGGGGAATCGGCGTCTTACTATAGTACGCTATCACTCGCTCTTTGCCATTCTTGTGCTGAGAGAGGACGGCTCCAATGCCGCCGTCGCTGACATCTGTATCCGGTATGTAGGGGCTGTTGGCATTGGGGTAGCCAAGGATGAGGGCGTAAAGTAGCCCAGTTTTAAGCTGCACAAAAGCCTCTTTCTGGGGGCAGCCTATTCCCACGGAATATCCTTGCAGGTGAGTTTAGTCAGGGGCTTAGCCATGGGGGATAACCGGGGAAGTTACTGTCGGTAGTATCCAACAGTATCTTGCCCGGTAGTATCTGACAGTGCCGAAGAACGCTTGCAGTGCCTGAAGGCAGTAAGGGCTCGCCAATCCTAGACTGTGGCTATCTTCTCTGGGTCTATAGAGACACCAAGCTCACTGAAAACGTGGCCAAGGTAGCAAACTTGGGATTGCGAAAGCTCCCACTTCCTGGACTTCAGTTTGAGATTGACTACCTTGAGCCGCTGAAATACTTCTGCCAGCCGGTGGAGATGAGTGGGGAAATCGGGACCGATGACAATAACATCATCCAGGTACAGAAGTACTGATTTCCAATGGAGGCAAAGGATACCCATTACATAAGCTTCTGGTGGGTGACAGGGGTGGAGGTTAATCCAAAGAAGAGGATGGGTGGGTGTCACTCTCTTGCAGAGAGTTTCAGGTGGCAGGAGACAACTTACTGAACAGGTTTTGTGACTACAGGTTTGTGGTGCACCAGACTGAGTGGAGAAGGGAGACTTGGCACTGGCATCAGCGTCCAGTGGGACTTGCCAGTAACCGCTCGCTAGGTCAAAGGTACTAAAGTGGCGGTTACCCGAAAGAGCATCCCGACTCTCATTGATTCTGGGGAGGGGAACAGCATCCTGATGGGTTACAACATTCAGGAGCCGGCAGTCAATACAAAACCTCCGCGAGCCATCTTTCTTCATTAACACCACTGGGGAGCTTCAGGCACCAGTGCTTGGCTCTATCAATCCCTTCTCGGGCAGTTTTTGACAGCTGCTCTTCCACTTCTGGTTCCCTATGAGGGCCTCACTTGTGGGGGGCTGTTGAATGGGCTGAGCACTGGGCTTTAGGGGATGCTGTGTGCCACAAGGTCGGTGCAATCCATATTGTGGTCTCCTTTACTGAACACTGACTCGTATGAGTGCAGGAGTTGAGTTAACTGGAACTGTTCTTGTGGGGTGTGCCAGTTGTCCAAAGCCTTCATGTATAGCTTCTGCAGGTTTTCCGGCACAGGGGAGGGGAGAGGAGGGAAGGGGGTAGGTCCGCTCTCTCTTGCGGGTAACTCTACATCACTGGTGAGTACGCCTGTGTACTTGCTGATGGTCTTTCCAGCTTTCTGGTTCAGTGGTTGGTTGGTGGGATCAAGGCATCACACCTGAAAGTGGTTTTTGTCATTGGGGTGTTAAGACTAGCTGCAAAACGGCTGGGAGCCTGGGGTGCCTTCCACAGAACCAAGGGAAAGATTGTGGGGTGAGTGGCTTTGCACAGTACTGTCATTTCAGTTCGTGGGGAAATGTGGGTATCTTTTATCATCTGCACACCTGTAGTGAGCATCCTGCCTTGCTTGTCGGTGCGTGAAAGTTCCTGGCCATTAATTACAGCAACCGACTGATCGAACTTCATGTGACACTGGTGAGAGGTGAGGAAGAACATGCCCATAATAGCGTCCTCATTAATCTAACCTACTACGAAAGTAGCCTCTGTCTTGATGTCTTGCAGCTGAATGGGCAGGTGAAGTGTACCAAGGAAGGGGGCTTTGGATCCATCTGCCAGGACACCGTGGGTGTCACTCTCTTGCAGAGAGTTTCAGGTGGCTGGAGACAGCTTACTGAACAGGTTTTGTGACTTCAGGTTTGTAGTGCACTGGTTGTTGATAAGCACCAACAACGGTTTCTGTTCTACTCGACCAGGTAGGAAACAGCTAGCCTTGTACGGGTGTTCAGGTGGGTGGTTGAGGGGATCTATTGGTTTGACAGCAGAGGGTTTGGCCGGAAGGGTACGCTGTTCTTGAGTCAAGATGGCTGCTCACTTGTTGGCGGGCTTGAGCGACGTGGATGTTGGACTTCCATCCTGGATGGCTGATGGGGTGTTTGTAATTCAGCGCCCTCTACTGGCAGTACTCCTCATAGCCCCGATCAGCTTGAACAGTGTTGTATTGCCTATGGAGACGGGAAGGGTTGCAGCATAGTGTGGCATGAGGGAGCAATCTAGCAGAATTTTGCTGCTGATACGCGGTTTGGATGGGTAAAATTCCATATCTCTAAAATCTTGTAAGGGAGCATACCAGTTGGTAGTGGGCAGCTACAAGTGCTCTGAGGTCTGCACAACACATCACTTCTCTCTTCGAGGAAGAAAAGTTGATATCACAGGGTTATACTGTTCCAACCTTTCTAACTCTCTTCTGTAATTCCGGGGTGCCCGGGAACAGTCAGGGGCAAATCTCCCTACTGCAGGCGACGCCCGTTTTTTGGTGGACGGTTGGGAAAAATGGTGGTAGATGACCGGAGGTTGACCGGTCAGCTCCTTTGGAGGTGGCCAATGGTACCACATTTAAAAAACTGGAGGGTAGAAGACGTGGTATGGGGGTATGGGGGGTTGACAGCATGGGAGGGTTTGGTTGTTGTCGCATCCTCGGTAACTCTTTCAACTAGAGTTTCATGGCCTATGCTAACATCTACATGTACATACTTTTTATCCTGATGGCGAGGGTGTCTTTTGATAAGGTGGCCATCTCATTAATCTGAGGAGGGGGGGAGTGGGAGAGGGCCTGTCCTTGAGTGGCGATGACTCTTCTTTGTTATCTTCTACCAGGCTCACTCTGAAAGGTTTGTCTTCAAACCCAGTTTTATTTGTAGTAACTCGTTCCCAGCTCTGATGGCTCCTTCAAGAGTGTGGGGATGCACTGCTAGCAGGTGTTGTTGTAGATAAGCATGTCCTATAGTGCTGGCAAAAAGTTCTAACACCATTCGGTCAACTTTTCTCGGAGGCAGGTTATCATATCTCACCCGGACCAGCTTATCTACCTCGTTGGAACGTTGCTGTAGGGAGGTCTTGTAGGAGCGGCGCAGCACAATCAGCTTGGCTTTCACCTCTTTAGGGGTAAGCCCAAAGAATGCATGAGGGCAGAAAAGATGACTTTCTACGTGGGGAGGGGGGATGGCCACACTCAAGCGCTTTACCTCTCGGCGCTTCTCTGAGGTGGATTAAAGCAGTGGTTTGGCCCCAGTCATTGGAATTTGCAATCTGGATAAAACGAGTGATGAAGTACTCGGCATCGCTAGTGCAGTCATAGAGTCTGTGCTTGTCCTTTGGGAAGTTGCACCAACCTCTGTAGAGCCTGTTAGCTGTTCCAATGCTACTGTGGATTGAGCTTTAACGGGGCTCATGCAAATACACCTAGCTCTTTGGTTCCGCGTATCTATTCAATGGCAAGCTATAAGGTAGGAGTGGTCATTTTGGCAAGGAAGAAACCAATATACATAAGCTATCCCACGCCGGGATAGCTTATGGGAGGGAGAAGAGGTGCTATATAGGGTGATACTGGCACTGCATAGCTCCTGGAGGAAGGGGGAAACAGTGTACAAGGGTGATACCGGCACAGGGTAGCTTCTGGATAAGGGGGGAAGGCAGTACACAGGGTATACTTGCACAGTATAGCTTTGGGGTAGGGGGACTGGATACAGTGAAATGACTGACACTGTATAGCTTTTGGGTAGGGGGGAATGGATGCAGTGAAATGGCTCGCACTGTACAGCTTCTGTCTTTTCTCTTTTGCTCTCCATTGTGTCTTTCTGTTTGCCAATGATCCCAATGCTGCCATGAATGTAATAGATTGGCATCCTCTACAACCGATACAAAGGCATCCACTCTCCTATTCTCCAACACTTTGGGGTCTACCCCGAATAGGCATTAGCAATTACACGGGTCCACGACCCAGACACACTACACCAGAGTTTGTACAAATAAATCCTTTGTTATCCAATTCTGTTTAGCAATACATGAAGGTCCTGAAGCTCAACCCACATGACTCCTAATGGTACATTTAAACAGGTGCTCCTTTCATAGAAAAAAAAATGGGAATTATCCCCCCCTTATTAAGGGTGAGACAATCATACATAGCAATAGAAATAATGCACAAATCAAAACATATATTACCATTCAGGTAAACAATACAAGCCAATGGCAAGGGTGAACACATGGAAGACTGCTCTGGCTGCTTTCCCGCTTTTCCTAAAGTCATAAAAAGTTTTTACTTCTTATAAGGGCCCACACTCCCTTGGTCTCTGTTCCTATAGTCTGTAGCTTCTCGGATTTTTCTATGGTGGTGGGCAGTTAATGCCTTCACTCTCAGGCTATCCATCCCAGCCATCTATGTTGGTTGACCCGTGGTACTGGCCCGGGGAACTGACCCGGTATAGGTCCTATATGGTATATAGAGCAGATCCAGGGTCATTACAGGCCGGGTATAGCCGGTATCTGCAGCCCGATATAGATGTTGAATGTTATAAAAAGGAGAATCCTGGGTCCATTTATAACTGGGGTTAGGGGATAAGTGGAGGGATGTGGGGGGATCTTTTTATCATAAAAGTCTCTCAAAATAATCCAGATATAAAAACTCCGATGTTCAAAACAATGGAATGTGTTCATGACAAACATTACGAATCATATTAAATGTTTATATAGTTCATTCTAGCCTTAAGCTACTAGTTTGTTACTTTGGTAGAGACTTTAATGAATCGTACAAAAGTTTAATTGAATGCGGAGAAAGCTGGTCAAGCTTTCAAAATTTTAAATTGTTTTTTTTTGGACTTCTATGCCAGTTAGTTGTGTTTAATTAATTGCCTGCAATCAAAAAGTAGTTCACTACTTCTAGGACGACTTTATTTTTTTAGTACACCTGATGCTTACAAGGTTTCTAATAAAAACCTTTCAACATTGTGAATTGTAATCATGACTTCAGTTGCTATTTGTATTTTTCAAACAAATAATCACAAAATTAAGACAGCTTCGATCATTTATATTTAATGGAATTTAATCAATTGGAGCTACCATCAAAGTTATTCTGACAGCAAGAAATAGTGATGTCATAATTGTTGGAATCATAAACTTGGAACTAAGATTGCGAGCTGGACTTGAAGTGTTGCTACAATGGCTGAATTTTGCAGGCAAAAAGTTAAAACCGTTGACATTCTGAGAAACTGTTTGAAGAAAAGGTTTGGCAGACTTATTAATATATTTTGTCAGCAGCTGATTTATATTGAGAAGCCTTTGATTGATTGTAATGCGATATCATAAATCTTGCAAAGATGTTAAGGAGTTTCTACCTGTGATTTTTTGTTTACTTTGATTTGCTTTTGAAAGCTTTCTAGTACAATATTGATTAAAACTCAACTGTCGGAAAAATATAGTAGACCTTCAGAGGTGTGTAAAATTATCTCAGATATTCATCATACAAAATATTTTTGAGATGTTTTTACTGACCATAAATAAGATCAAGAATTCAAGAATTTTTTGCTTTGGAGAGTGATGTAGCAAAAAGCTGTAGCGATAGCTGGTACGACTCAGCTTCAAACTATTTAAATCGGCAGTTTTACATGTATACAACTTTGGCAGTTACTGTTTTTATCAGTATTCCTACACGAAGAAGTTTAACTACTTTATTGGTAGCCAACTTTGTAGTTATTGCTATACCATGTGACAAAACTTATCTGAATCATTGGAAGCTTGTTGGTATTATTTAGATTAGTGACAGATCCAGAGATTAATCAATCACTTCTTTCAAGAGTGACTGCTAATCCAGTTGACCAGAGATACGATGTCATTATCAATGCACTGGTAGACAACAGTAAGAATCATTTTATTCTTTTACATGCTTTAAAAGATTTTCTGAATGCTAACAATAAAAGCTTTCATGGCCCACGTCAGCCAAAAACTTCTGGTAAAAATAACCAGATCTCAATAAATATAAAAAAACAAATAATTATCTATTCAACTCAAGGTTCAACAAGAATTAGTTCACGGAATGAGAAAATTATTCCACGAGCAGTTGTAAATAATAAGAGTATTTGCGACCTCTGACCTCTGTTCGCCGAACACATTGCAATAAAAATAATCAGACCGGCAATAAATTTAATCAATAAATAATCAGTTCAATTGGAATTCGTCGGTCAACAAAAAGTAGCTCACTGAATAAAAAAAATAATCAGCAAGTATTAATTTGTATTGTTCGTAGGTCGCGAATGAAACTGAACACTAAATAAATAATATTGAGCAAGTTGATTTTTTTAGTTTTCATAGACCGGTTTTATATCCTTGAAAAATAAGTCAAAATAATGCAAGCGTTCGAAATTTACTAAATTAAAGGGCAGCTTGACAAACTATTCCAGTTTGTAGCAGCGCAAATTTTATTATTTTCATCATTATTTTGAAAATTTGGAGTTATCTCCTTTATGATTTGTTCGGTAAACTATAACATTCCATTTAATATTATGTTGTTCTAAACTAATGTTCCGTTGCATACGCGACATATTGAACTACGAACACCTAGCATTTTTTGTATTTTGTTCGACGAACAGGTCGCGAATACTCTTATTATCTGTAGGTGTTGAACAAAATTGAACATTAAATAAAATGTGACAGTCGAGCCAATTTACCTAATATGATTAAAATGAATTTAAATTGTCAGTAAAGTAGTGTTTGGTGCCTCAACACGGTAACAAAAGAGAGCACGCTTTACTCATGATAGGAATGCATATTTTTCCTGTTTTGCTTAAATTGTATGTAAGTTGTCTTTTGCTATAGTCTGTTCAGTAATCGACAAAGCTAATTGAATTACCATGATTTTGAAAAGGGATGTTTCGTTCCACATGCCACCTATTCATATGTAAACACCGGTACAACATATCAGGAACACTTCTAGTAATACAAACTAACTCTCAACTACTTTTGCACCTTGTTGTTGGTTTTAAGCTAAACGGCTGAAGAATTAGCGGTAGTTCACTCACTCATTCCATACAATTATCCGTTTATTTACTAGTACAGAATAACTTTCAACTGCTGTTGCTCCACAATTGTGAGCTTTAAACTAAAATACCGAAACGTTTCATGTAGTCCGCTTACCCATTCCACACAATTAACAGATGCATTGGCATGTACTGATTTGTTGCAATTGGTTACTTTAATCAAACATAAAATTCATAACATAATTTATAAAAATTGACATCGACTACCCGCTCTAGATTTGCTATTTGTATACTTTTTTATTCTTTAGTTAATTGGTCCAGTCTAATGTTAGTTTGATTAGTGACAATGTTATAATCGTATCTGTCAATCAACTTCTAGAAACACAAAAAATCATTTTGAACTATTTCTTCAAATTTGTGATGCTCCTGGCAGGTGACTGATGTTTTGTAAGTGAAAATTCAAGTTTTTTTGTATTTTGGTATGCGTTAAAAAATGTTTAAAAACAAAAATAAATGGTTTAAATTGTTTTTCAATTGAAAGTATTAATCATTAAGTAATGGTCCCGAATGATTATATAAAACTATCTCGCATAAAATACATCTGATATATGTGTTCTTCTGTGCGTTTCAGGACCTGATTGTTTTGATGAGTCTGTGCTTGGACTTCAAGAAGGTTTCCTAAACTTCTTTCGAAAGACCAGAAGAAATAATGAAAATAATTATGAGTTTTATGGTGAACTGCTTTGGGAGAGAATATTCAACAATGGAACACATATCCACAGTAACGATATTTATGAGGTAGTAAACACTAAACAGCTTCAGTTTTGTATATTAACAATTAATCATGGTTTTCTCTATAAAACAAGATTCTAAAATTCGATAGAGCCGTTACTAAAATTTCTGTTAATAAATGACTTGTTTACATGAGAAGAACTAAATTGATATGCATTCAAACAAACACTTTTAATAGACAATGGATAGAATAATAAAGTATAGGAGATAACGGGCTCACATAAGGAAAGATTTTTGTGCATCTAAAATCGAAAGTGATTTTTCCAATCATTAAAGTGTATTTTTTGCACAACTTTTATTGCTATGACTGGGTTACCAGCTCTTAAAGGGTTAGTCAACAGAGAAAACTAAATTTTGATACAAACTTTGAATAGCAGTAACAATAAATATGGGAGTATCTTTGTTGTTTTTAACATTTTAGTTTGTGAGATTTAAGGGAAAATGCGAAATCGCATTTTGGATATCGGCAATACATTCTTTGGTTCGTCACCGGGATTGGCGTACACCCCAAACGCATTCATATCCTTATATGATTGAATTGTCATAATTGTCAAGCTATCATTTTCCAGTGTTGTTACACCCTTAGTTTCCCCAATTCACGTATTTTTGCTCTGTGGACTACTAAAAAAACATTGAAATATTAAATATTTTTAGTTATTAGGGGCCATTCATTGCTGAAACCGTAATAATTAATTTTTTGCCAGTTATTTTTATAAAATTATAATTAATAATAATAATATTTAGTATTTTAGTAGTATTATTCTTATAATAATGTTACTAAATAAAAAAATGCTAATAATATTTTTGATATTTGTATTTCATAATCATAACAACATCATACATAATACCAATAGATATGTAATAATAGCGCTTATTATTATTAATAATGATCGATGATAGGAGAAGTTGTCCGTGATAATTATTGTCATCACTGATCACTGATATAGCCTAATGTGAAATAGCCACAATGCTGATAAGTATCTGTGTAATAATGACGAGGCGTGCAAGCCGGTCCCGTCATATTAGGGGGTCACTCACAGTCGCGCTCCAGCAGTGGTGGTTTACTAATGTCGCACAAGTTGAATGCACGCTATGTCTGTGCGGGGTGTACCATCGTTATAGACAACAATGTAACGAGTCTTTGGCGATATTTCTAACAGCGCGAAATTCAAAGTAGATTTGTGCAAACTTCACAGTTTTATACTGCTATTTTTATACTTTTGGAAAGTTTTACAATAAAATTTGGTCCCCTATTGGGAAAATCATTGTCTTTTGGTAGCTTATGTATTAAATTAGTGCTACCTAACCATTCCAATATCAAATAAACTAGCATCAAAAAATGTCATTTTTGGCTTTCTCTGTTGACTATCCCTTTAAGGATTGATGGGCTGTTTGAGATCAAAGAGATTTTGTTTTGTGGTTTGGACAGGTTTACATGTAGGCAGAGTAACTGGTCAGAACTTAAAATGAAAAAAGAAAACAGTTGTAAAGGTGTAAGCTTGAACAGTTTCAAATAACAATTATTTTAAAAGTTTGAAAATGATCATCAGAGTATGCATAGAGATGTGATAAATTCAATCATGGCATAGATAAGGCGTGCTCTTACTAACATAAAAGTTAAGAACCAATGATCTAGCTCTCTCAAACGAGTTTAAAATGCTGAAACACATTGTGTCTGTTTACACTTCCAGGCCGTGCTGCTAATATTTGCCCTTGCCAGAGATCGTCTACTGGTGGCTGACATTGAAGGAGTTGAACTGCTTATTACTTGGACTGCCAGATGCTTCGCACAGTATGAGGTCGATGCATGGATTGAGGAGCAGGGCGGATGGGTGAGTCAATTTAGCTTTGTATACCTTTTTTTGATCCCATTTATAAAATTTTCTTTTACAAATTCAACAGGTACAATTTTTTGGATTCCATCAGTGTTCATTGTTTCCTCAAACTACAAAATAACAATTCTTTAATTGCATTTGCAGAGTGTTTTTTGCTTCAGCTCATGCTGTTGTTGAATATAAAAGTTATATAATATAAAATTAATCACAAACTTTGGCCAATAAATTGTTTTGTGTGAGTTTCACCTGTTTGCTTAACCAACTAATTTAATTAAAATTTTTATTTTAAATGATTTTATATTTAATGGTTCCATTGCAGCAGTTGTATAATGGTTAAGTGGTGAAAGTCTAAACCTCTGCAATGTCTTTATCAAACAAAGGACGAGCCATAGTAGGAGTTCTTAATGCGATACGTTGTGTCATGTATAAAAGAGAACATTACTTTACAACGTCATATTTATTCAATAATTTGTTATCGATCACCAAACAAATCATGAAGAAAAGTTACCCCAGTTTTACGAAATAATCAAGAAAAAACAAAAATGGCGTCTCCATAAACTAAAACAGATGGGGAAGTAGCTCGTTGGTTTAGTAGATTTTAAACAATTGTAACTATTTCATAACATTTTCAAGGACACAATCCAGGTCTATGAAAATGAACAAACTAGACTCGCTTGTTATAACTTATTTAGAGTTAATGTAAAACAGCCATGAGTTTAATTGGGTCTTTGTGAACAAGCAGCAATCAAAAGCAATTACAACAGGACAAGCTATTTTACTTTTTTAGGTAATTTTAAAACATAATATTTATTATCTCATTTATAATCAATCTAACAGCTGGCAATATCAACGGCTCCTCTTGCGGACAGACTAAGCTCAAGTTAGCTATAGCGTTTCCATGGAAGTTGAAAACAGTGATCTAAATGTGCAGAGAACTTGGTTTAAATCGTTACGGTGGTAATTAGGTAGGCTTAAGCACTGTCGATTGGCCAGCCTAAATATCTGAAAGCACCTGCAGCATCAATCATGATTGTACACCAAAAAAATTCCTTTCAAGTTTTGGCTGTAGGTATGAATCGGGTATTGACTATTTTCTGTTCACTAAACCATGCAGTGAGTTATCGGGTTAGCACTCTGAATTTTATAATTAAAACTTTGGTTCAGCAGCGCGCAACACTTTGCTGGTGGAATTAAACTAGAAGAAAATGCAAATTATTAAATATGAAATATTTTTTTCAAACTGTGAAATACAGAACTAAATCTACCATAAACTTAATTGAAGACCAAAAACTTTCTCAGACATAGTTGAAAACCTATTACCAACTTATTTACTCCCATGGGATTTGACCTTTTATTATAGTCAATGATTTGTGCTTTTTGGAATACGAAGTCAATGTGCATTTTTTAGGACCAACTTACTACCGAACCATTTGTTCCCGGAGCACCTGGATCAGAAGATGAGCAACCACCCCAACGAGTTACAAATGAGCCAGATTATGGTCAAGGCAACATTTTCATACCTCAAACAACTACCGGTGCTCAACTGACTCCCTTTTATGGAGCTAGCCTCCAACAACCTTACATGACTAATCCTCAGCAGCCGTATGTGACTAATCCTCAGCAGCCTTATATGACTAATCCTCAGCAGCCTTATATGGTGAACCCAGCACAGCCTTATGTAGTCAATGTACAAACACCTTATTTGGTCAATCCACAGCTTCCTCAAGCGTTTGTTCCAAGTCAACCTTATATGGCTTTACCTCAACAACCTTATATGGCTTTACCTCAACAACCTTATATGGTTAACCCACCGCTGCCTTACATGGTTTACCCACAAAACCCCTATACGGTTATTAATCCATATCAGCCACTTACAGGCAACCCCCAACAACCTTACGGGTTTAATCCGCAGCAGCCATACATGGCTGGAAATCTATTCAGGACTCCACAGCAATCTGTTGTCCAGAACTTTCCTGCTCCCATGCGCCAAGGGCTCATTCCTCGACCACAGAGATCCGCTTCTCATCAAATTCCACGAACCTTTTCATCACAAGCTAGTGCTGCTAGACCAGCTCAAACTCAACAACCTTCCAGACGTCAGTCTCCAATGCGAGAAACGAAACAAGCAGAAAGCTCACCAAAAGATTGCTAGTAGATTCCTTCACACACATGAGCTAGTTCAATTTTTGTCTGCTTCATTTTATCATCGAAATTTTAGGCATGTCTTTTTCAAAGGTTAGAATAAGATATTATAATATACCAAAGACTTGGTATCTAATCGATTATCGTTAGCCATTTCTTAGTACATAACTGTTTACTAGTTTTACATCTAAAAAAGTGGCATTACAATTTTCCTAATAAAGCTAGCTCCAAAGCGATGTCTTTTGATTGTTTGTTTTTCTTGTAATCATCGTAATTGACTTGATGACCCCTTGAAAAATTCAACAGCTGATCTAAAAGTTCTATGATTGCGGTTCTTTACATTACACAGCAACAAATTTTCGTTCCCCAACCAGAAAAAATTGAATTTTCACTTCGTAACATTTATTTGTCATGCGAGGTTGTTTTATTCCTAAAAAAGTATAATGCTATATTTTTGTGCCAAATTTGCTCAATATTGCGAACAAGCATTGTTTTTACATAATATCGAACAAAAAAATCTATATTTGTTATGTGAAAGCCAAGATTTTTTGTAACATTTTCTGCGCCAAAAGATAAATTTACAAGATGAAAGAATTACGAGTACAAGCACGGTTGACGAAGTGCTGTATTAAGAAGAAATGTAACAGACTGGTTTATTTAGTTTCAACAGTTAACAATTCATCAATGATGGCTTCAGGACAACATTTCCAAATATTGATAAAATAGAATTGACATTAAAAAATGAAACACCAGAGCGAGTCAGATATTCTTAATAACGGACATGATCTAGTATGTCTCCACCACTACCAACTGGCAAGCAGGGTTTCTGCTTTCTACTGTAGCGCTTTTCCTTATCATTTGAAGGTTCAGACATTATGGGAAGGCAATATGTATTGTCATAGTGGATTGGTGGTTCAGGCAGCCTGAAGCTTTGTGGAAATGGCTTTGGTGTTGGCAGAGGCTCTTTTTGTTCTATCATTTTGTACTGCAACAAGATCACACCGATTAAATGTGATACTTTTATCTAGATACTCTAATTTCCACAAACGAGCATTAAGAGCACTCATGACCTAAGCCCACCAACCGAAATACAATAAAAATACCCAGTTGAACGGTGAATTTCATCAATGAACAACAGACAGTACTCAAGAAATAAAATAGATATTGACTATCATTTATTGTCATTAACAGTATCCACAACCTGTTCATCAAACGACGAAAAAAAAACATCGGCTTTTGTAGTTCAATATGTCGTGTATGAAACGAAACAATAACTCTGAAAATTTTAATTATTCAATGAATTGTCACGATTACTGAACAAATCATAAAGAAGATGAATCCAATTTGAAAAGTAATCAGAATAAAATTAACATGGCATCGCAACAAAAGAAAGTTTTCAAAGTTGTACTTTTCATCTATTAGATTTTTAACAATTACAAGCATCTTGTACCATCGTTTAAGGATATACAACCGGGTTCTGAATATAAAACAGCTTGACACACTCATTATGATCTATCAAATGTACAGTTCCAATCACAACCTATAAACAATGTTCTTGAATGGTCGAGGTTATTTTTTTAATGAGTGAGGTAATTTTTGTTGAGCCATGAACTAGGAGCAAAAAGATTTGTTTCTAAAGAAATATGTTGTTGATGTAAAAGGTCGCTTTGGGTCTAACAGGACGTTACATTTGCCATCTTGCGGAGCTATTACCAAGACGTAACGCACAGAACTTAATAAAACCTAGCATAAACTCACATTCTAGTGCATGATGTCAGATGTCAGTTAGACAGTGAGCATATTTAGTAATATTTTGAATTAGACATGCAAAAGTTAAAGTACAGTAACAAAGATATCTTACTCAACAAAAGATGATTGATTTGTTCAGAGACTAGATTTCAGAGGTGAGAATCCTTTTGCTAAATGGGAAACATTTAGAGCTCAGTTTAACATTGCGCAAATGGTGAAAGAAATATGCTAATACAGAAGAAGAAGAAGAAGAAGAAGAAGAAGAAGAAGAAGAAGAAGAAGAAGAAGAAGAAGAAGAAGAAGAAGAAGAAGAAGAAGAAGAAGAAGAAGAAGAAGAAGAAGAAGAATGAATTGCAAATTTAATGATGCTCATGGGCCCTATTGGTGTGCCAACAAATGGGAAATTTCAGTTAGGCAATAGAGATGGCCAGCAAAGAACATTTGACATCGTGGTAGCTATGTTTGATAGGCATTTCAAGGCAGTAACGAATATCATATACGAGCTCATGAAATTCAACAGTATAAGGCAAGGTAGCCTACGTTTACATCAGCTCATCGCTCAGGTACATACACATGCTGATAACTGTGGCTATGGAGACATGAGAGATGAGCTTATCCGTGGTAGAATTGTGACCAATGTAAAGAACAGCAGGCTCAGCAGGCTCTGAGAGCAGTTGATACATGTGGAAGACTTGAACTTGGCCACACGCAGACTTGAAGCAAAACAGTTAATATCATGCTGCAAAGGAGGGAAGCCACAGCAAGTGAGTGGCTAAAGAAGTTGGAGAGAGTCTATTCCTGGGCTCTGATTCTCTTTGGCTAAACGAGGTGACAGTTGAAAGCATGGCAGAGACATCTAAGGTATGGCTCATCATTATTCAACTAAACTCAGGTCCAGTAAGTATTAGAATAGATACCTGTGCAGCAGTGACAGCTGTACCGCCTAGTTTAACAAACCACACGGGAAATTTGGTTCTGTCTGGCAAAGTGCTAAGAAGGGCGGGTAACCATAAGTTGAGGATCAGTTGACAAACTGCAGTAACCCTCAGTACATCTGACAAACAAATTACTGAAGTGGTGTACATTGTCGAGGGTTGGAGAACTCAACCAGATACTGCGCCACTGACTCGGTCAGAATGGCCGGAGACACCTCGTACAGGATCTCCACAGGTTCAGGAGAGGACACCAGAGGCTTTGACAGGCAGGCTATCCATACTGCCTAAATCACACCTGAATTTCTATTTAATTTTATTTGGCAAACATAGGTTGCAAATACTCTCATTATTGCTTGCAGTTCATACTGAAACTGAAGAAGGAAAAATTTATAAGAAGCCAGTCAAAATTATTCGTATTGATAGACTGGGTTCATATTTTAAATAGTGTCGCAAGATGGCAGAGAACTCGAAAAAAAACACAATATAAAAAGAAAAAACTTCCAATCTATAATAGCTTACAATGGTCATTTTTATTTTTTCTTGAATACTTTACAGATTAGAAATTATCTTCTTTATTATCTGCTTAGTGAACTATAAGAATTTATTGGTTTATTAAGCTACGTTCACACTATACGATTCTTGGCCATGCGATTATCTGGAGGAATCGGGAGTCGCTCTCCCGATTATTTACAAGAGTTCACACTTGCGATTTTTGGTGCCCGATATTGCATGGCCTTGACATGTTGTCAAGATACCGCACTTTTTTGATAATTACAGAATGTCAAATTATTGTAAATAATATTATAATATAGCCTATATTATCAGATATTTAAAAGAATTATACCATTTCTTCCCTCATCAATAATAAGAAGTGAATTACAAATAATAATGATAATAAATAATGGTAAGTAGTACACTCAATTAATTATAATGAATAATAAATGATAAATTTTTTCACTGCAATTATTTATTATAATCATGGCGCCGGTACTTGTTTTTTATTTTTATTGATAATAGTTAGTATACCCACCTTAATATTCTACAAGTAAACAAGACTTGCAGTTGATCAGGGAAATATTTAAAAAATATTCTAAAATTGGTTAAATAATAATTATCAAGTAGCTGCAAGTTTTTTGAAAAGCATTAAATTGAAAAGCTGCGATGTGGATGTTGATTGGCTAGACAGGTCGATAATCGTACAGAGAACCATCACTGGCCGATGAAAAAAAATCGATCACTGATTGCGAAATCTTGAAGATTTCACTGTTCACACTTGCGAGCTGATTTTTGGTTCCGCCCACACGGCCGAGAATTGCATAGTGTGAACGTAGCTTTACGGTGATTTTCCGTTTCATTCACAATATATTGACTTACTAACTACTATCTTTTTTTGTCTGTCGCTTGATGAACATTTTACGAATACTTATATTATGGGACAGAAGTTGATTTAGAAAAGACATTTACCAAGGCATCCGTGTTTGAAGTGTCTGGGTTTTTGTTAAAACATGTTGCATTTTAAGAGGCTACATAGTTTGAATCATTTTTTTACAGTTTAATTGTTATGGCCTTTTGTCTAATAAGAAAAAAAGTGAAAAGTGGAGAAAAAATATTTTGACAGCTAAAAGCCTCACAGCTATACTTTCAAAATCATTTCCTCATTATGTCGTAAAACATAACATTTGTCATTATTAATTTTCTAACCCAAAAAAACATCCTTAAAATAGCATTTGAAAAAAGGCATAAGCAAAAGATATCGAAAAAAAGTAAATTATTCACGCATAGGAAACTTTGATGTGTGTTTCAAATCAAAACAGTTTAGTCAAAGATGATCAAGATTTTTTATCTGTAAATCAAATCGAAACAAATAAAAATATGACACGTACCCAACCACCAGAAGCTTCTATCCATGCATCAATAAGAGCACACTTGAAGTAGTGAGCTGTCCATCTAACAATATCACACACTCTCTTTGGGTTTTCTTCTATTGCATCACTAGCTAGTCCTGCAGCAATTGCCAGCACCTGTTTTGTATTCAAATAATCCTATCAGATGATTACAATCTACTTAAACCTTGTTTATCTTGTTCGGATTGGAGCAAAGAGGTTTTTCAATCTATACTCATCTCCAGAGGTAAATTTTAACCTAAATAAACCACTTACACATGTATATACTATACCACTATATGATGTTTTCAAAAAAAACTTATAGAAATGATGATGGTCTCCATGCTTTGCCCTAACGGTGATGCAACGGCAATGCATCTCAAGCAAGAAAAAAATCACTTGTAACATAAGTTGTCTTAAGCTGCTTGCCTGTTTGAAAAGTTGAGACCTGTTCACTAATTTGTGGTAACATGTGCAGCCACTTGGCTCCATAAACCAATCACTTGGTGACCATGACTTACAG
Organism: Cryptosula pallasiana; assembly: GCA_945261195.1. Lineage (NCBI taxonomy): Eukaryota > Metazoa > Bryozoa > Gymnolaemata > Cheilostomatida > Cryptosulidae > Cryptosula > Cryptosula pallasiana. Next base: position 38,538,117 of record OX183134.1, on the reverse strand, counting down.
TTAAACTAAGTTCACACTATGCGATTCTCGGCCGAGTGGGCAGAGCAAAAAATTGGCTCGCAATTGGAACAGTGAAATCTTAACGATTTCACACTCGGTGGCAGATTTTTTTTTATCGGACAGTGATGGAGCTCTGTACGATTATCGGCCAGTCTAGCCAATCAACATCCACATCAAAGCTATTCAATTTATTACTTTTCAAGAAACTTGCAGAATCTCGATAACTATTATTTAACCAATTTTAGAATATTTTTTGATATTTTCCTGATCAATTGCAAGCCTTGTTTACAAGTAAAATATTAATATGGGTTTACTAATTATTGTCAATATAAATAGAAAACAACTACCAGCTCCATTATAATAAATAATTGCATTAAAAAAGCGGTTATCATTTATTTGCTGTTAATTATTAATTATTATAGTTTAATATACGAATTACAATTATTTATTATTATTTGTAATTTATTTCTTATTATTGATGAGTGAAGAAATGGTATAATTTATGGAAATATCTGGTAATATAAGCTATATCGTATTATTATTAATAATAATTTGTTGTTCTGTAATTAGCAATGAAATACGGTGTATTGACAAATGTCAAGGTCAAGCGATATCGGTCACAAAACATCGAAAGTGTGAACTCTTGTAAATAATAGAGAGAGCAACTCTGGATTCCTCCAGATAATCGCATGGCCGAGAATTGCATAGTGTGAACGTAGCTTTTGCCGGAACCCAGGTTTAAGTGGTGAGTATAGGATAAGAGCATATGTGGCCTATGTTCACCAAACAAATTGCAATAAAAATGCTCTGACCAGCAATAAACTTAATCAATAAATAATCATTTAGCTCGGCACTCGTGGTTCAACATAAAGTAGCTCAATGATTAAAATAAATAATCAACTAGCATTTATTTATGTTGTCTCGAGGTCACGAATGAAACTGAGCACTAAATAAATTATAATGAGCGAGTCGATTTTTTTCATTTTATAGACCGGTTTTATACCCTTAAAAAATAATTCAACATTGTCACAAATGTTCGAGATTTATTAAATTGAAAGGGCAACTCTACAAACTGTTCTTGCTTATAGCGGATCATTTTGTTTTCTTTTGATTATTTTGAAAATTGGGAGTTACTTTTTTTATGATTTATTTGGTAAGCCATAACAACTCATTGAATAATTATGATGTGCTAGACTGATGTTCCGCTCCAATCGCGACATAGTGAATTACGAACACCTATTATTTTTTGTACTTTGTTTGGCGTACAGGAAGCGAATACTCTCATAATCTTGAGAATTTAAAATTATCAATTTTGTGCGGGATTTCATCATATGTGAGTAGCTTGTCCACTGCATGACCTCCCACACAGCCGTTCCAATTTTACTGGCCCCGCTGTACTGACACGGTGACAATACTTTTTTAAAGAGCATCTGGGTTATTCCAACATTGCTGAGTAAGCTCAAACTGCCTAGGTTTGGATGCTTACCTCAGTAGCCGAACCGCATTCGGCAAAAGTCGAGACAGTCATTGGCTAAACTAACCAACAATTTTTTATTTACCATGCTTTACACTGACTATAGCTGTTGCTATGAACAAAGCGTTTTCTCTATGGTTATTGTGTGCAGTGACATTAACCCAAGTAATAACTTCTGAGGGTGCCTAAAGTATCTCGGACTTCATTGATTCAAGTTGAGGTGTTTATACGGAAAATAGAACCAAGGAGACAAAGAAAGGGCAACAAGCCACACTTTGTCGCTAAAAGTAGAAAGTTGTGGAGACTTGAGGTAGTGTGATCTTTTAGAATAGAATAAACTATGTAACTAAATGTGGTATGAGTCGCTAGAATTATAGTTATATGCATGTGGTTGTTAAGTTATAGTGTCCGTAAAAAATAGATTGCTCTTTGTTAGTTAATATGAATGCATAAAGCTATCTGTTAAAAAGTATGGAGTTGTTTCCCTTTGTTTTCAACAATGTTTCACAGTAATACTACTGTAAATATAATTGCCTTTGTAAACTATTACCACTAATCAAATTTTTATGAATGTTAAAATAATTAACTATGGTGAAACATATTACCACAAGCAATGACTGTTTATTTCCAAGACCTATTGTCTTTAGAAATATTGTTTGGTCGTACTACATTATAATCCCATTTGATATAAAATCAATGATTACTGTTCAACAACTATTGATTCAACTTCTAACACATAAGACAAGTCAAACATTTGCAATCATTGGCTTTAACAATAACTTACATACCTAAATATTCCAGCGATTAAAAAACAATTTTAGTATACATAAAGAGGACAACTCTCAAATTGTTCCACATGACTGAAAAAGTAACATGATCTCAACCTTATAAAAAATGCTAACTTTAACAAAAAACAATAAAATTGTTGCTAAGCAACAGTTTACACAACCACTCAGTTCACCAGAGGTTAACATATAAGTTAGTTAATTGCTAATAACATTTAAAAAAATTTGATTTTGCTTATGAGTTATATAAACAGTATCAACTTAATATAGTAATTTATTGTAGCTCTTTTTGTTACTGTTGGTATCGGTGAAGTTTTTCTAGTAGATTATATTCATGCATACAAAGTACTCAACTGTAGAATGGAATAATAATTTGCAAGTGAATTCTAGTGCACAATGTATGAGCAAGAATGCAGTTGCAAAACTAATGAATAGCTGAAAATTAAGCAGCTTTTAAAATCATGCAATAACAAATTTTTATAGACTTCTACTAAAGTTAATAGTGTGAAATTACATATCTGTTGTTCTGGCATTAAAATTATAGCCATCAGATGGCCATAACAGTACTTTTTATGCATACTAATCTTCTTGTCCCTGCAAATGACCCCAACCCAACCCTGGGTAGCCCCCGAAGCCCACTTCCACCTACTACCCATCTGTATATCCAACAAAATCTGTAGAAAGGGTTTACAGAAACAGAAAACTTATCACAGGAAGTCAGAAGCTCAGGATGGGCTAGTGAGCCCGTGACTCTAGCCTCTTCTCCTGAGCCTACTTACATCTAGCTCTCATTTATTACATGTTTTTTCATTCCACTATGCCCTATTTATGCTATATTAGGCACCAGTTTGTTTTACCTTATGTACAGAACTGGTCTTGTTGTAGGAGTTTGGTTTTCAGACTGATCGGTTTTATTTATTCTTTAGTGCTTAACCGACCAAAAAAACTGTAACAATAATTAAACAAAGTGTTAAAAAACAGTAATATGACAAGTTTTAATAAAATAATACAAAAATTCGGTGAAGCAATAAAATGTGGTATTATAAAACGTAGATCGTGAAGCAATAAAACTAAAAGCATATTATAATGTCTGAGTAAAATACAGTTAGTAATATTAAAAAAACATACCTCGTGCTCTCACTAGTACAACCAGAACTGTGTTTTATAACTTTGTGTTTGAGTCAAAATTCGTACATATGATGGCAAGTGACAGCAGTGATGCCTTCTAAATAGAGCTTAGACTGTTTATTGAATGATGTTAAATCTTCTTTTATACCTTTGGGCAATCTTGCTGTTGACAAATATCTATTACAAAATTGTTGCTAAACTATTAAAAATACTTTGCAAATGCTAAAATTGGTAAGCATCACTGATTCATGGCTATTATTTTGTTGTGCAAGTTACACATAACACTAGGTGATCTTAGTTTGTTCGGGTCATGGTACGCCCAATTAATCATCGCGTTACCTATGCAATCGGCAGCCCACACAAACAGCAGCGCACACTGGATCCGTAAGCAGCTGACCACAAGGTTGCAAAACTGGCTGATTCTGATTTATAAAAACACTATGAATAGGCCAAATAGAACGTAATTAAAAAGCAATGAGATTGTGTTTACACTCTCCCACTAATCCGATCAGGTTTTTCGTGGACGAATTAACATCATTTTTTGTTTTTGTATCAAAACACGTGTAATATGAGAGTAAAATGTTAGCAGCAAGAGCGAGAAGCTGGAATATTCAGTTTATTTTAATTGCTAGAGCATAAAACTACTAATTTATGAATAGGCCGGCCAAAGTAAACCGAAGGTGAGAGTCGTCTTCCTTTTGTATCTAGGTTTGAGCTAGCCATCAGCAGCTTAACTTTTCTAACTAACCCATCATCACTGGCAAATTTTTCAACCACTCTAGCAAGAGGCCACTGATTTCGATGCACAGCATCATCTCTAAGAATCACAATGTCCCCAACCTTGACATTTGGTTTTATGTCTGTCCATTTTTGCCTATTTTGAAGTTTCTAAAGATATTCTTTGCGCCATCGAGACCAGAATGTTTCAGCTAGCCCCTGTACTACGCGCCACCGCTTTCTCGAGTATGTATCATTGCTGTCAAATTTTCCAGGAGGCTGCACAACCACCTTGGACTTCATGGTAAGTAGTTGGTTTAGGGTCAAAGGAGTCAAGTCTTCACTGTCAATGCAACCTGTCAGAGGCCTGCAATTCACTATGGCCATCGCTTCATACAAGAAGGTGCGTAGGGTAGATGAGTCTAGTCTAACCTTGTGTATGGAAAGAATAGAATTTAGCACGCTTCTTACTGTTCGTATTTGTTGCTCCCAAACACCACCCATATGACTGGCATGGGGTGGGTTGGTAACAAAATCAAACTGATTTTCAACAGAAAAGGCCTGTAGTTTGGAGTTGTCTTCTCTCATGGCTTTCGCAAATTCATTGGCTGCACGTATAAAATTTGTCCCATTGTTTGTGTGCAGTTGTCTGATGGGGCCTCGAATTGCTATAAAACATCTCAAGGTATTTATGAATGCATCGGTTGTCAGGTCATCGACTAGCTCAATATGAATTGCTCTAGAAGCTTTGCAGGTGAAAATTACAACGTACTTTTTCAACTCTTTACAATTTTCTTTTACCAAAAAAGGGCCAAAACAATCACAGCCAACATAAAGTGAAAGCTGGGCTAGCATTTACTCGCTCAGCACGCAAGTCCGCGATCTTTTGTGTCTCTGTTCTGCGGCGCAGTCGCCTGCAAATTATGCAGTTGCATATATGAGTTGCTACCAGAGATGTACAACCAATGATCCAATAGCCACGTGATCTGATTTTGTTTTGTGTCATACCCTTACCTTGGTGTGCTATATGTCTGTGGCATTCATCAATAACCAGCCTTGTTATGTGCAATTTCTTTGGCAGTATGATTGGATGTTTTTCATCAAAGGGCAACTGTGAAGACTTTAACCTGCCGCCTACTCTAATCAGGCCCTCTGTATCAATGAAAGGGTCCAGCTTTGACAAGAAACTCCCCTTTGGAATTGTGCCTTTTATTACTTGGTTGTATTCAGTGAAACCATTTTGTTGCGCCCATTTCTTGACAGGTTTTCTATAGCTTTATCTAGCGCTGCTGTATGTGACATTCCTGTGGTTTTACTACTTGATCTCAAGCTAGCCAAATGTTGCAAAGTACACACTGCTTTGACTTCAGTGTTAAGTGTGGAATATGCTGACAGCCTATCACTGTTTGTTCTCACATCAGCGCATTCAGTGAGTTTGCAATCAGCTTTCACTTCAGGATCAGATTTGGCCAGTGGATGAGCAATAAAGGGCTCTGTTAATACCGCAATGTTTCTTTGCAAGAATGCTGGGCCGGAGAACCAGCAGGAGTCAGCTAATTTTTTCACTGAAGTACCTCTAGAGGCTGTGTCTGCTGGATTTGCATCAGATTTTACGTAGCACCATTGTTTTACATTTGACAACTCTCTAATCTGTTGCACCCTATCGGCCACATAAACGTGAAACCTGCGGGCGTCATTGTTGATGTATCCTAGGACTACTTTGGAGTCAGTCCAGAACACTTCTTTAGTAAGGTTAGTCAGTTTCAGTTCAGATTTTAGTGTTTTGGCAAGTTTTGCTAACAGCACTGCAGCTTGCAGTTCTGCTCGTGGTATTGTGGTAGTTTTCAACGGAGCTACTCTAGACTTTCCGCACAGTAGAGCGCAGTGCACTTGGTTTTCAGTGTTTATCAATCTAATGTATGAGCACTGACCATAGCCTACGGTGCTGGCATCTGAAAAGTGATGTAGCTCTGTTTCTTTTACTGTACAAAAGTTTGCTGGTGTTAAGCATCGATTTATTTTGATTGAATTGAGAGCTGATAGCTCTTTTTTCCAAGCTAACCATCGAGTTTCAAGAAAGGAACTAAGTGGCTCATCCCACTGGTTTCCTTCCTTGCATGTTTGTTGCAAAATGACTTTGCCGGCCAAGACAATTGTTGATAAAAACCCCAGTGGGTCAAATATGGATGCTACAGTTGATAGCACACCACGCCTGGTCAAAGGCTGATCTTTTAATGCTGCATTAAATTGAAACTGATCATTTTCCACGTGCCATTGTACACCAAGAGCACGCTCTACTGGTAGCATGCAATTTTCTGATTGCAAATCTAGAACCTTGACATTAGTTGCGTGTTTAGAGGTGGGAATAGTGTTTAAGACCTCCTTGTCGTTGCAAATAAATTTGTGTAAACGCGCATTACCTTGCCTACAGATATTGGCCGTTTGTTTAACTACACCTATCATTTCTTCTCGGGAGTCTAAGCTCAGAAGCCCATCATCCACATAGAAGTCACTTTCTATGAACTCTTTGCCCTTGCATTGTACGGCTCATCGCTAGTTTGTTGGGCATTAGTCAACGCTTTCAGACCAAATGTTGCGCAACCTGGGGTTGATTTGACACCAAACAGATGCACTGTCATTCTATAATCTACTAGTTGGGTCATGGCCTCATCCTCAAACCAAAAAAATCTCAGGTGATGCCTATCAGCTTCATGTACTTTAAACATGCGAAACATTTTTTGTATGTCGCACATTACAGCTATTCTGCCCTTTCGAAATCTATGAAGTATACCAATCAAACTATTCATGAGATCAGGGCCTGCAACAAGTGATCGTTCAGGCACATGCCATTTGATTGTGCACTGCAGTCGAACACAACTATAATTCTGTTGGGTTTTTTAGGATGATTGACGCCAAAGTGTGGAATGTACCACGTCTCATTCTCTCTGCAGCTTGTGTCTTTTACAATTTCTGCATCGCCAGCATCAATTATTTTTTTCATAAACTTCACATAGTCATTTTTGTACCTTTTGTCTTTGTCAAACTTCTTTTTCAAAAAAGTTAGCCTTTTTTTCAGCCATGTGTTTGCTGTTTGGGAGCAATGGGCGCTGTTTGCATGGGAGAGGCATGGATTAGTATCCATCACCTTGTTGTGTTGTCTCTTTGCTAAGTAGTTTGAGGAAGCACTTGTCCTCTTGTGACATGTATGTTTGGTTGTCAACAGCTGTTTTTGATTCAGAGAAATCTTGTTGAAGCAACTTTATGATCTCTGCTGAAGGAATATCCTGATTGGGTTCAGTGCTAACTGCAAATGTCACTGCACTGGGTTCATGTGTTGTATGGTTAATATTTGGCAATGTGAGAAGTTGGTGGCATATTTTATCTTGATCATGAGTACTTTGATTTAATGTTTTGCCTACTATACTCCAGCCTATTGGAGTTTTCACAGCATAGGGATCTGTTGCATTTGTGCTCACAAGTGTTTTAATTGGAATCAAGGCCTTCAAAGTGTCATATAGCCTATCAGCCTATCAGCATGCCAACTTGGCATTCATTCAATACAGGGAGTTCATTGGCAATTTCTCTCAAATGTGGCCATTGCTCGGCTACTCGCGCTGTTGGTATATGACTTCCATCAAGTGGGATAACGTCCCTTGAGTATGCTCGCTTGACATGAATTCTTTCAGTACATTTGTACCCCCTAATTAGTAAGTTTTCATAGACATCACAATTGACACACTTTGATTTTGTGGTCTTTGTGGTGAGTTTGAGGGTGGCAGTCTTTGCCTGTGTCTGCAAGGGAGCTACTGCATGCTTTGTTACAAAGGTTGTATCAGACATAGCATCAAGCAAAGCATAAACTAACGTTTCACTATCTGGGTTGCTGGCTGTAGAAAGCCAAACAGGTACTACCATGGAGCAAAGGTTTGAGTCAGACTGACTGCTATTTTCTCTGCATGTTCGCTCTGTTTCAGTATTCGCTTCAAGTTCCTCAGCTGTGTTGCTGAGTTTAGCGTTAGCATTTGTTTCTCTCATTATGGGAGAACTCTTTTTTTCAGATGCGATGATGTCTTGATTGCTTTCTTTGTTTTCCTGATTGTTCGCTTGTCTGGCTTGTGGTTTGTAGTTATCAATGTGCAGTGCAGTTGGATGCGGCTTGCTACATTTCTTGCATGTTGCTTTGTTTTTGCATTCTGAAGACCTATGAAAGGGTTTTAAGCAAGCAAAGCACAGTTTATTTTTTGCTATGTATTCTTTCTTTTCAGTATGAAGCATTTTTGCTAACACAAAGCACTCAGTGATTACCCTTATTGCAGAGCTGACACATGACCTGTGATTTATTGGCAACTAGCCTAGTTGTGTGTGGTTTTTCTCTGCCATTGTATTTGTTTTGTTCAGGTGGCTTCTGGGTATGAAATGACGCAGTCAATGCTGGGTCATTCAGTATGTCAGCTTCATCATTGAGAAATTGCACAAACATGCTGAAAGAAGGATATTTACTATTTGCCTTTCTAAATTGCACAACAATGCGTTTCCATCTATTTGCTAACCAATCTGGTAACTTGTTCATTAGCATAGCATTTTGTTGACAATCGTTAAGAACACTTAGCTCATCAATTTGTTCCATAGCTGTTTCACATTGTCCAAGAAAGTCAGCAAACTTTTGTACTTGTACGTTTTCATTAGCCTTGATTTTTGGCCATTGTTGTTACTTTGACCGGAAAGCTTTCGCTACCGCAAACTGTGACCCAAAGAGCTCTTTTATTTTTTTCTTAGCATTGGCATAGGCGCTGCTAGAGCTCAAGAGAAAGTGTCCACTAATGGCCTCTTTTGCTGGGCCAGCTACATTGCGCTTGAAATAGTGTATTTTATCTGCATCTGGTATGCCTGAATTTTCCACTAAAGCTCTAAATGACACTTCCCAATCAACATACTCAAGTGGGTTTCCATCAAATACTGTTGGCTGCGCAGCTGGCAACCTGCTCATTTGCATTGTTTTTGCTATTGAGTCAGCGAGAATGTGTATATCAGAGTGGTTACTGTGGGATGTCAAGCTACCTGTTTTGTTTACTTTGCCATGCACAGAAGACTGTTTATCATCAAACACTAAACTATCAACTATTTCTTCTCTTTCATTTACATCATGCTCTTCTAACATTAAAGTTCTGCGCTGTAATTTTTGCTTCCGCTCTGCAAGTGCGTTTGTTTGCATTTCTAATTTCTGAGCTCGCAATTGCTCTTCTAAATCTCTAAGTTTGGGTTCATCTTCGGCTTTTTTGTGCAAAAAATGAATTTCAGCTTCAACCTCTGCTGCTTGAATTTTGGCTTTTGCAATTTGCACAGAGCTTTTAGATCTGTTGCTGCGATAGGAAACTTGTGAATGCTCATCAATAGGTTTTTCATTATCAAGACACATTTTCATTAAATCTAGGCTGAGAACTCATTTTTCATCCATAAATTTTCATCCATAAATTCGGAATCCAAAGCACAGATTATTTTTAAATCAGCCGTCGCATCCAAATACAAGTCCATGAGACAAGCATGTTTTTCAAGGGTACGCTCTGCCCCTGCTTTAATTACCTTATTGAACTTTTTAATAATGCTGTCAATATTGCTTTTTCTTAATGCAATTTCGCTTTCTTTTGCCTTTTGGCTTAATTTCTTTTTTCTCTTTTCCCTAGCCATTATGTTTTGCTTTACATTAAATCAGCCAACATAAGCGGACCTTAATCAGCAAGACTGTAACAGCCGGTATTAGCCAGGTCATGCAGCGCTTAGCCAATCGCAGGTGTGAATGACCAACCAAAAGCACCACGACAAAAACAACCACCCACCCAGTCCTAAGCATAAGTGCGAACCTTAAATTAACAAAAATCTTTCTAAGGATGCTCATCACTCTTAACATTTGCAATTACAAATAGTAATATTTACCACAAACCTAACCTAGCTGTCCTAACCTAATTAAAAGATTGCCAGGTATTTGACCTTTGACTTGGGTATCTTCTATCCTTTTATAATTGTCAATTTGAATTGGCACACCAAACTTTGGATCTGTTTGTCCTGAAGTGGTATGAGTTTACTGCTCCACTTTACTCTCGTCTTTGTAAGCTTGGGTTTCCTGTATTTCCTCTGCTCCTGCCGATAGTGGGAAGTTTCCTTGCTTTTACTTCCTCTTGTGAGTAGAGTTTTTATTGTACAGAACTGGTCTTGTTGTAGGAGTTTGGTTTTCAGACTGATCGGTTTTATTTATTCTTTAGTGCTTAACGGACCGTAAAAACTGTAACAACAATTAAACAAAGCGTTAAAAAACAGTAATATGACAAGTTGTAATAAAATAATACAAAAATTCGTGAAGCAATAAAATGTGGTATTATAAAACGTAGATCGTGAAGCAATAAAACTAAAAGCATATTATAATGTCTGAGTAAAATACAGTTAGTAATATTAAAGAAACATACCTCGTGCTCTCACTAGTACAGCCAGAACTGTGTTTTATAACTTTGTGTTTGAGTCAAATTTCGTACATATGATGGCAAGTGACAGTAGTGATGCCTTGTAAATAGAGCTTAGACTGTTTATTGAATGATGTTAAATCTTCTTTTATACCTTTGGGCAATCTTGCTGTTGACAAATACCTATTACAAAATTGTTGCTAAACTATTAAAAATAGTTTGCAAATGCTAAAATTGGTAAGAATCACTGATTCATGGCTGTTATTTTGTTGTGCAAGTTACACATAACACTAGGTGATCTTAGTTTGTTCCGGTCATGGTGAGCCCAATTAATCATCGCGTTACCTATGCAATCGACAGCCCACACAAACAGCAGCGCACACCGGATCCATAAACAGCTGACCACAAGGTTGCAAAACTGGCTGATTCTGATTTATAAAAAACACTATGAATAGGCCAAATAGAACGTAATTAAAAAGCAATGAGATTGTGTTTACACCTTATGTCTCAGTTTATGAAAGGCAGAGCTTTTCCATATTGTATTGTATTGGCTATTGTACCTTGCCATTATTCTTGTGATGGAATCAATGCATTTCACTCAAAAGCACTGATTAATGCGCTTGCGCCGAGGCTCTTCACTTTTTGTGAAGTTGAAAATACAGAAGGATATCTGCAACTATCGACCTGATTGTGCCAGCAAACAAGAAATTCGGCTAGTGGCATTGTTTTAGTTAGTGGAGTATGCCCCCCCCCCCCTTGAAGTCTACTACAGTACCAAATAATTAAAATCACAGCTTCGAACTGCCTTACAAAAAATTTGAGGCTGTAGGAATCAATATTAGGCTACTGAAAGAAAAAAATATTGCACCATAACTAAACACGCAAACTAATTCCAGAGTTTCAATTTTCCCGAAATAAATTTGATACAACGATAGATACAGTTGCTTTCATAGCTAAACCAGGAACAGAAACTTAACATGTGCCATCTTTTTAATATTATTTGTTAAACTAATTAGGCAGCATGAGCACCAATGGATTGAAACTCTTGACCCGAGTTACTTTGATGCAAAAACGCATCGTGGTTCAAAATGCAATACAGTAAGCAGTTTACCATCTTTGCGCATCAAGTATTATACTTACCAACACCAGTTTATTCCATGAGATATCATTATCTTCAAAAACTTGGGTTCTCAGCATGTTACAGTAGAGTTGTATCACCTCGTAACGGCTAGGCTCAGCTGCTGGTATCATCTGCTTGAAATGTTCGACCAACGAATAGTTCCTGTAATCCAACATCATCCGGTAGTCTGCAATAAAAGTTGTTTAAAAATAAAAAAAAATGTAACAATGAATATATTTTTGCAAACAAAGCCTTGACATGTAATAAATGAATAATAAAATAATCGATTAAAGTAAAAATATTATTTTCACAAAACTTACAAAGATTTTTCACTTCTGACCCAAATTTTGTGCTCATAACTTTGTTTCTTGGCTTTACTCCAGAAAAGCTGAAATACTTTCCAGTGGCGAGACTGATCCTGTCATCAACAGAAAACAGTAATTGATGAAACTAGAAATGAGCTGTAAAAAATTCAACTCTTTGGTGGATTTTGAAATTTCGGTGATTGCCGCAAGTTTTTAAAAAATAATTTTCATCATTTAGGATTATGGACCAATAAGAGAAGGGTACCTATGCACAATAAATGACGTCACAATATCTGAGGTAGAAGGATCAAGTTTTGGGGGTGCCATTTTTTCTTGTCAGTAGCTTTAACTATAATTCCTAAAATACCTTTTTCTATAAGAATTTGAAACATGTAGTTTCAAAAAAATTTTATTTCATCTAGCTTTCAGTAACCGTATAAAAGCATGGCTTTGTTTTTCGGCGTTAAATACTGCCATGATTGAAAATGTCAGAAGTTTGGTTAGAAAAAAAATGTTGTGTTAGTTTAAGGTTGGAGATTTTATTTTAGGCCTACATTTTTTTTCATGTAGCTTCAAGCTAATTAACTACAAAACTATTATACAACTTGTAGTTTAGTGCTGTGAATCTTGTACGGGTTGAAAGCATTCAATGATTTATACACATTTTGTGCCAGTAACGGTAGAATACGTTAAGTTTACATTATTACTTGACTCAAATAAAGTCATTACACTTACTATTAGACTAGGAGCGGAAATCTATTTTCTAAGATTTTTTAGTTTTACGCTACCAACTAAGCTTCTAGAGTGCAATTCTATAGTAACTTTGAGTAAAATATCTTACATATTGCAAATAAGATCATTAAAAAGAAAATTAGCCTGTGAATCATTTGCTCTTGTCACCATTTCATGTTGTTTTGTATATAGGTTTAACCAAAGAGTTGGAATTATGACTATCTTAACATTCAAGAGGTCAGCTGATGTTAAGATAAAATTCCCTCCAGCTGTTGAATGTCAAAGCTAGAGACATGGTCAGTTAGCACATGATGGGAAATGACAGCTGTTAGCTATAATTAGCAACTTTTTTTATCTAAGTGGTTGCAGATCAGATAACGGAGTGTCAGGTGTAACGTTGCTACAAGCAAAATTAATGTTTTACAGATAAAATTGTACAACTTAAAACTATCATGTGTTGTTCTACTAGGGTCTAAATGTTTAAGGCTTCAAGCTGTTTGCTAATAAAATTTAAATAATCGAGAGATTCCATTTGTTAAATTGAAAACTATTTATTCTCTAAAAGGATTTGAACGGTCTAAAACTCAATTTGACAAAATTTAACTGAGTCATGAAAATCAACATATTCATTGGCATACGCATTGACATGTTTTTGTGGCACGCACACATTGACATGCTTGATTCACAAGTATGTAATTTGTATTTATTGCCTTGAATTTTCTCTGCAAAAAAACTCACGATATCGTTTCAGTTTGTTTTTATTGCATGAAATTAAAAGAGTTTATCCGAACAGCAATGACAGTAAACAAAATCATAGGAATCTAAATATCTAGCAGAAGTTAAGTCTTGGGCTGTCGTTGAGGTAGACATGCAGAGTTGTCACTGGGGCATCCTTTCCTAGGCACTTTGGTGGCTCTTTCATGAACAGCTGAAAATATAGACATATATATTAGACAACTCTATGGCTTTTAAAACAATTGTTTTCTATTGCGCAGAAGTTTTGTTTGCATAATCCCTTTTTTAAGTTGAAGGTAAACTATGCAATATTTGGTTTTTTCGCAACTCGGATAGAATTTTGTGAATTAGCAGTAGTTATCTTGTGCCTGTAAGTAAAAGAACTGATACATGAAAAAATTTTAAATGCAAGTCCATAAAATAATTTAATAATGCAGGAAAAAATTCTCAATTAATAAATGGTGATATCTTATTAATAAACAGTCACTTAAAAAAATAGTGCAATAACCTATGGAGTAGCAATAAATTGAAATTCCCAAAAAGCCGGAATAGCTTGATTTGAAATATAAATTATTTTTCAATTTATAGAATAAAACTATCTGTAGTATCAGCTCTACTCACGGGATACTGGCTTTTGGCGGGGTGCTCCCAGTTCGAGCTGCTGTCGTAGTTTGGATTGAAAGCCCATCCAAAACCATTCAGTTTTCCTTTGTTATACAGTAGGAACACTGGGAATGTATCTTTGCAGTCCATGTCAGCTGATATATCATACCAGTAATGTAGACCTGTAAGAGGTCAAGTCAGAATGATTTATTTCCTTCTGGTAACTGCTAGTTAGCAAAAGTACTCTTAATCATTTCCAAATCAATATTTTAAGAGGTTATAGAAGCAAATAGTTTTTTTCAGAAGTAACCGAGTGACTAGGTAAGTTTTAAACTCAAGTGCGTCTTTTCTTATATCCCAAACTACGGATTGTTATTTTCACATAATAGTAGAGGCAAGATATGCAGATTTTACTGTAATAAACATTGATATTATGTGGCGAGCGATTGTTTAAAGATCTTGCATGCGTTAAACTCTGTGTGATACCACATACCCATGGTGTAAAAGCATTTTCCTTGCACAAATTTTGTGGTAGAAGTAACTTTGCTTTCATCAGCAGGGATTCTCATCAAAGATGCAGAAGTTTTACCAGTTTGGATTGCGAGCATTGAGCCTGTTCCTTCTTTCTTGAAAGCATCTGCACTTCTTCCAGTAGAGCAAATGCTTTCTGCAATAAATTAAATAAACAGCATTGCCTTTTCTGGTGTAAAACAAGGGTGTTGGTGGAAACATGAAAGAAGTTATTTTGATTTGCAGCGGGTTTCTAGAAGTTAATTATTTGCGTTACAAAACTCGACAACTCAAACGTTGCTAAGAACAACCTTACCTGGTTCAGTGAAGTATGCAGTGACTACCCACATGTCTTTTTCTTCATTGAATACGTGGTGCTTAGCGTTGTTTGGTTGAGGGTAGGTGCTCAGTGTCTTTGGTATCTGATAGAGAGAAACACAGGCTAAATGTGAACACACTGTGAGTGGATTCAATATAGTTCACTTAGTGAATATAAGTATTTATGATACTACTAATATTGTATTCGAACATCATTACGCCAGCCCACTATTCTGTCCCCCCCCCCCCTTCTCCACACCTTGCCCTTTGCCCACTTTTTTCTACTTTTCACTCCTACCTTGTTCTAACCCCACAGTGTGTTACCCCTGCTCTTCATCCCTCCTTTCCTCACTCTCTCTCCCACTCAATTCCATATAGCACACAGGTGTGCTGCATGCTGTCACACTGTATTCCATTGATGACACAGGTGTGCTGCATGCTGTCACACAGTATTCACTACTGATACAACTAGCTTGCCAAAGCCATCTTACTAGAGGACGTTGCCGTCTATGCGTACTGGGAGGAAGTAGTGCGAGTCATTAAAAAATCACAAAATGGGGTTCCGGCAGAGTAGTTTCACTTTAGCGATGCAACCGTATGTAGTTTATTTGATCATTGAACTTATCATTTCACGACTTGCTTGACTATTATTCTGATGTAAGGAAATTTGAGCAAATAGTATGACAAAATTGATGTTGATGAGAAAGCTCAAAGAATCAATAGAGCCTTGGAAAGTTCATTTTTAAAAAGAAATTGGGTTATTCAGTTGAAAAACTTAATTAAATATAATGTTCACGGGTAGAACCATAGTTTCGTATTTCGGGTTTAATTGTGCTTGCCTAAACTAATGAAAGCGCGCCCTTTAACGATTACTGTGGTTTGGTTCCACAGTGCCGTTGTAGTTTTACAATTTATGTTGATGGCACATTGTCAGTATTATATACCCCAAACTTATCAGCCGCCGTGAATAAAAAATTGTTTCTTTAGAAATTGTTAAAATGAAGTGACTTCCGTTTTAATAGTATTGTTGTTGGAAAGTGGGTTTCCGGTTTCTGTAATAATAGCTCCGCACAAAAAACTGCCGGGACCCCATTACTGGGTTGGCAATCTAACCACAGCATATTAGCAGAGTGTAACTATTGTGAATCAGCAGCAAAAAAATTATTCACAGTATTAAACTGTAAAATGTATAAAGTTTGAGAACAGATGGCAAATTTAAACGCTCGCCATCTGTCAAAGTGGTCCAAAAGATTTTTTTGCAGTATTTTTAGGTTCTAATAGTTTAGGTGCATGTGCATATTGGATGCATTTACACATGAATTATCAACCCTTGGTCATCTTCAACTACATTGTTATTATAGCAAAAATATCAAATCTACAATCATCTCAGGTTTGAGAGGTAATGGAAATTCAAACACCCACCATATAACAGATTATTTAAATGGAATGCTTTTACATAAGTTTTTCTCTTCTCAGTGACACAGTTTCGGTTAACATTCCCTTGAAATGACCAACACACAGAGACACACACAAAAGTTTGCATGGTTATATACTTAAGAAGAGGCAACGTTATGGCAGGAAATGATATATAGTGACTTACACCAGCTTGTATTCCAGCGATGAAACCATTTTTGTCAAAAAGAAGCATAATGGCTGGGTCTCCATTTTTCCTGTATCTGTTTCCGCTGAAGTATGTCCCACTGGCATCACCTAATCAATCAACAACGCTAAAGTTGATCTTTTATGATACTATTTCATTACTTATTTCATAAATTTCGATACGCTAGCACAATTTTTGTTCCCTTTGTCTTTTTTGGCAGCTATGAAATATCCTCTTTATAGTCTGATTGGCCAGTACTTGGATGAGGAACACTCAGGTTCCGTTATCTTTATTCAAAACTGTTGTTTCGTGTCATGCCCATTTGAGCTTCAACTTCAAACATTTTTTTTGGTCATATTTTTTATAAGCAGGACACAAGCATTTTGAGTAGTAAGTGTAAAATATATGCTTACAGCTGCCAGCTGACGTATCCTTGGTCCATCCATCATTGATTGCGTCAGCAACAGTGGTTGGCTGGCTGTAGAACGAGCTGAAGGGGTTGATTCCAAAGACAGCTACAAGACGTAAAACGTGTCAAACCAATGTCACAAATAAATTGTCACATATGAATAACTTTGTGTCAAGTTTTAACTGACCTTTCAAGCCATTCCATGCAGGAGCTGCAATATACAACAGAGTGATTAAAACTGTATTCATAAATTTAAGATTCCTAGAAAACGATCACAATTTCTAGAAAATTATCATACTACTTTCACACTCAACTGTGTAACCTCTACAAAACTTATTCTTACCATTGCCACTGCTGAACCAGTCTGTAAGAAATGCTTGGCTAGAAGCGAATAGAACACAGGTTAATACAAGAACCTTCATTTTGATGTTATGGCGTGACACAAAGTAAAGTAGTAATGGCATCACCCACAGTTATATATAGCCAGTCTTGCGTGGGAAAAGGCAGGAGGTCATGTGTAACAATGTGGGACTTGCTTTAGTGCTGTGTCATTCAGTGACTCCGCACCTGTTTTGTGAATATCATACAATTCATTCATTAGAGGTGATAGAATATGACTCTTGCATCATGTTTTAACAAAAGAAGTTTTTTAGAGCTTTCAAAACCGTTTGGTTCTCATAGGAAAGCCACACCGATCGATATATTTCCAGGAGTTGTCCTCATTAGGTTAATCCAGAAATCTTTTGAGTTTCCATGGTCTAATTTACGGCATCATATATTCATATGCAAAACCTAATTTTTTTGTTTTGTTATAAACAAGTTTGTCAAACTAAAGTATAAGTTTGACTCACTTTGAGCTATGTGAGTCGGCCCGCATGATGAAATCGTTAAACAAATTCAATGTGAGTTGTAAAATGAGAACATGGTGATTAACTAAAGTCACTGTAATAATTGGAAATTGGTTTTTCACGACATTCAAACTTCTTTTTATAATCAACCTGATTTTTGCTTTATTTCTCTCAATAATACAAACAAACTAACCCACATCGCAAATGTTTATATTTTAATCAAAATTCTCATTTAAACAAGCATTCCCGCTCTAAAACCTTCTTGTGGTCATTGTACATAAACACCAAAGATTTGAAACTCTATTGCAAACACAATTCTCTCATCAAATGGGAAATCATCTTTACAGAAAATTGAGATTTAATGTCCACTAATCAGGGATCAAGCAAAAACTCAAACACCTGGTTTCATGTAACCCACCAGTTTAGTTTGCCTTTAATTGATGTCTGTACCAACAATAGACCAGAGTTACCGCCACCATTTGAGAATCTCTTTTTGTCAACCAATCACATGCAGCACCGCCGAACCTTGAATCACCTGCCATTTTCATAGGATGTAGTTGGTTTGAATTATCTTTTGACGTCTGAAAACTTTTACATTTTAATTGAGTCATGCCTAGCTTGGGCTTTGGCCCCTTTATTTTTGCTATACACCTTATTACCTCACCAACCCTCCACGCCCTTGTATTCTTCCTATTCCCTCTCGACCATCCCCCCCCAACAAGCTACGTCTACCTTTGGATCACCCACTTTTTTATCTCTGCAATTAGTTCTGCCTCACTAAGCCATACTAGGGTTAGAATTGGGGTTATCCACCCTTCGAGCAAAACCCTCCCACCCATTCCACCCTCTAACCTATTTCATCAAAATCTTCACTCTTCTCACTGCTTTACACCAGTTCTCAGAATATCAGCATCAATGATTTTTTGATGAACTATTTCAGCTGCAGTATGTGGCAGTCACTGTTTGCGTAAACCCACATTTAAGACAAGTCATCAAATACTTGCATAGTCCATTGCAGGGGCAGAAAGAAGTGAAGTGACAGATGTATGATAGCACTAGAGTTAACCAACTTTCTTTATTAGGAATCTTAAAATACTTGACTGGATTTATTAGTGTTATAATTGCTCTTTACCTGTGTAACTTCTGAATCTTTATGCTTTTGATAGCGTATTATACACACTTTTTCTGGTCCCTGTCACCCAGCTTGGCTTGCCAATGACGGTGGTTTTACCGGTCTTTGGATTATCATTGATTTTTCACAGTTATGGAAGGACAGCTCTTCAATCAGTGTCGTTCCAAAGAAGAATGATGGAATTGGCCCAATCTTTGGTAAATGATTGATATTGCAGTCACTGGTCGACCCTTCTCTTTTTATGGAACGACTTGCCTGATTTGTAAGCTCTACTCACAGAACGATAATGATAACAATTGTTATTATTACTTACTGATATATATCATGGAATTGAATCTACCAAGTGATAGAAATATGCATTAGCATGATTTCTTGATAATATCTGCTACTACCAACCAAATGATAAAAGTGATTTAAATATTATTATTATTTTCATATCATCATTTTTATTATTTTGTGCAGACATTGCAAAAAACTTTTTGGTTAGTGTGCTGATAGGTCACGGTTAAAACACTGCCGCAACAATAGAGTGTGAATTTTTTTGCAGCACTTTGGAAATAAATGAATGAACCAATGTTGTAAGTCTTCTAGTATCAACACGTATGATAGATCGTTACTATTGAACCCGCTCATGTAGATAGGCTCAATGTTTACTTCGACTGGCCATATGTGATAAGCATATTCAAGTCATGGTTGGACTCAGAAATACAAAGCATTGTTTGGTTATGCTTTGACACACTCAAGTTTTTATTCAGATGCAAAAATGGTTAATCCGATGGGTTATTAGTTAGATTGAAATAAAAGAAAATAGATGACGGATAATAAAGCTGGGTACAAACTAGGACAAATTCTTTTCAAAAATTGTTCATGTTGGAGTTGTGCCCTTTTTTCGGCCGATGGTTGCGTACACACACACACTAGAAAACAATTTCGGCCGAAAAGTTTGCTTTTTGGTGAGAGAGGCAGACAAAATTTGTTTTTCAGCATAACTATCGCATTACTAATTGCTGTCTGTTGTTTCACTATTATTCACCATGTCTATGGTTGTTATTAGTAAAATGCACTAGCTGTTGCCACGTCAATATTAATTATTTGTAGTATCTGTTGTTCTGAACGGGTTCTGAACATTTTTTGTTTTTGTTTTCAGCTTTACCAAATACTTACTTTAACTAATCAAAATTATTTTTAAGTTATTTGAACTTTGCTCATCAGTGAGTGATCAATCATGTCTATGTTGAAATAAAAATGGTAATACACAAATAATAAATTTACTTGGTGAGTTTTAACAAATAATAATAATTACTATGAATATTATTTGGTTATTGCTGGGAGAATTGATGATTTTTATTATTTTATCATCATTTTTTGTGACCACAGGGCCACCTCTGCACTGATTTTGTGTTGTAGTTTCCTTGATAATCTGCTAAAAATGCTAAAAATTGTCGGTGATTTTGAGCAGTGCTCAAATGGCAATAACAGCTGCCGATGTGATACAATATCGGCCGTTATTGCATTCACACTAAGCCGTTTTGGAATTGCGCCGATTTTGGCCACGAAATTGTTCTAGTGTGTATGCAGATTTAGAGCTTTATGCATGTTTTGCAGTAATGTCACCAATCATCTGTATAGTACTTCAAAATACGAATCTTGTGGAAACAATATTTTAGTAATTGAAATGTTTTGCAGATTTTTCATCATTAGTTCACATGTTTTGTAGCTGGTCCTGCATTGAGTTTTTTTATTTCACTTCCAAGGACTTCCTGTTATGATTGGAGATGCAGCTAATGTTTCTCTTTTATTTTCGATGTAAACTGTTATGACAACATAAAGTTTGCTATATAAATGCAGTGGCCAAGAAAAGCAACATTTTATAATTCAACTAGGCTTCAGGTTATAAATGTTTACATCACAAAAATAGAAGATAATAAAATACCACAAAGACTGAGAAACAACTCATTTTTCAATATAGATGAAAATGAATAACAATACACACACAGTATTAATACATATAATAACATATTTATATACAAACATGCATGCTAGTAGTAGGTTGGAGTTTTAACTGGTCACTATTCGACAGCTGCCAAGGCTATGGATACATGAACATAGGCATAAAAGTTATTGAATCTCATAGCTTGTCTTTTTTTTATGAAACAGAGCTGAGTATATTAATAAAAAATATTATTGCCTCCTTTTCTGTGGAACAGTATTTTGTTAACTAAAATAATGAGCAGTTTTGTTTTATGCTCTTTGTTTTAAATGAGCTGATTGTTTCAAAACTTAATCTCTAAACTTTTTGGTTTAAATTTGAGATGAAATTAAGTTCTGATATTGTGAGACAGTCCATTCTCTACAGATATCCAACGCAGTATTTAGCAGCTGACATCCCCCATCTAACAAACATTAACATTGCACACCGACAGTTGACGTCTCCTAACATCAGCAACAATCTCCAAACATCAGCAATTGACGTCAACTGGCTCCTTCCCACATAATTATCATTCCACCGTCTACACGCTTCCCATGGACCTTGCAGTTACATCATTCCACCCTTATTTGTATCATCCTGTGTAATGTGTCTATAATAGAAAGTAGAATAATATTAACATTACTTACAACTGGTTTTGACTTGCTTCTTATTTTTATATGCCTTACACTTTGGCAACAATCCCTTTTATATTTACTTTACCTTGACATAATTGCATGTCACTTTTTGGCAACAATGCTTTTAGTTTTAGTATATATACAGTTTTTATGTCTGCTTACAGCAGAAAGTGCTTGAGCCAGAATAAGAGTCTGAGCTATTTGATTTAATGAATAAAGTTCATTTTACATGCTAAAGCTTCCAAGTGTTGAGACAGTGGTGCTAGAATAACAGGGCATCACAATATGACCAAATTTTTGTTTTTAAACAACTAAAATACGGTTGTCAACAAATAGCCGTAAGTCTAACTGACATCTGTCTATTATGATTACCAGCAATAATTGGCATTGACAACTCAAAATTAATTATCTGGTGGGAACAAGAGCAGTAATTGAGTACAAAAATCAAAAGATGGATATATTTAGTTTTGTGTTTGAAAGTACAGAACCGGCAAAAACTGCTTCCATAGATGGGGACTTGAAAAAAAGATTATTTAAGGTGCTCCGTGGACCCTTATGGTGTTAGTTCGTGTTTTTTACCTGGCCTACAATCTTGTCAACCTGTTGTTTTACTATTCATTATAGATCATCCACATCTGAAGGCATTAAAATATATTTAACAGTAGCCCTTTCCATATAAAAACGTAATTTTTTACACATATTGTAGTGGATTTTACCAGTCAGCATAGGTGACCACTACTTTGTAAGGTCCCCCTGATGGTTGCTACCAACAAGCATGCCTGTTAAATAAATAATAGAACAAGTCCGGTTTCTATTACAGTGATTCTTATGCTTCAAATAAGCAATGCAGACGTAGTTAACTATACCGGCACAGGGTAATTATTACCCTGGCCCTGGGGAGCTATCCCAGGCTGGCAATAAGATCGCTGCTATAACCTGATAAAAGAAATCTGGCCCAAGGAATTTTAAGACCCATATCCAATTGATTATCGTCCTCAGAAGTGAAGAAACCAGCCGTAAAAGACCAAGAACTGTTGGAGAGAGGAATACCAAGCTTATACTGGCTGGAATACTCATAGACTCTGCCACTCACTTCTGGGCACCAGTTTCCTTTAACACATTTATCTATTTATCATTGGCTAGTATTTTTATACATATTGTTGTTGGTCAACTCTTGTGATTCGTATCTGTGATTGGAGTGTTTGGCAAACTAGGCTAAACACTTCCTGCCCCTTCCTGTGACTCTGCCTATAAAAGGCAGAACTTTTGCTCAGTTCATTGCAGTACAGTACAGCAGTTCATTGCATGCCATTGTTATTCCATCTTTTATTCTGGAGAAGAATAAATACTTGTACTACTCAAAAGCACTGAGCGTATGTCTGAGCCAAGGGCTCATTACAGTTGCTAAAGTTGAAGGTGCTCCTTTATAACTAGTTGCAAGTGCAAAGGGCACCTCTGGGGAGTGATTGACTGTTTGCTGTCAGGCCTGGAGAGGCTGACTGTTTGTTGTGCTGGCAGACAACAGATTGCACAATGAAAATGTTAGCGGAGAAGTAGTAGGGCGAAAAAATCCGCTACAATATCATAATGAAGCTTGCTTGCGTGGAATTGCAATGCATGCATGGTTACGCCCCAGTCATGCAAATTTATTATAACAACAGTATGGCATAAAACTAACTGTAGTGAAAACTAAAACAAAGTAAAAACATTTATCGCTATTGCGACTGCGAGATATTACTCTACACCATGATATAATTTTTAATGTCCGAAGCCTGATTTGAAGCACCTATTTGCACTGGCTCTTTAATAGACCGGTTTTATAACCTAAAAACATTGTAAGATGACTGTGATAGTGAAAAACATAAAAAATGGAAAGGTTGAAATTTTGAGCGATCTCATTTTATAACTATGCCGGTTTTATTTTCTTCTCGGTCACTTTGAAAATTGAAAGTTATCCTCTTTATAATTTGCTCGGCAATATATAAGAATTAATTAAACAACAATGATTTCAAAACTAATGTTCCGTTTCATAAATGACATATCGACTTGCAATCACCTATTATTTATTTTTTTCCTTTGTTTGACAAACGATACGAATAACACTAAATACTTGTTAAAATTTATGGCGGCTTCATCCAGGACTATGACCCATCATAGAATTTCTGTGCACCATTTATGATGTCATCATTTTGAGCATACCAAATTGGTTTGTCTAGAAAGTAAGTAGTGAATTTTTGAACAACTGCGAAAACAAAATGAACTTCGAAGAAGTCACAAGACATATTATAGTATCATACTTTTGGAGAAGGTTTGTTCTGTGAGCCAAGGTTTCCTTGTTTTTGGTTTCTTAATTCATTATATTTTAGGTTGTCAATCAAAAAGATTTTACAATGTTCGGAGTTTGTAAATATCAAACTTTTTGGTTAAAATCTGAGTGTTATTGCTTTGTTGCATTAGGTACTGTCAAAGAAATACTTATATTTTGGTCTCATCACAAATCAAATTGGGTGGTAGCAGTTAAAACACATGTTTTGTAATGTAAAAAGGCAAACATGCATGAAAGAAAGAATGGGTTTTTGCGAACTGAGCTAATTTGAATAATGAATTGTTTCTTCTTTTCAAATCAGTCACTGTAATAACGAGATCTGGTTTTTGACAAAGAAATATGAAAAGAAAACTCATTAAGAAATGCGCGTAACCCGCCCAAAATTTTCTATTATTAAAAATTAGAATACTGGCTTTTAAGTTTTGAATAAAAAATGTAAAAAAGTATTTATGTTTTTGTAGGTTAGCGGATGCAGGAATAAATCCAGATGATGAAGTTGACCTCAGAGGTTTAAATGACGGCGTACAGGAAACAGAAGTGCTTAGGCATGTACGAGACAATCTTCTGAGTTTTAGTAAGTAGCAGAACTAGATGATGCTTTTTTAGTAAATATGTGATGTAATTGGGTAAATGGCGCCATTCTAAATGTTATATTGAAGTCAATAGAAGGTAATCAATAAATGCGCATTGTCAAACTCTCTATATGAAACAGCTACCTTACAAATCTGCTTTTTGTCATCACTGAAAAAATCAAAAATATACCTGTGTTTGTATGATGCTGTGTACACTCACAATACATAATGTGTCAGTGTCTAAAGCAACAAAACTGTGGAGAATGGTATGTTACACCGTTTTTCCATTATTTACAGGAGAGATTGCAATAGCAAACATGGGTTATACTGACACGGTGAGAGACATAATGTTTGATAACCCATTTCACATAACATCTCAAGCAGCACGAGAGTTATATGGTGATTTGGTTGAGGATGTGCTGCAGGCAGATGGGCTAGCATGGGGGCGTATATTCACGGTAAGATTTTATGTATCTAACATTCTTTTTCAAGTCTAACAGGCTTCCTCATCTGAAGCTAAGTGCACAGCTGCGGAAAACGATAAAATAAATTTCCAACATGATTCAATTTTTGGTTCGGGAGTCAAGTTTCTCAACAAAAAGTCTCTGCAAACAGTAATTTTATTTTTAATTACACTGTTTTGAAGAAATTACTTTAATTTATTTGGAACTTTTTTGATTTGACATTGCGAAATTAAAGGGAAATTTTTACCAACTTATGATTTAGATTTGTCAAGTATTTAATGTTAATGCTAAAGCATAAATAATTATTTTCTTGTAATTTAGTGGATTAATGTAAGTGTGGACCTGGCAGTAAATGCCTTCAGCAGCGGCTACAGTGAACGCTGTATTGAATATATAAACTGGTGCATATTCGCTCTGACCCGTCGGCATATCAAATTGTTCATCCTAGACAATGGAAGCTGGGTGAGTTTGCTTGACCTATCTATGCAATCAGTTTTTTTATCGACTCAAAATAGCAGATAAAAATTTTTACCGATTGAGCCAAAGTAAAACTGAAAAAAATAGGTGGTCTTTTAGCTCTCATTTGATCCATCATTTATACATGAATCTAGCTACTGAGGTAGTTTTGATTTAACAGGATAATGCGCCAAGGTATGATCGGGGTAGAAGAGATGATGATGGTCCCGGTGGTGCAGCTGGTCGTTTAGTGGCACGACTTTCTTCTGGAATAAATCAACTAGCTGGACTGGCAAAAGACCTGAGTGAAAATGTCATAGCTGGTTTCCGATAGGTGTAAGTTCCTAAATTTTTTACTACGAATTTCGCAACCTTCGCTAATATGAAAGCAATGACATTTATTGTCGATGACATCAGTGCCAGCACTATTTAATTGGAAATTCAAGCTTTGTCTTTTTGTGGGAAAGTTTTAAGCTAGTATGAAAGTTTTTAAATGAATTTTTTTTAATGTTCAACAAGCTGTGTTTAATTAGAAGATACAAACACAGTTTATGCAAATGCTGAAGTACCACTGAAAAATGTGTCTTGCTAAAAAAGTTTGTTTTTATTGTTTACCAGAAAATGGATAATATTAGTAGATGCTTGAGCTAATTGTGGCCCGCTCTATTTTTATTGAAAAAATCAAAAGAATAGAGACACACAGTTATTGAAGACAAAACATCTTTAATGATGCCTTTAAATAAAAGTGTAGAATTAATTATTATCTGAACCTTGAAATTGCCTCGGTTATGTTCATTACTTGACAAATCTCACAAAACATTATCAAACGCATACAATCCCACCATAAATTTTTTTCTTCACTAGCAATTGATATAGCAAACATTTTCAAACTCTCCTAAAACACATTTATTGTTAGTATGATTCTTTTTCATTTTTAATTTCTGTTGCAGGTCATTGGAAGGAGAGTTGAGATACGTCTACCCCTAAAAAATAATATTCAACACTTCCAATCAAATAGGCAAACCAGTTTTTAAATAGTAGTGCTGGCACACTATGAACTTAGCTCGTAAATTTTTAAATAAAAATGGCACAGCTCAACACATCTTGCTCTTTGTTTTATGATATCATGTTTGCATTTGTCGTACCTTTTGCCTCTAAATCATTGGCAAGATAAAAAGTACTTTTGCGCTGATGGCAATTTTTCTATTAACGTCACCTGACTTGCCATTTGCTAAAACTTTGAAAGAGAAATTTTAAGCTTGCAATTTCTTTTTTCAATCGAAGCAAAACAACTAATGTTTATGCCAAACATTTGTTAACGTAAAATGAAATATGGCAAGGAAAGGGAGGTATTTGTATAATTACTTGAAAATGATGTTCAACATAACTCTGCCACAAAAATGCAAGCTATTTTGGTGCTTTACTGGAAGTAAAACATCTGAATTGAAGCAAGTGCTGCTGCATCCCTTTTTGCTTAAACTCTGAGATCAGTATTTCAACAACATTGTCTAATCACTGACTGATAAAGAATGCAACTACTAACTGGACTTTTAAAACTGCAAAGTTTTGTTCGGATCTCCTGAGCCAACAACAATTATCACCCTGAATAGAAATAGTCAACAAAATTTTTTAATATTTGTAAATTGAAAAAAATACTGCTTCGTAGATGAACTATATCGAAAAAAGTTTAGTTTGTTCATTTTATAACCTGGTTTTGCATCTTCAAAAAACATCGCATATAACCACGAATATCATTCACTGAAGATGCATGAAAGAGCAACTCTGAAAGCAGATTTCACCTAATGGCGATGCCATTTTTGTTTCCTATCAATGGGGGTGTTACTGGGGTTATCCACCCTTATAGAGGGCACTGGTGCTCATCCAACCGGAAGACGCTAAAATTTTTGTATAGATTACAATGCACAAATACGGAGTTATGATGTTTTAACTAGAATAAACAGGCTATTGCAATGCAATTGATATAATTGAACAACCCACGGAGTTTACAGGGCTATAGCAAATTGCACGTACAGAAGTTTTTAATCACACCAGTGTACCTATAGAGCATAATCATTAAATAACCACGATGAGGTCAGCGATTATATACGATCGTTGGTACAGTAGTTAAGGAATACGATAATACACCAAAAATAATTTATATAACGCAATGCAACGTTTATGTGTAAATAGATTGTCTGGTATCTGTGGGAAAAATAAATAATAATAATACAAGTAATCATTAGCATCATCTACACCTCTGAAAAATTATTATTATAAATGACGAGAAGAATTCAATGTGGTGATAATCATTTATAATAATAAAACCAGTTATTCATTTTTTATTATAACTTATTTGTTAAAATATTAACTATAATAATAAGTTACTACTACTGTAACCATTATTATTTATTATTATAAAATTATAAGAAGAATCACGTTAATAATTGTTATTAGTAATAAAAATTCAATAATAACCTATAATAATTACAATAGCAATCATAAACAGTAGCCTACAATCATAATTATAAAAGATTATCACGAATAAGTTTAAAAAAAATAAAGTTAAATAACTAACAATATAAAATAATATTTGTAATAGTGATAACACAGGTATCAGAGGCTTGCCGAAAAAAAACTAACGGAGACGATGCACCCGTTAATAAATGTGTTAGTAATAACCTAGCGCCTTCACTCAGTTATAATGAACCGGGTTTGTGATATTGAGAGTTAGCTCTCTTTAAAATTTTCTCAACCAACCGGGTATTGCTATCAGCTATTGCTACAAATAGTTTTTATTACAGGACACATCGTCTCAGTTACTTCTTTCGGCAAGCCCCGGAGGTCCGTGGATAACAGTTATAATAGAAAATAATAATAAAAAACTATAAAAAAATATAAACCTCTGTGGTTGCACATAGATTTGATGCTGCTGTTTTTAAAAAAATTGTCTAAAGTTTTTTTAGGGACATATAATTATAGTATACAGTTGACAGCAGAAAAGTTTTCAGGAAAAAACTTTCATAAGTCTGCATGAAGTAACTATATTTTATACTACAAACAATGGTCACTTCCGGTTGGATGTAGAAAGTTCAAAGGGAGATAACTCTTAATGTCACAATCCCATTTTATTGTATTTTGGAAATCATTTTTTTACAACTTGTTTGGCAATTCTAAGGAACATGTTCATGTATAAAAATCTTTGAAACTGATAGTCTTTTTCACATACTACCTATTGGTTCATAAAAACCTAGTATGTTTTCATTTCATCTATAAACAGGTCATGAAATTCACTTTTAGCGTAACCATGGCAGATAATGAACAACTAACACCATGGCTATTGTACAAGCTTTATAAAAATGAAGCATATTTTTTTGGTTTGCAATGAAAAATATGTTTGCCGATCGTAACAAGTTTATTCCAGCTAAACTACTAGTACTTTTTTAACTTAAGTACCACTTTCATGGGAAATCTTGATGCCAGTAGTTGACAAAAGCAGATCATAGTTGGTAGCTGTTAACTATATAATGCTAACTGTTAGCTTTATCGAGTTAACTGTTAGCTATATCATGTATGTATTTTATAGAGTTTGTATAAGTGCGGACTTCTTCACTAAATAAAAAGCTCTTTTGCCTTAGCAAAGAAGCCTTAGCAATTTGGCGCAATAATTGATTCATATTTCAATTTTTGGAGTTGTGCGCTCTAACGATGATCAAACTGGTGAGTTGTCTGCTTTTGCCTTGCCAGGTGTACTATCACTGCAGTACACAGATTGCCTTGCCAGGTGTACTATCACTGCAGTACACAGATTGCCTTGCCAGGTGTACTATCACTGCAGTACACAGATTGCCTTGCCAGGTGTACTATCACTGCAGTACACAGATTGCCTTGCCAGGTGTACTATCACTGCAGTACACAGATTGCAAATAGTTTCTACCTAAGACTGTTTTTGTTGTAAAATCATACAAGAAAGTAGCTCCGCTTTTCCATTTCAAAACTGTCACAATATTCTGTTGTTTTCTTTTTATTTTTCACCCGGCCCTTGACTACAGCTACATGTGTCTTGTAATAGTGGTTTAGATATACCACAATATTTTTACTTAGTATGCACCGTGGTTGAAAAGCCAAATTTCTACATGATATAGTTGTTGTTTTGTACATAATGCCAGCATATATAACCTGCTATAAAAAACCTAAACATAGAGTTATCTTTTCTAATATTTCCCATGTGCTTGACTCCAAACCGCTCTACCACTGCCACACCTAATGAGTTTCCCCTAAATTGGTAACGCCATATATTAGTATTCCACCCGGTACCAAAGCATAAAGACTCATATATAAGTAGTGTAATAGGAGCAGATCTGTTTGTATTATACTACTAAATATTGTGTTGTTGATAAATCTGCTTCATATGAACAGTAAAATGAAACAGCTTGTAGAAAGAATTTCACTGCAAGTAATGATGTCATCACCTGCATACCAAGTGACTAGCTATAAAAGGTGATTGAGCAAAGAGCTAGGTGTTGCTCTGCACACTCTATAATGTCCTACTGCAAGGTAACAGAAGATATTATCATCGAATACTTTTGGAGAACGTAAGTGAGAAATAAATAAATTGCTTTATTATAGTTTAATAGATTGTGAAGTGTACCCTGGCTAACGTTTGTTTGTAGATTATTATTTCCAAAAACTAGAATAAGACCAGTGTGAGTTGGATTTTGGTAAAAACAATTAAACCAGATCATAAAATTTGGAAAAGAACACCCTGCGTATTTTATTTATATTTTCTTGTGCAACAAGATAAATAATAAAGTGATTTGTGAAACATTTTTTTTAGAATCGTCACAAGAGGCTATTTGCCTGAGGAATTTCCAGGCATTGTCCACATGCACGACAATGTGCAGCAGACTGAACAACTCCAACGTATCAGAGATCTCTTGTATGATGCAAGTAAGTTTGTTTCATTTTTTAATTCAGAAAATAATCAAAACTTGACTGGATAAAACTTTTAACGCTAAGGAAAGTTTTGTTCACTAGCATGCAACTTGTACAGGTTACAGAATATTAACCTTTTATCAAGGTTCAATATAATTAGACATGATTTGACTCCAAAATAGCTTCGTGGTGACCAAGACTTTTAAAATGTTAAAGTAATTGCCTTAATAATCTCAGTTTTCGTTGAATGGGAAAAACCTTTTCTACATTCTGTAAATCCTATTTAACACAATAATTTGCGTTATTTTGTAAAATATTCATGTACTAGTAAGGTAGTATGGCACATTTATTTTTCTTAAAAATACAACTTTTTTCAGCAAGTTTCATAGATGTAAATGGGTAATGACTTCTTATTTAAAAAAAAGTTATTTAAAAAAAAGTTTTATGTGTCAGTGTCCCTCCACGGCGTTGTCTCTTGTAGGAGAAAGAGCAGGTCGAATTGGATATGAAGAACAATTAGCTGGTGTCCGCACCTGTATCTTTCCTGACATGTCACCTGAGGCTGCCTATGAACAATACAATCTCTTGTTTGGCAGCGTCTTGCAACCAGAAGGTCTTAACTGGGGTCGAATACTATCAGTGGGTGAATAAAGTTGGTTCGATGGAAACATCTGCTTTATTTTCAATTCCTAGGCAAATAGCCAAGGATGAGAAAAAGCGTGATGTTTATTTTGTAATAATTATTTGATCTTGAAAACAACCAAAAGAGTAAAAACTTGGTACATTTTTTGGTTTCAGTGGATCAATGTTACTACTGACTTGGCAGCAGATGCGCTGCTAGCTGGCAATGAACAGTTAGCAATAGATATTATAAATTGGTGCATCGAGAACTTTAACTGTGGTCACATCAAACAGTTTATACTGGGACAAGGTGGTTGGGTGAGTAACAACTTTCTCTTGCCGCATTCGACAAATAACAAAAAAATTAATTTTATGAACTTTTGACTTTGCAACAAAACAAAGGTATGATCTCATAAGCACCCGTTCCATAGGAGAGCTCGTATAACTATGATAAAAGAAGTAGGAGGGACAGAGATGACGATGATGACAATCCAGGTTCGAGCCTCGTTAGAAAAATTGGTGATGGGATATCTTCCCTTGCAGGTGTTGCCAACGAACTAGCCAAAGCTTTGCTTAGAGCTTCATAACAGTGAGTTTTCATAGCTTTTTTTTGATAAACAACCTCCCATAAGTCTTGATCACAACGATTTAATGCTCAAACCTTCCTGAGTATTTACAAAAAAACTATAAGCGCCGATAGCATGGATGTTACAAATAAGCAAACATGCTGCAATTGAAAACACAAAAAAATAAGTTCTTTGTTGCATAACACGTGTTATAACATGCACCGTTTTTTTTCCAATCATTAGTCGCAAAAAACAATTTTCATCAATATGCTCTTTTGTATTGGAAGAACTTGCCGAATAATGCCAGGCTTTAATACGCAATAAAAGACAGATGAAGTTTCCAGCATTGTATCATGCATGCCTGCAGCATGGGACAATGTCAGTTTCTGTTCAAAACCTGTGCTGATTAGCCAAAAGGTGTTTTCGCGACCTGGATCGATCCGTACAATAAATTTAATAAATAATATTTTTCGCAATTTATTTAATGCGAATGGGTCCGTAGCAATACTTTTTAATTGATCGCAAAATACCATCCCCACGAGCAACAAACTATTAATTTGCGAGGCTTATTCATAGGTCGCGAACACTACCGATCCATAACATAAAAATTAATGTATACCCACGTGGGTGATGTCTGTTTCAAAGCAGTTCACTCTCGGCATCATTTATTATTATTTTATTGTCATATATTATTAACTATTATATGTGCTTATTATTCTTATTAATTATTATGATTTCCATGTACAATATTGATATATTGGAAATAGATTGATCACAATAATGAAAAACAGAGCTATTTTGTTAAAACAATAAAGATAAATGTTATAGTTAATCAAGAATTAATTGCTCTGAAATAAACATTGTCAACCGGACAAGTGTAAAGATGTTTATTCTTTGACTTGCTACCACTATCTGCTACTTACCAATGCATCATGCTAATAATATTAATGAGGAATCAACGACACACTAACCGCCGCTGATGAATTGCTTACACATGTGAAAATAACTATGCTAGCTACAATGCACATTTGAATTTTATGCTTTCACATCTGATCCGCATCGATGGATATTATTTCTTAATATTATATAATGAAAACTAGACGCCGCCAACTGATGTGGATCCCAAATATAATTAATAGCAGATGTTCATCGATCCAACTTGCGAATACACCTAAAAAGTCCTTTAAAAAGGTACTTTGAAAAGCAAGGAGTTCACATGTGTTGTGATTGTTACCCAACAATAAACTTTTATTCAGTTTCCATAATGCAAATACTCATAGTTTGAAGGTATTTTGTGAATAAAACAGCAACAACAAGTTTTTTAATCTATAGTTATTTTTATATTACAGTTGCAAAGCAATCATAAATGGAGCTTCAGATTCTACCTTATGAAACTCATCAGTGCTCACAATGGCTCCTAACGCGACTCAACACCCAACTTAAACCAGTGCTCTCAATGGCTCCAAACGACACTCAACACCCAACTTTAAACCAGTGCTGGCACCTTATTGTATTATATTTGCCAAAATTTTATTAAAAACAAAATATAAAATAACTTTAAATACTCTAAAAATGTATTTAACAGTTACCAATTACTTTGTTTCGCTTTTGGTTGTTTCATTTTAAGTTTAGATTTTTCAGCAGCTAACAACAGGATATTTTTTTATTTACATAATAAACTTAAATGATTGTAAACTTAAGGATAGGGCTGAGTCTGAATCACATCCAGTGACAATTAAATAAGTGTTTAGCCCAAAACTGTTGTTGTCATATAGTACAGGTATTTATTGCCGCAATAAACTTTTAAACATTGCTGATTGGACTTAAAAAAAAATCAATCAAACTACACGGCGATGATATTCGCTGTAGTTTTGACATTACATTTGTGCAGTTAATTTTTTGAGATATTTTGGTCAAGAAAGTGTCCAAAGCTATCTTGCTACTGAGGGCGAGTCTAATTTAATGACCCTGCAGTATTACTAACCAGGCATAACTAGCCGTCTATGTTACAGCAACCAGTGAAGTAGTCACTGGAAATTTTCATTCTGTGCAACATCATCATTTTTACCTTTTGGTTTGAGTGAAACATGATACAAACACCCATCAAAGAAATTTAACTGATGAAAACTGCAAAGAGCTAGTAAATTTGTTTTTAAAACAAAATCGCGTTGCTTTTTGATTAGCAAAAGTTTTGTTCGGGAGTTTCAGCCAAGAATCAATGCTAGTTATTTAAAGCATTAAGAGTGGGCAACTCATCAACAAGGTTTTCAGCAAAATGTTCAACATTTGTTATAGAAACTGGTGAATATTGCACCCAATAGCTTTGGGAGCTTAGCTAAATTTTTAACATATTGTTATTGTAAAGGCCAGTGAAGCAGTCGGTACACAGAACTTGCTGATGTCATTAGTATTTACGCATGAACAACCTTTGCTCAAACAAACCGATCAAGTATCGCTGAGTACGAAACAAACCAATAAACAGCAACAAAATGAGTTACGCACAAACCACCGGTGGCATTGTCATCAGCTTTCTATTCAGAAGGTCAGGTTTTATTTAAAATTTACAAATTGGATAGATTTTGAAGAATTTTCTTTGCTAATTGTGATGGCTGTGGTAAAAAAAATATTTTTTTCTGCTTTGTTTTACATATTGATGTCATTGAACGAATAATCGCAACCTACTTTTTGCAAAAAAATACAGCATCTGCTGGATATAAGACAAGCTGTTTATGAAACAGCAAATTTTCTTAAACCTTAAAACCCTGGAAAACTTGGCAGAATAGATTAGAAATCTCATTTCAGTATTCGTCATTTATTGTTCATTATCTTTCAATGTAATTAAACAACAATAAACAAAACAAATGATTCCAAAACGTTTAAAATTTCTTTCCGTGTTCTACGTTGTTCTACTATGTAACTTATTACTATAGTTAATAATAAAAGTATTCATGGCGTATGTTGGCCGAACAACTGCAATAAAAGCACTTCAGCAACAAGTTTTATCAGTAATTAGCCATTTTGTTTTAACTGGAATGTCAGAAAGCATTTTCTTACTGAATAAAAAAATAATCAATGATCATTTATCAGTTTTGTTTACAGGTCACAAATGAAACTGTACTCTGAATAGATTATAAAAAGCGAGTCTATTTTTAATAAAGTGATTTCTTATCTTCGATATCTTATCTGGAGAAATATGTGACAGGAAAAAGGCAAATTTTGCAAACTAGAATTGCTTAGAATGACTACATTTTTTATTTGTTCTATTACTTTGCAAATTAGGAGCTACCCTCTTTATTATTTGTTTGGCAATCTTTAAGAGTTTATTGAACTATCAGGATGTACTAAACCAACTTTTCGTTTATTGAATTATGAACAGTTTTTTATTTTGCTCCTGGTTTATCAACGTTTCGAGAATACTTTTAACCAATTTAGTCAGCAATCCAGAGATTTTTTTATTTCTAGCATACCACGTGGAAAGGGTTTCTAAAACTTCTTTCCGTTTATTGAAATACTATAATTATTCCAGTTGCGTTTTGTAAAGTTATTTGTAGTTAGCAAAGCTTTAGGTGGCCAGTTGAGTAGAAAACGTTTCAAAAAATGCTGAAAAAGTGACATTAATTTTTATGCGCCAAACTAAAATAAAAGCTTTATATCAACTCTTCTTGAGCTAGTGCCATATTCCTCCACCATTACACTAAAGAGCCATCTAAAAAGATAACTTCATAATTCGATGGTACCTATGCGCTAGGCTACCTGATCACATGATACTCACCTTAAAAAAAAACATATTAATAGTAACGTAGGGGCTGCTTTTTTGCTGTTGAGGAAGCATCATTTACCTGGTTAAACACACACCATCTTGCCAAGCCGCAAAAAAAATTGTATGATAAGAGTTTTATTTCTTAGTTTTATCTGCCATGTTACTTTATCAGGGTTAAACAGAACGATGATGGAACTGGCCAGTAGCTGTTGCGCATTTGCTGTCAGAGTCTTAGCTATGAAAATTGTCATAAAAACTTAGAGAGCAACATCGGTGTAGCCTTGACTTACATATATACTTGTTTATTTGTTTTGCCCAAAAAGTATCAAATTTGTTTAAACAGTTTTAAACATTTTTGTGCAAACCCTATTGTTTCAGACTTCTTGCCTGCGGATATGGTCCAAATGATGTTGAAGGATTGGAAGGAATGCTTGATAGTATACAACAGACTCAAGTAGTACTTCGAGTTACGGAGACTATCATTGCATTCAGTAGGTCATTTCTAGGCAAACATTCCACAATTTTCTAAACATATTATCATAATATGAATACAGCAGGTAGAAAAGTATCTAAAAAAAAATGAATACATTTAAGTTTTTTCCAAGTACATACTTGTAAAGTATTGAATGACTTTTTAGTCTCAGATTAGATGCACAAAAACGATTAATTTATAGAATTGTTTTATACTAATGCCAACCAGGTTTCAAGTACTAATGATGAAAAGATTGGGTGTTGAACTGACTTGAAAGAGTCAACAACCCTTTGCTGTCAGATTTTTTCCCAGGATGTAGTAAAAAAAAAATGAGCGAATAATAATAGTTTGAAACGTATGTTTCATGCTTCTGCTAATTATTATCAATTTTTTTTGCTTATTATAAGGAACAAATGCTATAAAATAGGAAACTTGAGTTATATTTTTAGAATTCTAACTGTTACTGCTCATCAAATGCTGAGATAATTTTGGTTTGGTCAAGTTGAAGCGCAGTTTGCTTGCTTACAAAAAGCACTTTTGATGATGAGCGTTTCAAGCATCCAAATATGTGGTGAAAAATTAATTGTTCAATTGACTTCAACTAAGAAAACTTCAAAAATAATTTTACCTTATCCATCAATCATCAATCAGCATTGTATAACAGTTAATACCACAAACTTTAACGTAACAACTTTTGAAGGCATTTTAGAAATAACAGCTCAAAATCAATTGTTCTAATAGAGCTTTGCGTATTCATCAACTTTTGTTGGTGTAAGTTTAATTTCTCTGGTGCAAAGCTAACACCACATTTTATCTGTAGGAAACCAGGCTATACATACAAGGGGAGGCGAGTATGGTGATGCAATGAGAGCTATAGTAGCTAGTATTACTCCTGATATGCCAAATGAAGCAGCTAGAGCAGCGTTTGACGAAGTATTTGATGCCACCATACCTGTGGGGGATGTACGCTGGGGACGAATTTTCACGGTAAACTATTGATTTGTTACCAGCTTTACTGTAATCAATCAATCAAGCAATCAATCATGAATAATGCAACCAACAACAGCAGTCTTAATTCTGCTTGTCTCATGCATATATTTTGTTAACTATTTATCTTTATCCTTGGTGTTTAGTATTGTATTATCTTGGCTGTTTTATGTGGACTTCTTAACCAGTTTATGTGTTGTATTTTTGTATTTAAAATAATTAAACTTGTTTCATGTTTCATATTTTGTGCGCACAAAATAAATGAAAGCCGTTGAAGTCCAAATTGATAAAGAGTATGTGAAATTAAATTAAGGTAAAACAAAGATATAACAGGCTTCGCATATACAACATGTATAGACCATGTTTGCGTTTGTTTTAGATGATTGCAGCTGCTACAGATATGGCGATACATGCTGTCAGAGCAAACAGGGGAGCACGTGCCTGTCAGATCATCAATTGGTGCATAGCAGGCTTATATCGGAATGACATTAGAGCATTTATCACGGCAGAAGGTGGTTGGGTATGTTGATAGGTTTTCCGCAAATTCTTTAACAGTAGAATCCGCTTGAAAGATTTTGTAGGTTGGTTGAACCTTTGAATCAAATTTTCTATGTTTGGGTAGTTTTTTTTATATAAAAAAGCAAGTTTCAAGAGTTACCAGGCCTACCAGGCATTGGAGTTTCAAGAACAGCTTTTATTTCTGAGAGTGTGAGTCCAGGTAAAACTTTTTTTTGTATTGTTGGTAGATTATACAGCCATTGATGGTCAAATAAGTTTCAAATACTGTGCAAAAATAGTTTTATAATAAAGATCTCGGCAATCAATTTTAGCAATGCGTTAAACGGCAATACATCAATTTGGATTTTTTTTATGAACTGTTGTAGCTTGACATCAGTAACATTTAACTAATGCTAATTTTTTTAATCTGAAAGCTTGTTTCACTTTTTCGTGGTGGCAAATGGTAATACTGAAAGTAATTGTTTGTCAAAAAATTACAAAAAAATAATACGTGTTTTTAAGTCAGGTGTAGAAAAAATTGGCTTGAAGTATAATAATTATTCAATAAATTCTGTTATATTGCTGTACAAATCATAAGCAAGACAACTCCGTATTTACATAGTATTAAGAGAAAATAAAAATGGCATCATTATAAACTTTGATAGTAGCTTTGAGTAGCTTTGATTTTGTCCTTTATATATCACACATCATCTCAAATGGTAGTTATCTCACAACATTTTTGATAATAAAACTGGTCTGTTAAAAGGAACAGATTATAGTAGTGGGTTATAATTTATTTATGCTCAGTTTTGTTTGTGACCATTGAACAATATATATAAATGTTTAAGGATAATTTTCATTCAATGAGTTACTTTTTGTTACAGTTTAGTATCAAACAAAATGATTATTTGTTGATTAAACTTACCACTGATCTGATTATTTCCATCACATTTTGCTCGGTGAACATTGGCTGTGAATAATTTTAATGATAGTAATTGATGATATTAATGCTTGCAAACCGAAATACAGCTTAAGTTTATTATTAGGTTTTTTTAAGTTATCTTTATTATTTGATAAGTAGGAATATTTTGTGATTTAGCTGAAAATTCCTACTATTGATTATTATTATTATGGGTGGGTATACTGCCAAAAGTTGTTGTAATTGCTGACTTGCCTTAAGTTCAAAACATAAAAGTTTAATAATTTGTTGCTGGAGCTGTTTTCTCACGCATTTGTTTGTTATTGAGTTTTACACAATTACTCTATTTTATATAAAACCTCAATATCTGTTTGCTTGCTGCGGAAGATTCTGAAATTTAAAGATACAACTGTACCAGAAATAATCTTAAAAACTGGGAATTAAAACGAACGTAAACAGGAATGAGTGTGAACAGGAACGAATGTAGACATGACTAAAATCAATGTAGAAATCTCCAGAAATGAATGTCAGCAGACCTGGGATAAAGAGAAATTAGGCTATCAAGAAGAAAAATTTGATGTTTATTCTCAAAAGTGTTGACATTCGTTCCCGGTAATAAATGAAATACCATTTTAGTGTCAACTCCAGGAGTTGTCTACTTTGACGATAGAATGACAAATATTTAAACTTCTGGTCCGTTTGCCGAAGCAGTCATTTATATGTTGCCTCGGTGTCTATATGTCCACACTTCTGAGAATGAAAGCCAATTTTTCTCTATGGCATATTGGACATTCATTCCAGCTATGTCTACATTTATTCCGCTCAACAGTCATTCCTGTTTACATTCAATTTTGTCTACCTCTGTTCATGTATCCCAGAGCCTAGAAAAATTGAGTGGTGCTTATAAATTATTTAAAAAAAGTTATTTTTAATCCATAGACTGAAATGGTTTTCTGCACGTAGTGTCCTGCATTCTGAGTGTTTGTCAGCTGTTCGATTCTGTTTAAGTGTTGCAGTCCAACGTACAGAGATGACAGCAACAGACGAGATGATGACGATGATGATGATCAAAGCAGAGGCATGGTCAAAAACTTTGTGCATGGAGTAGCAATGGCTGGTGGAGCTATGGCTCAGATGGCCAATTACCTAAGGACCTCTTAAAAATTGGTACGCCTTACTCTTTGCTCATCATAAGCTCTTTTGAATCATGCAAATTACCAAATACTAGTCGTACTTGTTAGCATACCCGATTGAATTTTTTTATTTTGCTTCAAGTTTAAAAAACTTTGACATTTTACAGATAAAAACCTTATGTAGAAGGTATTCATCAAGTTATAGAAACATTATCAATACTGAGACCCTAATAATAAGTGCATTCTAAATTAAAACTAATGTTACTTGGAAAAGCATTTTCAATAAAATCAACCACTTACAAAAACTTTGATGATTTTTAAAATTTTCAGTCAAATGATTGGTGTAAAGGCTTGGCTGATGTTAGATTTATTGGCATTACATAGCCAAAGTACAAAATAAACAGATTCACATATTTTTGACCTGCAATGGTAAAAAATAATCGTAAACCATATTTTATCAAAGTTAGCTCTTTCAACTCACAAAATGATTCGTTAATTTATAGAAATAATATTGTTTGTAGGTAATTTGAGGATTATAGCAGATGTCTCTAGCTCTAAACAATCTGTAGACCTGCTGGCAGCTCCAGTAAGTGCAGGCACTTCAAATTCAAGAAAAATTAGCAACAAAGAAATTAGAAAACTGTTATTAATTGTTCAGAATTTTTTTAAACATTTTATTAAATGCAAATAAATTTACAAACACACTGACATTAAAAAGAATTGATACTAATAAAACATCTGAAAAAAGAGTAGAAACTTGACAATGTATAAAACAATTGATTTAATACTGTAATAAATTTCGGTTTGTTTACCTGAAAATTCCACTAGTCTCGAGAATTTCACATCTCTCCAGAGGGGACACTGTGC
Organism: Cryptosula pallasiana; assembly: GCA_945261195.1. Taxonomy (NCBI): domain Eukaryota; kingdom Metazoa; phylum Bryozoa; class Gymnolaemata; order Cheilostomatida; family Cryptosulidae; genus Cryptosula; species Cryptosula pallasiana. Next base: position 38,498,072 of record OX183134.1, on the reverse strand, counting down.
CGGTATGACAGGGACAACTATGATAGTTACTGCTGGATCAGTTGGCAAGCACAGAGCCCACGGCTCAGACAAAAAAACACAGAGTGCTGTTTGAATACTGGCTTTCTTCATCGGAAACCAAAGTCCTAGGGTGGCTATCCTCTAGGGTGATTGGCAAGGCACAATGAATGAATGCAATGAGTATGAACAGAATCAGCCCTTTTATAGGTAGGCTGACAGAAAACTCTTTGCATAATATATATAAGAGGAAATGCACAGGAAGTAAGTGAACCAATTTGGACAAATATATAAATAGTAAACAAATCATGTGATGAATAAAGGTTAAAGGTAAATGGTGCAAGTGGCTAAAGGGCGGAGTCCTATCTCCTTTGTCCAATCATAAGCTTTGCATTGCTCCAAGGCTACATCTAGCTTGTGGTCATCATATCTGCCATTTCGAGGAAGGGTACTTCCAGTTATTGTACTTAAGTGAGTTCCTAGGTGGTTTTAAGGATCCTCAACTATGGTGGCCTTCTTTTACCAGCCAAGTATCACCATCCGGGCTGGTAAGGGGTCAATACCGGCTATGCAGGGGTCAATCCCGGCCCTGCATGCTGTGTCACTGGCACAGTAAAGCATTCCACCAATGCAAGATCTTTAACATGGCTCTGGTTGGAATCCCAGCGCACTGATGTTGATGTTTGGAGTAGTAAACAACCAGTTTACCACTGACATTCACCAAAATCTAGCACAATACTTTAATAAGTTTGCTTTGATGATTCAGAAAACTTGAAATCTTTTATTTTCATTTTTTTATGTCAAAAGTTCAAAAATGATTTGGCAATGAGGAAATATGGAGAAACTGCATTTAAACGTGGCATTATAATGATTCAAAATGTTTAAATCTTGGCTAATAAGATTGCTACTGTGGATGAGAACATATTATTCTAAACAGGTGTGAGACTACCTAGTCACTGCCACCAGTATGAATTTTTTTAGTAGCACATTTGGATGATTAGAAAGCACGTGGACAATTTGGAAAATAAAATTGTAAAGCCATTCTCGTTTACAATTTACATATATTCTAATCCTCCAGTGAACAATAATTGTCAGGTTCTTATTTGTTCAACTGATCATGTTTCAAACCATTTACAGTGAAAGACAACTCAAAATTTTCAAGCGCAGAGTTTTATGCAACTGATAACGTAAGGGTGCAAACTATCAGTTCTCTACAAGTTTTAGAAAACCCAGAACGAACGTGAGATTTTAATTTTCCGATGTTGTGTTATAGCCCTGAAAAATTAATAATGTTTCTAATTGGTTTTAAGGTATCTGAAGTAAGTTTGATTGAGTTGAAATACTTGATAAGATTGTGAAATGACAGTTGAAAGCTAAATAAACAAAAAACTTTACTTGTTTAAAATCTTTAAAATAAACAAAACAATATCAGAGTTTCTAGAAAAATTTTTTTAGGATTTTCACCAAAAAACTAGGACCAATACATGTCGACCCATCTTGTTGGGTCTGATCTCATCTGGTTATACCTTCTTTTATATCCAGCACCACAACATGTCTGGTATTTTTTGCTACGCCATTAACAGAAATGATATTCTGTATTTAATGAATGTAACACTCATCTATGACTCTCTATTGCTAGTCGACTGCGGGAGAGAGGCCTAAAGTGGATGAGTCAACTGGTGTACCAGTAAGTTAATGCATTACTCAGGCTGCAAAAAAATAACCGAACTAACAATACAAAATTAATCATCTTAAGTCGGATCAACTTTTCTGTCAGGTTATCCTAGAGTCAGCTCATTGCATATTCCTCGGATTCATCATGATGCCACTTCATGGCCCTATAAAGCTTGAACCAAATCCATTTTTTCCAATGGAGCAAAAAGTTGTCTTCTCTTGAGAAAGATACTATTCTTTTTATTAGTTTTGCAAAGAAAAACATGTCATTAAATTTTAGCAATGATTATGGAAAATATCAATAACCTTAAACTTTTAAAACAAATCTTATAAATTGTTTTATAGAGACAAAAATGACTCTCTGAACATTCTAGTTATAATCAATCTACCTAACTAAATGTGGCTGCATCTATGGGAGTCATCCCACCAAAAAGTAGACAACTCCTCATTGATCTTTGGTTGAGAAATAGGAACAGAAAATAGTCGGTTAAGTTTATCATTACCAAAAATGAGTTTGTAAGATCAATAAACTTTATATCACAGGAGAAAGAGAACAGAGTATGTATTTTACTCAATAAAATAATAAAGGCAGTTTTGAGTATGTCTATTCTCTCACTAAATAGTGGTTTGAAAAACTATTTGTTTTTTTTTCTGGTAGCTAAAATAGTCTGAGGGTCTTCATGTTTGACTGAAACAAACTGGTTTAAACTCACTTTGAGTGGCATTAACCGAATTAAGTATTCGGTCAAACGCAAATGTATTGACCGGTTTTCCACACACCCAGTCTAGTCTTGTGTTGAAGCTTATTTGTATGGTCAAACTAAAAGGGTTTAGTGAATGACTGTTTAGACACGGCTGTTTCGATTGTCAAACCACCAAGTCGAACGTCATACGATATCGCGCAACCTTTTGTGGTCAATTGCGTAGCACGGTTATAGAAAGCTAGTCAACAATGCTGGTTGAATGTGACATTCTTCTATGTCATAATGATTATTGTGAGATGGAATAATAATACCTTTATAATTGATCCCTCTAAGTTTTTGCAATAAATAATACCCATTGTGATTGCTCAGCCAGTCCCTAGTATTTCTATACGTCATAATATAGTTCCAAATTTTTACTTTAGCTGGTTTTAATGTATTCATAATCTTTGCCTTTTGCTTGTGACTTTATTAATTTGCTCTTTTATGGAATTGGATGTTTTTTCCACCATTTGTCTTTTTAGTTGCTTTCCATTAACAGAATTACATGTAAATGCAAACGCTTGCACTGCAAACTTTTTGATGAAAGTAACATTTATTTTTGTCACGCTAGCAGTAACCAAAACCTACATCATGTCATATTTAAAATAAGTAAATCTAAAACAAGTTCGTTTCATGTTTTCCAATCCTATTCCATTTAATTTTAAATACTGTTAATTTTATGATAAAAAGTACTGATGTTAGAAATAACACAGTAACTGGTTTGACACAAACTAGTGCTAAAATTTTTTAGATAAAAATTGTTGTAAAACTGTGTTCATACGTCAAATGATCACTCCTCTCAAACATGCACATGCTTTATATTAACACTTTTTATAGAAAACTGTACATCGTCAACTAGCAAGACAGTTCAACAATTGTTTGAGGTTTAACTTTGCTAAATTTGGTTTTAAATAAAATATTAATCAGTATTTGTTGGTGGGTGTTATTAAATTTATTTTTCAGATACCATATAGGGCCATAGTTATTCAGACTCAAGCAGTTCTAGCTGCGCTAATCAATAGCCCCATAACTATGGGCTCCTATTGACAGTTAATTATGCACGCATTTCAAATGCACATGTAGTGTAATGCGCATTCGCAGTGACGAAAGAGATGCATTGTGTGCTTAGAAAGGAATGAATGTATACCCATAGTTTGCACTAAAGTATTGGTGGTCGGCCCATCCATTATTTAGCGATAATGAAACGTTGCCAAGCGTATCAAAAACAAACCGACTGTAGGAACACCCAAGGGATTGAGTATGCTCACTATTCATGAATACATGTTACCACAATACTATGATAACAGTTCTATAAAATAGAGGCCTGAACAAAGTGTATATATAGTGTTTGACAGCAATAGCTGGTTCATTTCATGGGCAGTTAACGATTGGTTTCTACTGCAAGCATGGGTAACTGCAACTCTTCTGGTACTACCTCTCATGTTATCGTATTAACCACAGGAGACAAGAAAGGAGGAGGAGCCATCGATGTAGATGTGAGTATTTTGCATCATACGGCAGCATGCTACCAGCTAATGCTTAATGCTTCATGTACATATGGCGATTGCGCTAGCGATTTTGCTTAGCGATTGAGAAGTCCCTCCCCAAATTGCGCAATTTTTCACTACTACCAATTTTTCATCGATTTCGGTCAAACTCGCTGTTACAAAGCATAGCCTTCGATTTATTATAGGATCGTTGATAGATCGGAGTGCTGAATATGATAAGACACTATTAGAAACAAGGGTAAAGTTTTTTTACGTTGTGATTGGCCGATCAAAAAATCTGCCAGCGATTATTTGATCTCGATCAAAACCTGACGATAATCTCAAATAAAATTCTAAAGATTGCTTAGCGAAAACAGAAGTTGCAAAATCACGCAATTGCTAAGGAAATTGCTTTGTAATCGCTATATGTACATGAGGTTTAAATTCCAAATGACTTTAATGATATTAGACAAAAAAATTTTAAGAGCAACTGGGTAAATTTGATAATCAACTAGGCCTACATGTAATGTGTCTGAGTTTGTAACTGGTGCTTCTCCGTAGCAAAAAAAAGTAATTTGTGTTTTACAGGAACTGTTGCATTATGATTTACAGGCCGTTGAAACATGATACACTACCACAATAGTCTACTGCTAATTTCAGTATTCAAAACAAACAAAGACATTGGACAAAACACTGTTTTATTGGTTGAAAATATCACCTAAAATAGCAACATTTCTGATTCGTTGTAGTGATTTGAATTGACAGCGCAACAATGGTTCTGTATAGATCAACTAAAGTCAGACTAAGTATCTTTGTTTTATACCCAAGGGATGTGTGTCCAAGCTACGGCGTGTTATTATCTCCATGGCAAAAAATAAACAAATGACAAACATAAGGAATGTCCAGCTAATCAATAATTTCAACAGCTGAAAACAATGCTTGTATGCGCTCTCGGCTAGCAGGTCAAAGTTTGTCTGCAATTACTAGGGTTTTTCATATCGGTTTTAAAATCTCCAGGCTATGCCTCTTTTAACTATTGAATAAGAATATCAATATCATTTGTATTATTCCTAAAACCAGTAGACTAATACAGTTTTCATGATCTTTCTTGCTCTAGAAACCCAAACCTAATTTATCTGCTTTTTACCATTTTACACTTTAATTTTAAAATTTTTAGTATATACGTATTTAAATCATTGAATTAGAATGTATAGCTTAGCGGTTAATACATTTGCCTAGCTGATTTGTTTAACCTTTTAGCCTGTAGACTAATACAGCTTTCGTTCCTCTGAGTTCTTTTCCATTTCAAATTTATAATCAGTTTGTTGGTGCTGTTTACTACAGTTTATAGCAGCATTCGAAGTGCGGTTTCCAATGAATTTTACTTCCTCCCAATTTCTTTGAGGTCTGTTTAAAGTGGAGATTTAATTTATCTTATTTTTACCAGTTTTCCACCAAATAAATCCTATAGGTAGGTCAAGTGGGTTTTGGCTATTAATTATTTACTAAATGACAAAATCATGTGGTTATTGAAGTGTTTACCATCAATGGAACATGCATTGATTGGACCAATCAGCCTCAGAGAGTCCTAAAACTTCGGCAGCTTTAGCTTTTATCAAACATATAAAAGTCTTCGCTCAATAAAAAATTTCAAGGGAACCATTGTTTCATATGTAGTAGCTGATATTTCCCACTCTACTCCTAGACTTTGTATCAAAGGTTGTTGACCGAAAAAAAATTTTGCTTGAGTCTTTGCAGTGACAGTATTAAGGAGAGCACAACTTCACAAAAGTCTATTTCTGTTAATAGATCTGAAATATAAGAAATAAATTGGGTAAAATCAATTATGTTAATTTATGTTTGCACTACAAGCATCATTTCATGAGATGCTTCTTTTGTAAAACTCATTGGTTGAAGTGAAAATGTCTAGGTTAGAGGCTAGGATAACATGTTCAGCTAGGGTTTCAGGCTAAACTACTTTTTACAGGTTTTTCTTACATTCACTGATGTTGGAGGCAAATCATCTCCTGAATTGAAAATCACCAATTTTTGGAAAAATGACTTTCGTAAAGGGAAAGAGCAAAAGTTTGGTTTGCAACTGGATGGCTTGGAGAAAATAACTGAAGTTCGTATCAGGCGTGATGAAAGTGGAAAAGGCGACGCCTGGTAATTACTATTTACTGCTTGATTTCTGAAGGCATTTTGATATTATAATAAATATTTTAAGTAATCTGTTTATTAAGTTGAACAACTCAAAATTTATTAAAAGTCGTTAGCCAAGTTGTCAACATTTTTTAATGGCTCGAATCTTTTCAATTTAGGTTTGTAGAGAGGATGGTGATAAGTCATGGTGCAATCAGTAGCTTGTTCCCCTTGCATAGATGGATGCTGGCAGATACTGATCTTGCATTCATAGAGTTTGATTCCCACCTACCTCAGCATTCTAAACATAAAGAACAAAGAGAAAAAGAGCTAAGTTTAAAGCGTGATGAGTATAAATTATCCGAGACGGTTGTAGGAGCCCCACCTCAGGTTAGATTTACTGCCGTATTAATATTCTATTTAATCTCCAAATAATTTTCAATATCCAAAGAGCCTGGAACGTAACTACAACAATTTCTAAGTTGATATCGACGATAGCACAACTCTAATTTATTGTCAAATTATATCAATAATTGTGCTTTAGTTTTTATGGGAAAAAGCGATTAAATGTGAATATAACTCTAAAACTTTCTACATAAAATTTTAGGCATCTAATAACAAAGTCCGAAGATGGCAAAGTTTGGTGTCACTGCATATAGTATGCTATAAGATGTAATAATTTGCAAGTTACCACGACATGCTTTTAGATATTTAGGAAATTCTATTTAATCGGATAAAACTGTCATGCAAATTAGTAATAATATATATTAACTGGATATATGTACTTTTAGTCTCGAGGTTTACCCGAAAGCGAGCAGTTTTCTGTAAGTTACGAGGTGAGTGATTGTTCTATTAAGATTTTCCATCATTTGAAACAAAAGGTTTCCTTTAGTGATTTGATTCGCTAAATGAAAATTGCTCTTCAGAAAGTTTTGTGAACTTTATAAGACTGTTTTCATCAGCTTGTCGTACGGAATAGTATATCCAATTATTTTTTTAAATACGCCAATCATAGCCGCAAGTTTTAATCATTATATGACAAACATGTTTTAGATGGACAATGTAGGTAACTACATAAAAGCCAAGGCAAGCGCTTCTCTCATTGACATATCTACTAAAGAATTTAAAAGCCTCAGTGACTTTGACGATATCTACAAAGGAGCATTTAACGTACCCACGGTAAAACAACTTCATATTTATCTGTTGCTGCAGAGTTACCTTTTTAGATCCTAAACTTTCAAGAACATTATTTCTAAAGCCAAAAAAACAATAAGACTCCAATTATAATTCTTTTTTTATCATTTTATTTGTAATTCATTTTCAGGGAAAGGGCAAGTGGAAAAGTGATGAAGCATTTGGAAACCAAAGACTATCTGGTGTGAATGCTGTAACTTTGTGTCTAATACAAGAAGTACCCAACCAGTAAGTATAACTAGATTCTTCCAGCAGGAGCTAATATGTTTTGGGTTTGCATTGGGTTACACCCATAGAATTATCTCCTCTCCTAGAACGCTAACTATAGGTGAAAAATAACATGAGCCGCTGGTGGCAGAGCAGAGTTTTTCGTATATATGATTTATATAGTACACAATACCAGTAACAATGGCTTCATAGAATAAATCAAATCCTTTATCACAATCGCTTTTACGATATAGGGAAAATGTCGGTCTGTGCTAGTGACCCTAGCGCAGAATTCTGACCTCTGCATAACACTAGAGAAGGTGACTACAGGGTCACTAGGTGGGTCATATTGTAATGGATTCCGGTCTGGTTACCACGGACATCCACTATGCTCAAGTATTATACCTCTCTCCAGAGGGGACACTGTGCTGCTTGACAGTGACAACTGTGTATCAGGCAACCGAATTACCCGGTATAGCAAGAGCCCATGGCTCAGACAAACAATACAACGTAGTGCTTGTGTAAGGGGCTATATTCTCAAGACAAAGTCCAAAGAGTAATTATTCCTCTAGGGTGTTTGTAGCAAGAGATGAGAATGAATGCAATGATTATGGCAAAAGTCTTTCCTTTTATAGGAGAGCTCACAGGAACTAATTAGCATATTCTGTATAACAGTAAGAGCGCAGGAAGTAATCAAGCCATTGCAAGTGCACATATAAATAACTAGCCAATCATACAGTCAATAAGGGCTAAATAAATAAGGCGCCAAGTGGCTAAGGGCGGAGTCCTGTCTCCTACTGTCTAATCAGACTGTCCTACAGGGTCCCAAGGCTCTGGATAGTTTAAGGTCCTGGTTACTGCAGATGTAAAGGTAGGTAGCTTCGGTTCCTGGCTTGGTGGAAAGTCCTAGCTGGTTTCGTAAGTCCTCAACTATGGCAGCCATCTTATACCGGCCCTGAGTCAGCATACCGGCCCGGTAGAAGTCACTACCAACCCTGTAGAGGTCACTACCAGCCCTGTACCGGCCCTGTATACTGTGCCACCGGCCCTGTACGGCTTTTCTCCCGGCACAGCATCTTACCGATGGCTGTAGGTGCATTGCCAGTGCACTGAGTGGAGAAATTGTGGAGCAAACTCCCAGTTTACTGTGAACATTCACCAAAATCTACCACAATATGCATGGCAGTATGCCTATGATAATGCCTGCGGCGAAGAAAAATATATCATAAAGTCGATAGATATTCGGGGGATAAATAGTGTCGTACGCCATTTTTAATAGTTTCAAATGTCACCAGCCGTTACCAACTGGTTAGCATTCTAGGAGGGGAGATAATCGTATAGTTACACCTACTAAATACCCACATGTAATATTTTTGCAAGAAATTGTAAACTTTTTTAAAGTGACAGATTTTTTCAGTTTCTGATTTTCCTAAATAATACTTTATACAAAAAGTTCTGTGAAACTTTTGAAAAATAACATTTTTTCCAATTATAAATCCTACTCAAAACATGTCATTGATTAGAAAGTTGTCACACCAACTGATTAGTAATGGTGCTTTCATTGTTTTAGTTTTGCGGTAACAGCCAACCTAGTAGAAGAACATCTTGAAGGAAAAAAACTAAGTGACTGCTTGAAAAACAAGAAGCTATATTTGGTGGACCTAAGGCTTATGGCTGGAATTGAATATGCTTTGAATGCCAAGGTAGGGTTAAAATTGTTAACCATTTATAACTTCTTTTTTATAGTTACAGCCATAGCAAACTGTTGGTTGACTAGATGTGAAATCTAATAAATCGTTTGAAGCTTTCAGTCTTTATATACACTTCGATTCTAGTCAATTTAAATAAATAGTCATAGCTTTCTGTATTATTTTAGCTACCTGGACCTACCGCATTGCTGTATGTAAAAGACAATGGAACTCTGGTTCCCATTGCTATACAGTTAATGCCTGAACCAGGAGAGGATAACCCTGTATGTATGCACAAATTATGTGAACAAAGGTTTTTACAATTGGCCAATATCCATTTTTTTTCCAAACTTGTATGTTGTATAGCAAGATGAATTCCTGGTATGAAAATCCTAAATTTTTTCTTATAATGAAAACTGAAAGGTAATTAGCATCAGAAAAAACTTCGATACACGTTGATTGAGATTCAATATATCAAAATAAGTCTTTTATTAACAGCTAAAACTCCCATTAAATACTTTATAAAATTAGGATTTTGCTTTCAAGAAACAATTTACTTTAATGATGAGCTTTCTATAAATATATAGTTTTAGTTACCAAACAATAAATTCTCCATATTTAACAAACCCAAAGCGATCTGCTGACCAAATTTTGGACCACAAATTTGTAAGATTTATCTCAAATTATTTGCATTCATCCAGGCAGAGTTAAAATTGAAGTAAATAAACAATGTGTTTGTCTGTCTGTGTATCACAAAATATAAAAGCTGTAAAACGTGGGTCAAAGATCTTTCAAAACATGTCATAAATCTGTCATAAATCTGTCATAAATCTGTCATAAATCTGTCATAAAGCGTGTCATAAATCTGTCACAGCTCACCCAGTAATCTTGTGGATTGAAAATTCTATTGTAATTAAGAATGCACAGAGGCTGTATCAATGTTATGTATAACAGGTATTCACTCCATCCGATCCGGAATATACCTGGATTTCTGCCAAAATGTGGTTCAACTTGGCTGATGCCAGCTTCCACCAAACTTCTACCCATCTTGGTGAGTGCTGGTTCTAAGTAGAACTTCTTTATTTATCTTATGGAGGATGAAAGTTGAAATATCAGTCATTACGTGAAACATTTTTGGCTGTTGAAAGTTTAACTTGGACTTTATAATATAAATCTAGCAGCTCAGAAATTCAAAGTATATGTTGCCATTTCAGTTTCTTCCCTTGAAAAAGTTTAGAAAAAATTAGATAAACAAGTTCTAGTTGACAATGATTTTATTTGCATTAAAAATTCATTAAAATTCTATGTTTACTACGTAAAACTTGTGATGTTAAAAATCAAAAATAATATAACTTTAAAAAAATATTATGTTAATGTATTATTGTTGACACTTTTGTTTATAGTGGCCACCCATCTGATGCTAGATGGCGTAGCAGTGTGCACAAACAGGCAGTTGTCTCCCTCTCATCCAGTATTCAGACTACTTGCTCCACACATCCTCAATGTTATAGCGATCAATCAGTAAGTCTACATTTTCCATATCTTTTATTGGTTTTTGTCCGCTCTATTGATTATTTGCAATTTTTTAAGCTGAAGTATATTCTCATTATGACTAAAATGCCATTAAAAGACTTTTGGCTTGAAATACAACAGAGTATAATTAAAGTTACCAGCTTGCTAGCGCAATTTTTTTTCTAATTGATTCTTAAAAACTATTTATTTTCCAACGTTCAACATTTTCGTCATGTGCCCTGTAAACTTTCGTCTAAATTAAAGTACAAAATCACATTAAAAACTTTAATAGTCTGAGAACAGCTCTGATCTTTAGCAGCCAGCAGTCTCCATTATTTACATATTAACATGGTTTTTAGCATTAAAAACAAACAGTAACTCGCATACCTTCCAGATCAGCCAATGAGACACTGTTAAACCCAGGTGGTTGGGTAGACAAAGTGATGCTGATTGGTCGATCAGGTTTTCTGAATGTGGTCAAGGAAGTATGGAAAGACTATGATGTGTTAGTGAAAGGAAATCTGCCGAAGAACTTGAAGATGAGAGGAGTGGATGATGCCGAGGCACTGCCTAACTACCACTACAGAGATGATGCCATGCTTCTGTGGAACTCCATGCACAAATATGTATCTACAGTGGTCAACTCCTTGTACAGTATGTTCACTCTCCATGTGGATAATGCATCTCGTGCCAGCTAAAACATGTCTTGGGTGTTTTATAAACAGTCAAAAAAAAATTGTTTGTATTTTGATGTAACAAAAAATAGTTCAAGAAAACTTGGCAAAATTTAACTTTAGCAGAGCTTCGTATTAAGAAGTATTCCATAGAGTTTCTCTCTCCGGAAAGTTCCGATTAGTTTTTTTTATTATCAATTTTTTCATTGTGAAGTAATCAATAGTTCGATGCAGTATAATGCCATTTTTTAATGTCAGAAGCTTTTTTGCTAGATCATGATTGTCAGTTGGAACTCAACCAAACTGACGGATGTGCAAAAATAGCCTTTGAAAATGACTCTTATAACCAAGCAGTAGTGTCATTTCGTACTATTGTGACATTTGGTATTTTGACGAAGCTTCTAGACCAATGTTATTTACAGGTGACGCTAAACTGATCACTGGAGATAATGAGCTGCAATCTTGGTTGACTGAACTAAAAACTGATGGGAAATTTAAGGTATGAGGTGGTGAAAATAAAAGTGCATTTATGCTTGTTTCTTTAACTTTCGGCATGCCTTTCGGTTAAGGCTTATTTCTTGACAACATTCGCCCATGGCTAAGCAAAAAGTTTTAATACTCGTAAAATGGCGATCTATTCTTCGGTATTGTATTTTATCAAAATTTTTTTTTATTGCAAACATCTTTTCCGTCAAGTAAACAACAGCTTCGTTTGAATGAATGCAAAAACGACAATGCAAATATACAAACATTACAAGTTAGGAACATGGCCAATATCTCAAAAGCCCAAGCGATTTTAAATTCGAACAGATAATTTTCAAGTCAAACAGGTAGATTTTATTTTAGTACAAAAAAGGCCACCAGATAATTTTTAGGGCTTTGCTGTAATCAAGAACGTCAATATTTTTTTAAGTCTGGTTCACCAATCTTCAGACTAAAAAATTGAAGCAGAATAAGCTGAAGGCCAATGAACATTTTCAAAAAATAATTCAAACTAGTTATGAGCTGATTTATGATTGTTTTTCAATGTTCTCTTTGGCACTAGAGAGAATACAACTCCGAAAAATAAGTTGATGAAGCAATCCAATACAGTCTTGCTTCAACCAGTCACCAATGCTTTTAGGGTCTACCAGATTCATTCACTAATGTAGAAGAAGTAGCTGAGGTCCTGACAGTGTTTATGTTTGCTAGTAGTGTTCATCATGCCGCAGTCAACTTTGAACAATACGACCAATACGCCTTTCCACCTTTCTACCCTGCCTGGCTCAATGGAACTTGGCCTACAACTAAGGTATACATGCACCACCCACCTCTTTCCGTCACCATTACCATTACATAATGCATGAAACTCTTACGTGTAACAACAGTACATTGCCAGGTTTTAGTTTGCTGTATAAATCAACTTTGCATGCTTGCTAGTGAGCAAATGAAATAATATTCAAACTTCCTTCAGCTATTTAATGTGTGATGTATAGGGATGTAAAATGGGTGTTATCGTAAACTAGATCAGATATTATGAAATTAATAAAACTAAATGGTTTCACGTGGTGTTTGAAATCTTCAGGCAAATTACAATTGAAACCATTTAGCAGTTGACACTTTTTGCTTTAAAAGCTGTTCTTCTTAATTTAATTGTGACTCTGAAATAACTATTTCTTTATTACATACGACTGAGCAGCAAACCATAATGTGGTTTTTATTCTGCAAAAATTTCTAAGCAGGGTATTTGAATATTTAATTCTGAATTTTTACTCTATTATTCACTAGGTAATGCGAAAAAATTTAGTGTGTTTTTTTCTAAATCATTTTAATTTATTTAACCGAGTTCAGCAAAAATCTTAGGCCTATTTACGTTTTTAATTGGGTGTACTAAATAATTTTTTTCACTTTATGGTTTTAGCCAACTTCTCGTTTGTATGCTATCCAAAAAAATTAAATCACATACTTACACACAAAACAGTGCTCTATCACAATACCAATGTTTCTGCACATAATTATTAGGAAGCCCTTAGTGAAGATGACATCATAAGAACTCTACCAGAGAAGGGTATGACTCTAGACACAATGATGATGACTTACATACTCAGTGATAGAGGAACCAATGCTCTTGGAGATTACGAGATTGAGTACGCGTATGATCCGACAACTCTGAAAGCTCTGAACAAGTACGTATGACAGATGATACTCAGGTTGTAACAATGCAACGTACAGTACACTACTTATAACTTATAAGTGAAATTGAGTCTCTATACTCTACTTTATCGAGTTTTTATCTGCAATAAAGTTTAGCGCAAACTTAAATGTTTGCTAATTCAACTGCTTGGCAGCTAATAGCTGGGTATTACAGCTATTTATATGGTAACTTTTTTAAATTCAAATGCTTACAAAAATTATTTTACTCACATAGAACTGTGATCCGCAGACATTTTATTTTTGTTTTCCAAAAATCTGTACATAAGTGAGATTTAAACAAACATCACCAGTAAATCTAAATATTTGGCCCGATTTTTTCATACGCAGTTTTATTAATTATTGTTCCATTTAGTTTGATGAAAAAGCAAAACCAGTTTCTCAGTACTTGCACACCGCCTCTCTTTGTCAATTTGTTCTAAAATATTATTTTATAATGAAAGAAAAAAGTCAAAAGAAAAACAGAAGCGAGGATGCAGAATGAAAAACAAGGAAGTTGTGGAGAGAACATAGAAACAAAAAGCTAGTTGTCTAAACGCTAAACTAATACTGAGATACAAAATCTTTACTTCTTTTTCCACTTTCAAAATTAGCAAAAATCACATCATTCCAAATGGAAAATTAAGTCATACCAAACATTCGCAGATGATAGTGGTGAACCCTTTTAATCCTCGAATAATTTTGAGGATTTGAAGGGAATTTTCGAAGATGAAAAGAGTTGACAATAAAGGAAAAAGATATTCATGGAGTTTTATGATTCGCAATTTTCTTTTAAAACAAATCAAGATAATCATTTTGATTATGAATCCAGTCATCGCTGGATACATATAAAATAAAAGATATGCAGGACTAAAATTTGATGGCCTAAAGCTGCATTTACACTGAGTGATTTGTCTTCTAGTTTACCGACAATGTTTGTATGCAGCAATAAGAAAGTTACCAACTCAGTTGACACTTATTGCCATACTGCAATCACTGGGTTGTGCATCAGACAATGGAAGCTAGCCACTACCACTGTGATGATTTTGATTGGTTTCTACTACAAGATAGAGCAGAGCTCACAGAGTTTCGACATTTACCGACATCAAAAATATTATGGTGTTTGCCCATTTACACTGAGCATCAAAGAGTCGGAATCGGCAAAAGTACAGAAAAAATGTCCAGTGTACACGCAGCTTTATGGTTGACCATTCAGTCGAGTTAGAGATACAAAGTAATATTGATTCTCAACATAGGCAGTGTTTTTCATACAGGACCAAACCACCACTAACATGTATTGTTTGGGTATTTTTAAAATTGACTGGTTTATGCTAATAATTATTTTTATTACACAAAAGATAAGTTTCTTTTGACGCACTACGTCACGTTTTGTTCTCTCACCATTAATTGAGTATTAAGTTTAGCTCAGAAGAGTTTAATTTTGTTTTACTATGAAGGAAACATTAAGAGTATTCGCGACATATGCTCTCCAAACAAATTGCAATGAAAATAAGCAGACTAGCAAAAGATTTAAGCAATAAATAACCATTTTGTTCGGAACTCGTGGTTCAACAAAAAGTAATTCACTGAAAAAAAATCAGTAAGTATTTATTTATATTGTTTGTGGGTCGCGAATGAAACTGAACACTTAATAAATTACAATAAGCGAGTTAATTCTTTTATTTTCATAGAATAATTTTATATCCTTAAAAAATAATTTAATATCATCGCAATGGCTCAAAATTTACTAAATTTAAAGGACAGTTTTACGAACTATTCCAGTTTATAGCGACTCAACTTTTATTTTTTTCTTAATTATTTTGAAAATCGAAAGTTGTTTTCATAATAATTCTATAACAATTCATTGAATAATTATGTTGTTCTAAGCTAATGTTCCGTTTCGTTCTATTAGCGGCATTTTGAATTACGAACACCTACTATTCTTTGTAATGCGTTTGATGAACAAGTCGGGAATACTCTTGTAGTTTTCAAGAAAACTTTCAGTTTTTCATTTACTTCTCTGCCAAATCAATCGAATAATGATTTTCCATTTTAATATTTTGTCATTATATTTTAGCAGTTTGATCATTCAACTGAAAACTACTCAACTATGAAACTTAAGTTTTATCTCAGGTCAATATATCAAACTTCAACTAGCCTGTTGTAAACCTAAAACTTTAGCAACGATTCTAGTTTTTATATTTTTTACAAGATTTCCATCTAACTATCCATTTAGTTTGACGCTCTGGTTACTACTAATAGCTCTGTGGTGTCAAGATAGTGTGACTTAATGCAAATACTGTTATATTAGTTTTTGCTCAATTGAAAGAATTTATCTACAACGTTTTGATATGTTTGTAGATTTAGAGCTGAGATTAAGGACATAACAGCAACCATTGAGTCCCGAAACTCCTCAAGGGCTTTCCCATATTTATATTTGAATCCGAAAGAGATTCCAAACTCTATCAGCATCTAAATACATGAGGAATGATAATAAACAGTAACCTAACTCGATTAGTTGTAGAAGGGTTGTGATACAGTTAATTGAAATATTTAATTGCGGTTAACAGTGATAACAATCTATAAGCAAAAAGTATTTCGCTTTTTAGACTTTGAATGATTATACGGTAATTGCATGTATATATTGATAATATAAACAACTTGAATAAAAATTAATTGTTTCTCTACCAAGATTTATATAAACATAGTCAAACAATGTATGCGTTGTTTTGTTGTGTGTATTCAACAGCCATGAGGTTTGGAAGAATGAACTATACAAAATTTTCTAGTCAAACACTTCAGTTTTCTGAGTCACATCTGTAGTTATTTCCTATTATGATTAATTACACCCAAGAGTGATAATGGACAGATTTCGCTTTCAATCAAGCGACCAAACAATTGAGATATACATAAAAAGTCTAATATCTAGTGATCAGAATTTTGTTACAATGTAAATTTGAAGGTCTTGTGATAGCGGGGATAGCTATCACTATGTTCCCATGGTGCGAATTTGTTCGGGTTGAATTCATAAATTGTCCATTTGGGTCATGGGAATTGTGACTCGTACTAGTCGGTTTGGGATGGTTCGTGTTGGCTAAGTGCGGTTCCTCAAACCAAATTCGTTCGGGTTGAGAATTCATTAGGATCATGGGGATTGTTTGTGTTGATGAATTCTAGTTCGTTCGGGCTGCTCTTTTGAGAAAAAGGCATTAAACTGGCGATTTGGCTAAAAATCAGTTTTTGCGTATTTTCCAACTGCAGTTTTTCCATTCATATAATAATAATCCTCTGCAAGTTTAACGGCAGCTTAGTTATAAATTATTTACCATTTGTTCGGGAAACTGAATCATAGCTCTGTTTGATAATTGGGGAAACTAAATTATTATTATTTGTATACTTGCCAAAAAAGGTTATTTTTTTATCATTTGGAAATAATTTATTTATTTATTAATAATAATTATTTATCATTTCTTATAGCTATCATTATGTTTATTACTAATCATCTATAATTATTAAAAATTGTTGCTTTTATTATTATTCATCTACTTACTAAGATACTGTATTACTAGTTTATGCTGTGAACAATCCACAAATTTGACTCGTATTACTACTTAGTAATACGAGCGTGGTTGTTTACTATCTCACTACGATCAAGTAATTTTTGCGCTCGATACTCACTGCAAAGAAAAGACAAATCCTGCAAATTATTTTAATTCGAATTATCATAGGAACGGAATGGAATGCCAACCCGAATGAATGCTAACCAACTTGAAGGAAGGTCCGATCTGAACGAATTCGCACCATGGGAACATAGTGTATCTAAATCATGTGCTTGAGAAGGCAGTTCTCCTACACACATCCACTAAATGTCTCTACAATAACCTGCAGCATTTAATGTTTTTTAATTGTAACTGAATATTAGGAGTATTTGCGACACGTGCTCACCAAACAAATTGCAACAAAAATATAAGTTTGGTCAAGAAATAATTATTTTGTTTAGAACTCAAGGGCAACAAAAAGTAGCTCGCTGAATAAAAAAAAACATCAATTATTATTTTCTTAAAGTGCTCATAGGTTGTGAATGAAACTGAGCACTAAATAAAAATATAACGAGCGAGTCTAAATAGTATATAAGAGCAGATCTGCGTCATGATGTTTAAAGACAATAAGGTTCACCTGGTTCCAAAGTGCCTGTTTTGAGCACCGGGTGTCTATGCAAACCGTTTGGGTATCTTTTTGTGTGCACCAGGTGTTAATTATGTCAGTTGTTAGTGTTTGTAATCTTGTATGATTATTTATTATCTTAGTATTTATTGTGCAGGGGTTGTTTATATTGAGGTTTGTATCACGGTTTAGATTATTGGTTTGACTAGTGTATAAAAACGAAGAGTTGTATTATTATAATGATATTGTCAGTCTTAGGAAAATAATAATTAGGTATTGAAATGTAAATCCGCCTCTTTTGAGGCTTTGATGATTTACGATTTTTCTTTTTTACGTCAGTTTTGCTGATAGGGAAATGAATATTTAGCAGACTTTGTTGCTGCTGTTGTAGTAATCGAGCGCAAATTCTTGAATCTCTGTAGTGGTTTCACTCTTCAAGCACTTTAGAGTTAGTCGAGTCTCACGCCAAACACTCTTTAGCTGTTGTACCCAGCTTTTGTTGATGATATGAACACTACTTGGGAGAATTTGTAATGAGTCTTCAAGTTTTTCATCGCACGAGTTTTGCAGGACTGCGAAGTATTCTTCAGACAGAGGCTTAAGATTGTTTTCTACTCTCTTTTCATCGTCTGTAGACATTTTTTACGAGAAGTTCAAAAGAACAAAAATACTTTTTGTTACTGACTAATAATGAACTGTGCAGGATTTTAGGGTAATGATGTCGGTTATCTCGGTAGCCACCCGCACTACCTCTAGGTAGGCAGAGTTGTCTCCTTAGCCGGGCAAGCTTGCTGGCAGACCATCCGTATCACTGCCTACTCTTCAGCATTGTCTACCCGAAGGTAGGCCCGATAGGCAGCGTCTGCCACGCAAGTCTGTCCTCCGTCTGCCACTCGCTAGACAACTACAAGATTTTCAGACCAGTAGGTCGCCAGAGCAGTTGCCTTCAGGAGTGGTAGAGCTGTCTGTATTTATGTTGCAGGTGCAGAAAGGTTCAAGATAAACTTGAGTGAGTGCAAGCTGTATGTTTTATTCAAAGAACAAAAAGCCAGCTGTGCCTCGGCAATTACACTAAAGAGTGAGGCTCAGCAGCTGTATTTATATATAAGGTTACATAACATTTCTTTATGTAACAGGTAGCCCTAATAACACATACAAAAGAAGGGTGAGCTAGTATAAGGCAACGTAAATGAGTATAAGAATAACCTCAGTGATACATAAAAGTGGCTACTAGAAGAAAGGGGTACAGTATGCATGTCATGTACGCAGTTTTAGATAGCTCGTAAGAAAGGGTAGCAATCGTAGCAGCTAATGTTCATGCTCAGTTGTCTTCTAGTAGATATTATTACTCTATAACAGTTTGATAATAGAAATAGGCAGTGTACAAGTGTTACCAGAGGAATAGCAAGAGTCATTTCTTCTACAGAACACTGTAAAGATTTAGTATGTGACATGGCCAATCTTTTGACACCAAATGTTACCTAACTACAATTATCAATAATAATTAGAACCCGGTTGTTGCCTCTCCGACAAAAGGCAATTTTGTCAACGCCAAAGACTTCAAAGTCTTGAGAGTAAACCAACTAGGCTCTAGGAGTACACCTCCACAGCGCGAACTACCCAATTACAACTAATAATAAAAAACAGAACTCAGTCGTTGCCTCTCTGACAAAAAAAAACAATTTTGTCAACGCCAAGGACTCCACAGTCTCAAAGGCGAATCAGCTAGGCTCGAGGAGTACACGTTCTCAACAGTGCGAGATACCTAAGGACAATTAATAATTACTAATCAGAATCAAGTTGTTGTCTCTCTGACAAAAAGGCAATTTTGTCAACACCAAAGACTCTGCAGTCTTCAGAGCAAACCAGCTAGGCTCTAGGAGTACACCTTCTCCACAGCGCAACTAGTTGAGTTCTTCAACTAGTGTTAAATAACAACTTATTAATTCTTACCTTATTACTGAGAGTCCTAGTAGTTGCAGTAGATGTTGTTCCTTCAGTCACTCTTGCTGGAGTGGATGCTTTTTATGAATATACAGAATTCTTAAATATATAAAGTTGCAACTCTTCAGCTAATGGGAATGCTCGTGCGATAAGCTCTTTATAACATGTAAAAAATTTCCAAGAAAAGTTTCTTCGTGCAAAAGTCCCAATATAATATTTAAGAAGTTTCACGCTACTGAAAAAATTTTTTGCGCAAAAACACTTTGTTATATAATAAGTTTCAAGCGAATAAAAAAATTCTTTCGTTGCGCAAAAAACGCTTTATGTTATATAAGAAATTTTGCGCAAATAGAAAAAATTTCTTCGCGAGAAAAACACTGTGTTATGTAGGGATTTTCGCGCTAGCATTCTCATTGGCTGTAAGGCTGTGTCAATCGGTGCAACTTTGACTATTTAACAGTCACTATTTTTACACAGAAAACATCTACTCCAGCAACAGTGACTGAAGGAGCAACACCTACTACAACTACTAGGACTCTCAGCAATAAGGTAAGAATTAATAATAACTATTTAACGTTAGTTGAAGAACTCGACTAGATGCGCTGTAGAGAAATTGTACTTCTAGAGCCTAACCAGTTCGTTCTCAAGACTGCTGAGTCCTTGGCGTTGACAAAATTGTCTTTTTGTCAGAGAGGCAATGACAGGGTTCTAATTATTTATTATTAATTGTACTTGAGTAGCTCGCGCTGTGGAGAAAGTGTACTCTTAGAGCCTAGTCGGTTGACGGAGAGGCAACGACCGGGTAGAGCGAGTCAGAGAGTGCATAACTCGATTAAAATTTAACTTTTCTACTACTAGCATTGCGCTTTAAAATAAACCTGTTTCCTATTTGTTTTGTAGACACAATGACTCTGAATCTCAGAACACTTTCAAAACTAAAGATTACACCAATCGTTCCCATCTCAGATACCACTGCCACAGCCACGACTACTGACACCGCCTCCACCGCCACCACGACCACCACCACATTCTCTGATACAACGTCGAGTCCAGTCATAGCTTTTACCAACTCGCCTTTGAGCCCTACAGCAGACGTTACCCGCTACTACGACAACGTCAAGCCTCTGTTGTTGATTCAAGAATTGATTGCTCTCATTGAAACCGATGACGAGCCTGATGAGAGCCATCTGAATCACTTGGAGGGAATAATGACAAGTGCTCTGCAAAAAGAATTGCTGAAAATTGGAAATTTTGTCATTCGGAAGAAATTACTAACTCCCACATTGCTGGAGGTTTTTTCCTACGTGGACTGTTGTGCCATCCTCACGTACGAATACTTTTTTGGAGAATGGCAAAAGGGTGCGAGTAAAGTCGATGATCAATAAAGAGCATATGGTGAAGTTTGAAGCTCTCCAATGAACCATCCCACATACGGTAGTCTACATGGGAGTACAGGATCAAGATCGTCTGAAACTTCACATCGTCAACAACTTTCAATTGAATCCGAGTTTAAAACAACATCGACTTTGGCCAAAACTTTCAAAAACAAAACCTGTGAACAAATGAACGCCTACTTTGAAATTGTCACTTTTGATCACCTACCCCGCAACACGATCATGACATTGGACAGACTCTCCGCTTGGAAGAATTTGAAGATAAGACAATCGACAGCAACCTGGATGGATGGATGTTTGATGAGTGAAAAAATTGCCAGCCCCCTCACCATCGAGAATGTTTCAGCGATCAAAAATTATGGGTGAGGTATCATCTACTACAAAAACGCAAGAACGATCAACAATGGAGTGAAAAAATACAACCTATTAATCCTTTCAGATGAAGAAGCCTCGTTTTTTTAGGGATTTGTCTCTAAAAGAAGGAAAAGATTGGAAATTCTCTCTATTCAATGTTGGCGATGACAACAACGGCGAAAGCAACGAAAGCGATGAAGCTGATGATTATGATTGTGATGAGAGTGAAGACAGCAATGACAGTGATGTTAGTCACAGTAAACGCAATACAATGAGTAAAACGCTGATATCAACGAACTGAACAAGGTGTTTGGGTCTTGAGTTCCTTCTATTATACTACTAATCACTATGAGTGTTTTATTAGGTAACTAAGCAGTTATCGTATAATATCCACATAATTTTTTTTTATGGTAGCACGTTGCAGTTACTTTAGCGATGTCTATGTATGCTTTTAGACAGATGAGGTATACAGTTAGAGAAAGGACGCTAAAATATTGTCATTTAACATTGGACTCTGTTGTTTGCATCGTAGTTTAATATGTATACAGATAATTTCTAAATGCTGTATTTATTAAAATGAAACGTATTATTATCATTTTTATTATTACTATTGGATAACGTATATTTAATTTTCAAACGTCAACCGTAAAGTAAAAATAATTTATTTTAACAACCGGATATTAGTTTTTGTAATAAGACAACTCCTCAACTTTTAACAAGCCGCCTCCTCAATTTTTATTTTGAATCGTAAAAAGCTAACTGCAACTTTTAGAAGTTATGTCCTCACTGTTTTAAAAAGACAACTCCAACTTTTGCATTCTGCGCTATCATTGTTTTGGATTAGTTACAGTTGAATATCGTTTTTTTCTCTTCAGTTAGTCGTTATAGCACGTGGATTTAGTTTGTTCATATCGAATTCATAGATAATGCAATATAGATGCGAAACTTGTTTTCTAGATTGCATTATAAAGTCACAAGTCAGTTTATTTTAACAGTGTAACAAAAACAATCAAAGTTGATAGCTAAAAGCAATAGCAAGTAATAAATAGTATCTAGCTTGTACCTACTACACGAATAATAGCTACTAGGATACATACACATATATAAAACCTACACATGCTGTAAAAACATAGAAATTATGAGCAAGTACTTCTATGCTGTACTATAAAAGCATAATAAAGCGAGTAATCGAGTGAAGGTTGTACGTACTATACAAACACATGAGTTTTTTTATTCAAGTATGGATAGTGAGCAAATTAAAAACAGCATCTATGCTACACATTGTATGAATGTTTAAACTTAGTAGCAGAAAAATAAAATCAGTAAGTACCAGTATATAAATAGCACTGTAAGTACCAGTATATAAATAGCACTGTAAGTACCAGTATATAAATAGCACTGTAAGTACCAGTATATAAATAGCACTGTAAGTACCAGTATATAAATAGCACTGTAAGTACCAGTATATAAATAGCACTGTAAGTACCAGTATATAAATAGCACTGTAAGTACCAGTATATAAATAGCACTGTAAGTACCAATATATAAATAGCACTGTAAGTACCAGTATATAAATAGCACTGTGAGTACCAGTATATAAATAGCACTGTAAGTACCAGTATATAAATAGCACTGTAAGTACCAGTATAAAAATACAAGTATAAGCACCAGTAGGGAATAAGTGATAAATGTAATACTTCAATCATAACTAGTGAGTAATCAAAACCATTGCTTGTACATTGTATAAAAACAAAAAATATTTGTGGTACAATATTATAAAACTGATGATGTATATAGAGTATATTTAAGATTAATAATAATAATAACTTGTAAATCTCTTATTAAAGCCATCAATATAAAAATTTCTTCCGCAAAAAATTCTGGATTTTTTTTCTGATATCATATCATTTTATTTTAATAAAACTATTCAATCTTTTTTTTCAATAGCTGACTGCACATCTAAAAGTACTTCAACAGAACTCAACTCAATCTTTTCATTACCATCACTTTTCGCATTTAAAATAAAAACAACTTATTCAGAATCTGAAATTACAGCTGCTTCTAATTCATCAAATTTTTCTGCTTGCTTTTCAATTTCTCTTTCAAGTGAAGTCCTTAGATCTCCAATGACAGATTGTATTAGCTATTATGATCCATTTTCCACCAAACTCATAGTTTAATTCATTTTTATATGAACAACAACCCTCTACAGGATACAAAATATCTACTGAAAATTTCTTTGGAAAAACTAAATCCTTAGTTAAACCGAAATGGTTTTTAATAATAATAAAATAAAAACATTGTAACTTGCAATGTCGACAATAAAAAAATGAATTTGAGTAAATAACACATTTGTGTCGTTGGAGATCTGTCCATTTTCTGCTCAATTTTTCGCATAGACAATAAAAATTAAGCAAATAAGCATAAAAATGGCGTGATATAACTGTACCTGGTTCGCTTGTATCGAGAGTTTCAAATACCTTACCACAACACGGACAAAATACCCTATTCTGTCTTTTCAGTGCCAATTCCATGTGTCCTACACAGTACTTTATTGGTATCAGGTTTAATATGGTTAAAAAGCAATGTGAAACCTTGTTACCAATCTTTACAAAATAAAACTAAATGTGTTACAAATAATTTTTTAATAACAACTTGTATTATTTTTTTTTTCTGTTTACATTTATTCCTACTAGCACTTACATTTAAAGTCAGCATCAGCTCTATCAATTTTATTTTTTCTTGAACTACTGAGGACTTGAACTTTTTCAGTAAGAAGTTATGTGCTTGGTCTAAAACATAATATGGATTTAGTAATGTCCAATTCAAATTCATTAAAATTAACTAACTGCAGGACACAATGCTTTTGTCTTATTTACATTCATATGTATGTTCCTTGTAAAAGGAAACGCAAGGATCAATACCACTATATTGCTTCCAGGCTATGAAACGGATTGACTGAGACTCTACAAAATAACAGCATAGTTTAATTAACTCAATTTATTACATTAAACTATGAAGTATTTGATGATTTTAGTATATGAAGCAATCTTACTTGTAGCTGTCTCTCCATCGATGCTAGGTAGCACCTTTTCAACTCGATCATCATTGTCATGTTTCCTCAGTCACCGCATTTCCCTTCAGACAATCATCAATTAATTTAACTGTCTCATCATCAGTAGAACTTGATAACAAACAAAAATAATCAATATAAAATAGCGTTTTACTATAACCTTTACATAAAACAGTGACATTAAACAGTGGTGAGATATTTTTATGTCATTAATTACATATTAATACAGTCAAGATATTCAAGCATTGCAATCTCTTTACCAGTATTACACCTACAATGATAAAACTTTGTATAGGTGTGTGTATGAGTGTCTGTGATAAATAAAATTTGTAAAACGAATAAAATGAAACAATAACTTAGTCATCTGTCATTTGACAGTAGTCACT
Organism: Cryptosula pallasiana; assembly: GCA_945261195.1. Classification (NCBI taxonomy): domain Eukaryota; kingdom Metazoa; phylum Bryozoa; class Gymnolaemata; order Cheilostomatida; family Cryptosulidae; genus Cryptosula; species Cryptosula pallasiana. Next base: position 38,473,270 of record OX183134.1, on the reverse strand, counting down.
TGCCATTGCTGTTGTTGTAACCAGTAACTGTTGCGGTTGTTACTGCGGCAGAGTTGGTAGTGAACAGTGAAACAAACTTTGCTCTTATATACAAGCAACATGTAGTGCAAATAGACTAACAATCAATCAAAATGGTAATCACCGGCAACACTATCATCTACTATAAACAACCTCAATAATAACCTTTTTTGCTCACGGCGTCTACGTATGATCCAGTGGTTTGTTTTATGAGCACATTGTGAAGCTCTCATAAACTTAATTTACAACAGATTATTTTTAAAAGCAATTGTCTACAAAACCTACTCTTAGATAACTTATTACGATAAGAAGTTTCACAAAAACTTTGTTTCCTTCATCTTTCAAGTCGAGCGGTAAATGATAAAATCGTGGATTGCGTTCCGCGATAAATATACACGATAAATTTTTTTGATTACTAATGTTCTTATAGTTACTCATTTTGTTACATTTATTTACACATTTAAAATTATTATACTGCATTTAAACATTATTAGTTTTAAAATTGAATCAAATGTTTTACATGTATGAAAGTTAAGAGATGGACAACTCCTAAAGAACTTGACAGAAGTTATATCATCGTTTTACTTTGTCCGAGTAAAATAACTTCAAACAAAGCAATATTAACCACGCTGTATATAGAAAATAATACTGTTAATATTAAGAGTATTCGCGACCTCTGTTTGCCGAACACATTGCAATAAAAATAATCAGACCGTCAATAAATTTAATCAATAAATAACCATTTTGTTCGGAACTTGTGGGTCAACAAAAAGCAGCTCACTGAATAAAAAAAAATAATCAGCAAGTATTTATTTTTATTGTTCGTGGGTCGCGAATGAAACTGAACGCGAAATAAATAATAATTAGCGAGTTGATTTTTTTTATTTTCATAGACCGGTTTTATAACCTTGATAAATAATTCAAAGTAATTGCAAGTGTTCAAACTTTACTAAATTGAAGGGCAGCTTGACAATCTATTCCAGTTTGTAGCAGTTCAAATTTTATTGTTTTAGTGATTATTTTGATATTTGGGAGTTAGTTTCTTTATGATTTGTTCGGTAAACTATAACATTTCATTGAATATTATGTTGTTCTAAACTAATGTTCCGTTGCATACGCGACATCTTAAATTACGAACACCTATTGTTTTTTGTATTTTTTTCGACGAACAGGTCGCGAATACTCTTAATATATACAATGAAAAGCGGAGTAATAAACTTAGTCCCATGATTAAATCTCTCACAGCTAAAACATCAACTTTTTAACAACATGTAACCAAAGCTGTCAAAATAAGTCACTATTACAAGCAGGTACCGGGATATCACTTTTTCGCTATATACCGCTAAACAGGGCGTATTTATTTCGGGTGTTTTTTTACGATTTGGAATTTGTTAAATTTATATCACACGGCCTTTCCGGTCATTTTTTTAAACAAATTGTTTGCAACTTCTAGAATATTCATGAGATAGCTCCTACCAGGTTGTAAAAAAAAACACATGGCAGCTATAATAAAGATTTCGGGTCTAAAGAGTTTGTCCACAACAAACAAAAGATAATAACATTCATTAATTTAAGAAACAGATCAAGGAATATTTGCTTTGCAAGAGTTTCACAATGAGTGCGACTTCTAGAATATTTGTCATTCGCGACTTAGTTCTACCAATGAGCACTTATAATTAATCACTTTGGTGAAACGTTTCGCTAAACGGAAAATGGATTTGCATAAAAAAGGATCGTGTTTGAAAACGGACAAAGACCTTGATGCCGAATATGATAAACAACCAATTTGTTCACTGATCGTTCTCTATGTAATGTACCTGGCTACCTTTTAATAGGTTTGGCTCGATCCTCGTCAATAGAGTATCTCCTTTAGCTAGCTGGTCCACACTTCGAATGAACTCGGCGTCTTCCCAGAGAGGCCTTGTTAACTTCCGGTTCCTGTTACACCTTCCCACCAAGTTCATATGCTTTCCCCGGTGAGCTGTGTATAGGGTGCACCCACAACTCTACACTACAATAGGGGAAAACAATGCCACAGTAGCATGCATTCCACCAAATGAATACACGGTACACATTTCCATGAAGTCATTAAACACTCATCAGTTTGGAGGTGCAACCACACTCTCGAGACCACTGTACATTGTGTATCAGTGTGTACGTTAATGTGCACTTGCAACTGTTAATTGAATTATGACAAACATATACCTGCTCACTAAGGAGTGAGAAAGAGTTGTACGCAAGACATGTACTGTAGTGGACAAAACAATAAATGAGACAGACACAAATAAACATTAAATATGTACAGAAAACTTATGCATGACGCTGGAGCCATGCCTGACAGTTTAACCTGACCATTCGTTCAATTTCCCCGATCCATTCTCGGGTTATGGCATCAGTAGGATGTAGGCCATCTCTAAGGAATCGTTTATGCATCCTGTATTTCCCATGGCTACGGTGGTAAATTTGCCTATGAATGCATGGTGTCGCCAGTGGCAGATCTGGAGGGCGAGCCCTAGGAGCCCGGTTTCCCCCCCCCCCCCCACCCATGAATATGAGGCAAAAAAGTTCCGAGAAATTAGCTGAAAAATTTCATCGATATCAGCTTCTAGATAACTGTTGTAATGAGAAGCCCCTTATTAATCAATAAAGATGATTGTGAGAAACAGCTACATAACCCAAGATCCAATTATTTCGACTCTAGTTCGGGGTTGTTTAAATGGGCAAACATTTTGTCTGCTTTTTGGTACAAACATGCTCAGCCAAAAAGTCAAGGTCTTTCAGTTTACGTCTAGTTCGTCAAAATTGCAGAAACTGCTACCAATATTATTATTAATAAAGAAGAAGTCCCATTATTTTTTTTTCATTGCAAAAGTGGTTGAACTCTGCAAAACTTTCAGCTCCCTAGTAAGCATTGTTACTTACTGTTTATTCAATGCAACCAACAACCCAATTTTTACTATTAGTTGTTAATTATAATAAATAATGAATATTATTATTGTTATTGTTATCGATTAATCATCATCAATTAATCATCATCAATTAATCATCATCAATTAATCATCATCAATTAATCATCATCAATTAATCATCATCAATTAATCATCATCAATTAATCACCATCAATTAATCACCATCAATTAATCACCATCAATTAATCACCATCAATTAATCATCATCAACTAATCATCATCAATTAATCATCATCAATTAATCATCATCAATTAATCGTCATCAATTAATCGTCATCAATTAATCATCATCAATTAATCATCATCAATTAGTCATCATCAATTAATCATCATCTATTACTATTATTATTACTACTACTATTACTATTACTACTATTACTAATACTACTACTACTATTACTACTATTACTATTACTACTACTAGTATAACTACTACTATTACTACTATTACTAGTGCTACTGCTGCTGCTGCTACTGCTACTATTACTATTACTATCCTTATTATTATTATTACAAATTTAATATTAATAATATTGTAAAGGATACCACGAGCAAACCATAGACTTACCCACCTTAGTTCTATTTATCTTATTCTACATAGACTTGCTTGCCTATCATGTTCTATTAACTGTTCTATTGCCACTCAACCAATCATTACTTAGGGGTGGAGCCTTTTTATTATTATTATATCCAAGGCGGTGCTAACAGGGCAAGTCACCCAATTACTGTGTCCTGGGCGTGACCTTCTATTATATTTTATATCTCCTTTGTTTTGCTTCACATTATAAATATCTAAGTTTCAGTCAATAAAATCAAAGTTACAGTGCACACTCTCCGAAGTCACTTTGTTTAACAAAACACTTCAATAGCGCACTATACAAAACCTCTGAAGGACATATCCAATATAGTTTGCTATAGAGATAGACTCAGTTGTAAACCAGTATAGACACCAGTCAGAACGATCATCAGACTGTTCAGCCTTACCTGACAATTGTTCGGCCTCGGCTGTGGAGGGTGATAGCAGGACTGGCCGGCTCAGCTATAAGTCAGCAATGACTAGCAACTGAGTCAGGCAAATAGTCAAAGCTCGTGACATCACACAAGCAGAGCCAACACTTGGTGAAGGGAGGCAGTACAGGTGCTGAGGCTAAGCTACCGATAGTGAAATCCTGTACAATATAATAGTTGTTAATTAATCTAGTATCAAAACAATAATTGATAATTATTTTTTATAGGAATAACATATATATTTACTAATTAGTATAGTAATAATAGATTATTATTGATTGTTTATGTCGGTAACTAGTTGGTAATAATAATCATATTAAAAATTGTAATAATTTGATATTGTGCAGGAATTTCTGGTAACGTTATCAGTTACCCCGGTAGCACACCTGCACTTCCCTAGGTTGGCAGAGTTGTCTACTCGCTGTAGTCAGCTTACTGACCGGCCGTTGGTATCACTACCTATCCCTCAGCATGGTCTGCTAAGGTAGGCTAGATAGGCAATGCCTGCCAGGTAGGCCTGTAGTCTGTCTGCCACTCCTAGGCAACTTAAAGCTTTTAGACCGAAGGGTCGTTAAAGCAGTTGTCTCCTGGAGTGGTAGAGCTGTCTAGTCTTTGTGTAGTCTGAGATAAATTCAAGATAATCTTGAGTGAGTGTAACTGGTTTTTTCTTACGAACAAAAGGCCAGCTGAGCATCCCAAGTAACACTGACTAGTGTGGAGCTCAGCCACTATATTTATATAAAACGTTATGTAATATCTATTGTGTAGGGTTAGCCTTAATACAATGTATAATAAAGGGTGGCTAACAAAGGGTGCCTTAAGCACGTATACAATTAGCCTTAGTAGTACATAACTTGACTAGACAAAGAAAGGTTTACAACAGGTTGGTCGTGTACGCAGTTTACTTGCTTGTTGCTATGTTTACAGGTCTCCACAGGAAGCTGCGCCATTTTCCTGTACAATATTACGGTTAAATTATTTATTTAGTGTTTTTATGAAAAGTTATATTAATTATATATTAAAAAGTGATACCGTCACATCAATGTATAAAATAGCATTAAATAGGTGTTTTAACACTGATTCTAAAGGTGTGTATTGTTGAAGTTTTCCATTAGCGCAAATCACTAAGACTACTAGCATAAACTATTGCTTCAGCTCTTTGTGTACTAAGCAACTGCTTCATCCAAGCTACAAATATCGATCAATGTGCCCAGTTCCATAAATTTGAGTAGAAGTTTTCAAAGTTGACCTAGTAGCTAGTTTTTGCCAGCTCCCTTCTTTTACTTTTTTGTTAACCCGGAAGTTTTACGATTAACTGAACCAGTGGGTATGTTTTCGCATTGATTACTGGTCTATCGACTGTGTTTATAATTGAAATTGAGCTTTAGTGATTTCTTGTTCAGCATTATCCTGGGTATGCTGATTTTGTACCCTACACTTATAACCTGAAACAGTGCATCTAGGTGATATTGCAAAGGATCTCTGCGTGGTTTTCACAGAACCTTCACCGACACCTGTCAGAGAATAGTGGGGTGTACTGTATGGGTACAGAGGAGCACTAGAGCTGTACTGGTAGCGTAGCTGCGTAGTGTCAAGGCGACAATCCGTCGTACAACACTACTATCCTGGTAGTAGCAACTTCGACATATAATGGTAATGATCAGTCTATCTGTATTGATCCGGAAACTTCCTGTTCTCTTAATACGGAGATCTGATTTAATTGCACACAGATCCGGTTTTACTTTAGATTCTCAAATTAATAGCAAGCACAAGTCTAGTTTATAGTAACGTGTTAGGCAGCTTTATGACAATGTCCAAGAGTGTATAGTAATCTCTAAGAACGTGTTATCAACAATATCCAACAGTGTATCGTAATCTCTAAGAGGGTGTTTCGACAAAGTAATACTGCAGGCAAGTCAACGACAGAATGAGAAGAGTTGTAGTTATCAGCAACAATGTATTGAACGTAAAGATATAAAACCTTACAACGAGAGATTATTCGAAGTGTACAATAAAGGACAATATTAAATCCTACTAATAATCCAGTCTAAGCTACGAGAATACACAACGTTAACCCTAACGTTTCCAGTGCATCTACTCAACACGACTAGTACAAACTCTAGCCACTGGGCCTTCTGCCCTTCTATTTATGCAGTAAAATATGTAAATAAGCAGTCCATAGATCAAAAGATATAATTCGCTAGTAAATACACAATATGATTGGAGGACAAGAACAGACGCATTACAAACCATATACAAATAATGCTAATGATTAATCAATTATGAAACAAGATGGCTACCGGAACCGTTAGCTCGATTCTCCCAGCTTGATCGTCCACGGCTAGCTTTTCTTGGCTTGGTAGGATCGGAGGCTCCACTTGAGGATTCATCTGCTTCTTTTAGGTAAGGCAACTCTGGCTTGTCTGTCCACACACTGGCACTTGCACAATTCCATTACAATACATGATTGACAAATAGGAGCTAATTGCTCACTCTTCGGCTCTTTTTTCAACCTGCTTGATAGAACTTCCATTAGTAACTTGAGAAATAAATATTGCCCGAAAGTTTTTCATATCAAAAAAATTGCAACAACTATTTGCATACAGTGAAGCCTTGAGCACACTGTAGAGTTTTACAGTTGCGTCACATCAAGCGTGAAGCATTAGCGCTTAGCAGATGTGAGCACACTAAGCCTTTACGCAACATGGACCAATGAAGTTACGCCTTGTGTGACCAATAGCAAAATGCAGAAAAGACTTTTGACCAATGATCGACTAACGAAAAAATGCCAACCAAGCACTGCTAGGTCTGGACGAAACGTCACCGCAACGCTACCGAAGTGCCGGCAGGGCTTTCGTTGGGCAAATTTATATTCGTTACGAAATTAATTTGACGTTTCGTCCTCGTTTCGTCGCTGTGTGGAGCAGCCTTAATTGCGCTAATACAAAGTGTTGGCCATCCACTAGTATTAGTAATAAGCCAATCACAGTCGACAACCTGGCCTGCACTGAGGTCACAGGAAATCACTAGTTACTAGAGTGATTGTTGTAAATAACCCATTATCCCTATTGAATATATACTTTTAATGTTAGACAAATTTGCTTTTTTTTAAACTAAATGTTTAGTAGCACCAGCTAAACATCATGCCAGCTCACTCCAAGCTTGACTGTGACAGAAAGAGATTAAAGTTAGTTGCTTTAGGCTATTTGTCCAGGAAAAGAATAAATAAAGAATAATAGCACATTCAGCTCTTTTTTCGGACAAAGGTGTCTCTGAGATATTTCCATTTATTTTTAACCACATATGCTACAATAAAAAATTACACTGTGGTACTTTAGAAAACATTTTAGTTTGATCTATGCCATAGAATTCTCGTCATGAGTTTACATGCTTTAAAAACACATTTCTCACTTACTACAGTCACTTTTGTTGTCAAGGAGATGACTGCCAATCTCTTGCCAACAGTTGTTCTTCATGCCTTCATTTTTATAGTTTGAAGATCTTATATTGTAGAGGCATTGTTTTTCTCTTACTAGATTTATTAATACTTCTTCATTGCATTCACAAGTTTCAAGTTTTGTATTGGCATTGTTTGGATTCATGACTTTTATTGCATTGATAGTAGCAGACAATGATACTGATTCTCAACCTAGTCTTCTGGTTTGTTTACATTTTTCGGTCGTTTGCATTTTACATTTGACCCAATGAGATTACAGCGCATGAGCAACCAACCCATCTGTAGCGGATGTGAAGCGTAGGCCTATTGCGTCAGTGTGTTAGTAACGCTTGGCTGGTCGCGCTTGACAAACGTTTGCAAAAACGCTAGAGTGTGCTCAAGGCTTAATGCAGAGGTCACTCACTTGCAATGAAGCGTTCAAGGCATTTGAAGTGAAGGCACCCTCTTTTAGATGTTGTACATAGTAGTAAGTAAGGCGCTACTAATTTTCAACTGGGACAGACTGTCTTTCAGATAATGTTAGACACCTCGTCTATGCTTTTCGGTTATTTGAGCTACAAGATTTAAAGCCGTCACAACAAACAAGAAGAGGTATAAGGTGAGAGACAGACACTCTTATAATGTATGGTAAAAAAACTAGTTAGCATAATAATATACAGCATTTATTATTTCAAACATATATTTTAAGAATTATTCATTCAAACATGTAGTTGTATCGATTACTCAGACTTTGTTATGTCTTTTTGATTAACAGAAATTTATGTTTAGTTACTGGCATAAAGTACTACGCTGTGTATTTATATATATAGAGTGACCAATCGCACTAGCAATTGTGCTTACCCAGTGGAGAAACTCCTCACAAGAAAATTGATCATTCTTTTTACAATTCTTTTACGATCGCTAATAAATTAGTGGGCTGTACAAGGTGTGATCTTATTGAAATCAACAGTATGACATTTGTTCGTTGTAATTGAGCAATGAAGAAAGTAGCTAACAATTTTAGATAATAGCAATGGCGTCCATTGCCTTAGGCGCCCTGGTCGCGCGACACTCCTGAGCAAGTTCAAAAAAAAAATTTATTCCATAAAATTATTGTAGTAGTTGCCTTCTCAGCACTGGCAGCTAACGATGTAATGCACATAGTTTACTATTTGGGTTGATGTCCATGACCACCCTTGGCTATTAGCAAACTTGGTTTATGAACTAAATGTTTTTTCAAACAGTGCTTTAATGGAAAAGCTGTATCTATGATACATTTCGCTGTCATAAATGGATCATCAATTCAAAAACAGTATGATGCTAAGAGGTCATTGGCTGCACTAACCATAGAGTTTTGTGATATTTACCCATAGAACTATAAACAGACGTCTGTGTCTCTGCCCATTGAACTATAATAGTTCAATGCTCTTCCCCTTCCACCCTCATTTTATTCCTACGATAACCTTCGACATACCAGGTAGAATCAATGGCTAATGGCAAGCAGCAGAAAAAAATTGACTGACTGGGTGAATCCACCTAACAAACTTGCAAATTAGTTATATTAGCAATATATCATCTAAAGTAGCCATCACCCATATTTTTCCATAAATAACATTTGATTTGTCAGAGAAATTTTTGTTGCTAGTCTGAGTCTCAGTCTGGTGTAGCATGATGATGTAGTAGATTTTTGTTGTTGCTGCAATGTTGTTGTTGTTGGTCTTCATCTTTGCTAATAAAATAATAATTAAATATTAAAAGAAATAACTTAGTATATTATACATACGAATCTTAATTAAATTATTACAGTTATAGTAGTAGCAAGACTTGAAAAGAATAATAATAATAATGATGTTGATAATAATTGTTTTACTGGAGTTGATAAGTTTAATTAATTAATTCTATTAAAATAACATTAATTAAACTTATCAACTCCAGTAAAACAGTATTAACATTCTCAAGGAATAATAATAAAGAAGAATAATAATTTTTATTAGTAGTATGTGAAATGGCTGATCTGCCCCAGTTTTTTCGCCCTCGGATATTTGCCCCGAGTTGTCTTCTCTTAGCAGTATTAAATTTCTAAAAGTTTGCTGAAAAGTTGTATTTTCCAAAGCGTAAACTTTGGAAAATAATGATGAATGAGATGGCACTAAACGCATTGGGGGGGTTTGGTGTATACGGCTGTCGTATGACACGCGACTACAGGACAATTAAGTGCTGGTCACGCTTGCTTGTTGTAAAACACCGCTCCTTTATTATATACAACAAATTCTTTAAATATCAATTGATAAATGTTAAAAGTAAACTCATAATAAACTAATGATGAATGAGATGGCACTAAATAGTGTCAGAGGTCTCTTTAGAGAGCCTAAACATACCGAGACGGATCCGTCTCAGGTAAGAAACTTATTTGGAGAGGGGAACACGAGCTGGCTAAGACAAGATGCCAAGCAAAAGGGAATACGTGGGTATAGCAAGATGAGTAGAGCCGAACTCCAACATCGTATGATGGGCGACAAATCAAATATAATCGGTCGCACCACCACTGGCAGACCAATAATGGTCACCGGAACTCACAAACTCAAACCATCTGATCCGGTAGATGATGTGAGAAACCTATACGAACCATCAACTGCTTGGATGCGCCAAGACGCTAAGCGACGAAGGTTTGGGAATTATGCGAAACTCACTAAATCCGAGCTTCAAGATATAACTCGAGGAAACCGACGTCTCACACTATCAGATCGGAGTATGAAAGATTTAAAAAAGTTGGCTAGAAAGAGAGGTGTGCCATTTAGATATAATACGAGAAAATCTGACTTGGTAGATCGACTACGAGGTGATGCTGATGATACACCACGTGTAGAGATAATACCCACTTTTACTAATAATTTGGTTGACAAATCTACGGTGGAGGTTTCCAGTTATCGGTCTGTGGTCGTTAAATTTTTGTGGAATCAAGCCACACCCGATATGATTAGTAGAATTCAAAACACATTTGGTGGTACTAAAAAGATACGTGTGAGTGCCGAGTGTATATTTGTCCATAAAGAGCGCGAGGATTTAACGACTAGATTTTGGGGTAATCCAAGAGGTGGTCCGGTAGAAATTATGCCATCCACTGATTTCGATAAAGTGTTTGAAAGACAGTTATCACATATAATAGTCAAGATTGATGAGTTTACTCAAAATGGATCTTCATGGAATTTGATGCTTGTGCCAAGGTTTTATCTGGAGATATACCGATGGGAGCCATTAAGAGGTGGTACCTATGTGCCAACACCCAAAGCCCTAGCTAGTAAAAAAGCTGTCATCAATGTCGACAACAGCGGCGCTAAGAGCATGACTGAAATGAAAGAGATTGCCAAGTCATTGGAGATAAAACTTACCAGCAAGACGAAAAAATCTGAGCTAGCGGAGGAAATACAAAGGGTGAATCCTGATGTGTTGGAAGACAACAAATGCTTTTTGTGGTCCATGCTGTCATGTCTATTTCCACCAGATGACCATGCAGAAAGAGTGACAAAATACAGACATTTAGAAAACAAGCTGCACACTAAGATGCTAAAGTACCCAGTAAAAATAGATCAGATCCAAAAGTTTGCTAACAAGAACGACCTGCTGGTAAATGTATTTGAATGGAAGGGCGAAAAAACTGGACTAGAGATTATTCACACGGGCAATCGATTGTACAAGGAAGATCTACCGGAAGTGAACCTGCTTTTATACAAAAACCACTACATGTGGATAAAGAGCATGTCGGCCCTGATGTATACTCAGACTGATCACACGGGTGGAGTTCAAAAGAGCACTTGCTCCTGCAAAATCAAATGTGGTGGTAAGTTTACGTGTCTCCGATGCCTTCACCACGCTACATGCGAGCGAACTTTTCGAGATCACATTGATAAGTGTTTGACGGTCCATGATGGTACATGCGTGCCAAAGATGCCAGAGCCGGGAAGTGTGATGGAATTTAAGAATATCAAAAATATGGAAAAAGCGCCATACACGGTCTATGCCGACTTTGAATCAATCATAGACAAAGAGACCAAGGTACACATAGCGTGCGGGTACGGTGTACACCTTGTAAATGGCTTGGGTGAGCCACTACATTTTGAGACTTATAGAGGTGAAGATTGCATGGAGCGCTTTTTTGAGGAACTAGATGAGGTAGAAGAGTTGGTCGACAGCATCCCAATAGCCAAAATGATCATCACTGTTGAGCAAGAGCGAGAGTTTAAAGCTGCAACTAAGTGTTACATGTGTGGTCGTGAGCCTACACCCAAAGACTGGTTAGTAAAAGACCACGACCATTTGTCAGGATATTATAGAGGACCAGCGCATAACATTTGTAATCTCAAGCATAGGCAAACAAAAAATATCAAGGTGATTTTTCACAACCTCCGAGGTTATGATTCTCACCTCATTGTGAAAGCCTATGAAGGATTTGTAGATGAGAAAACTGGTCAGTATAAAGGGGGAATAGATGTTATTGCCAACACGGATGAAAAGTACATGTCTATGCGGATGGGTCGCTTTGAGTTTATGGACAGCATGCAGTATCTCAACAGCTCTCTAGCCAAGTTAGTGGAGGGTCTGGACGATTATCCTCACTTGAAACACGAATTTTCCAAACACGCCAACCTACTAGCTCGAAAAGGAGTGTATCCGTACGAGCACATGGATTCACATGATAGATTCCAAGAAACGAGGCTACCGAAGCAAAAAGACTTTGCTTCATCACTCGACAATTATGCGGGTATAAGCGATGCTGACTACAAACACGCTCACAACGTATGGAAAAGACTGGATTGTAAGACCTTGGGAGACTACCACGACCTATACCTCAAGACGGATGTATTGCTTTTGACCGATGTTTTTGAGAGGTACAGAACAACGGCAATGAATGAGTATGGCCTCGATCTGTGTCACTACATCTCCTTGCCATCGCTGTCATGGGATGCATTGCTCAAGATGACAGGGCAGAAGTTGGAGCTCATCACTGACTTGGATATGTATAATTTTGTAGAGAGTGGCATCAGAGGTGGTGTGTCTACCTGCGGGGGTCTACGCTATGCCAAAGCCAACAATCCGTACATCAAGGGATCTGATCCGGAAAAGAAATCAACCTATATCATGTACGTGGACATGAATAACCTGTACGGATGGGCAATGTCACAAAAATTGCCGACCGGTGGGTTTAAATGGGAAAAAGAAGATATGACACTGGATGACATTAACACGTAGGAAGATGAGGGATACATAGCAGAGGTGGACTTGGAATATCCGGAATAGCTGCATGATGAGCACAATGACTACCCACTAGCACCCGAATCCATCAAGCCGGATCAGTGGTCAGAGTACATGCATTCTGTGGGAGAACTAAACAAGGGTGGACCGTGTTATGCCAAAGTTCCTAAGCTAGTGCCCAATCTTAGAAACAAACAAAAATATGTTGTCCATCATGAGATCTTGAAGTACTACCTAAAGAAGGGACTGCGTGTGACCAAGGTACATCGAGTCCTAAAGTTTAAAGAGGAAGCCTGGATGGAGCCGTATATTCGACTGAACACCGAGCTGAGGAAATTGGCCAGGACAGACTTTGAAAAGGACTTTTTCAAGCTACTGAACAATTCGGTGTTTGGTAAATCGATGGAAAACGTTCGCAACCGGATCGATGTAGAATTAACCGTAGACGAGAGTCGAAAGCAGAAGCTTCAAAACCGGTATCGATTTAAATCTACCAAAGAGTTTAATGAGCATCTGACGGCAGTACTCATGAATAAGGTTATAGTGCAACTGAACAAGCCCATATACGTTGGCCAGGCCATTTTGGATCTCTCCAAGAAGCTCATGTACGAGTATTTTTATGATGACATCCGAAAACGGTATCCCAGGGCCCGGTTGATGTACACGGACACGGACAGTTTTGTTCTGCTCATCGAGACGGAAGATTTTTACAAGGAGATGCCATTAGACAAGTATGACACCAGTAATTACCCCGAGGACCACCCGTGCTACAGCGATAAGAATAAAAAGGTGATTGGTTTGCCCAAGGACGAAGGTGGTGGTCAGCCGATATCAGAATTTGTAGCTCTGCGAGCCAAATCATACTGTGTAGAAGGTGTGGGGTTTGGGATGAAAAAGTGCAAGGGAGTTAAAAAGTGTGTTACCAAAAAATTAACTTTTGAAGCGTACAAGCAATGTCTGGATACAGGAAATCAAGCTCCAAAGGCGTGGATGACAACGCTCCAATCGAGAAAACACTTGATTCAGACTTACACTTTTAGCAAGAAGACCCTATCAGCCTTTGATGACAAAAGGTATTACCTAAACTCTATAGACAGTCTGGCACACGGACATTGTAAAATCAAAGAGTGTAAGTAAATGGCTAAAGAAATACCCAAGCATATATTATAATTGTTTGATCGTATACACCCTCCAGTCTACGACGAATACAAAGAAAGTACACAAGAACTGGTACATTCATACTACAATGGACCAACTCGCAAAATTTCCAAATCTGAGCAACTGCGGATGGATGCGCCAGCTGATCAAAAGTGGTTGTATGAAATGAGTCTCAAAGATTTGAGGATCTGTGCCAAAAAACGCGGTATCAAGGGATGTAGTAGTAAGAGAAAAGCCGAATTGCGCGACGTACTTGCCAAAAAAGAATGAGGCATTTTATAGCCCAAAGGCTATAAAATATCTTAAGACATCACAATGTACGCAACACCAGTGGCTACGATACTTCCACCGATCAACGTATTGGTAGCCCCATGAACATCACGCTCCGACCTATCCAATAGCACAGGAGGTGTCGGAGCTGGCTGTATAACTGGCTTTGGAACAGAAGGTGCCGGTGCTGCCTGTACAACTAGCTTTGGTGCAGAAGGTGTCGGAGCTGGCTGTACAACTGGCTTTGGTGTCGGTGCTGGGTGTACAACTAGCTTTGGAGCAGGCGCTGCCACAGTTACCACAGAGGTGTCGGTGCTGGGTGTACAACTGGCTTTGGAGGAGGAGGTTTAATGCCTATTGTATCAAAACTCTTGGCTACCCTGATCTCATCGTTGAAACCTTTTACGCTTTTTCCTAGCTTGTTTAGATTCATGTCAGAGGGAATCATGTACAATCCCTTGGCAATGTTATAATCAATGATGCCCTGAGTCTTACTTAGAGCATCTTCAAAGTTTTTGATAGACTCTTCTAAAGACTGTTTTTTGGCAATCAGATCGTTGACCAAGACTAAAAACTGCTGTTGACTTTCTAGAGAAGAGCCCGCCTGTCTGGCTTGTACCTGAGCACCGAGTAGACAGTATACGTATCCCCTGATAGATTCATTTAGTCGTACTATGCCGGGGTTTGTAAAGCTTTTAGAGTGATCCATAACGAGTCGATTAAAGTCAAAAGGGTCTTGGTTTACGGCGATCATCTCTACGCCGACATTTTTGTTCCAAGGTTTAAACTGGTAGTAGGTACCCCAATCACCGCCCTTGGGTTTAATGTCCTCGTAGGCATTTGGTTTTCCGGTGGCTGGGAAAATCGGCAGTTTCTCACCGAGATCTTTGGCTATCGAAGTCATTTTCAAAGTTCCAATAGACCTCTGTATGTAACCCAATCCGCCTGCCGGTTGATCTATGATGGGTATACCCATCGGAACGACGCCAAATTCATTTAAGAGTTTTTGATATTCAGTCTTGTTGTAAGGATTGTTGTGCGGATTAAAATTTTGATCGTTAGGATTTCTAACCTCCATTTGAGCCAAAATCTTCTTAGTCTGGAATAGCACGTGAAAATTCATTATGGATCTCGTAAGTGGTAGACCTCTGGTGAGATGATCTTTACTCACTCCACAAAGCGTTGACGCGCAGTACAGGGCAACTTGTACTGTTCGGTGTAATAACTGATTCTCTCGTTATACCACCTATCTACATCGTCAAAGTTATCGACGGACAATGGTTTCGGTGTAATGTCTACAAACGTTTTACTAAATCCGTATTTGGTTTTGTTTTTTTGATCTACGGAAACTACAATATCTAGTCCGTAAAAGTCGATAGGATAAGCGCTATATAACTTTGCCATTTATTAATAAATGACAACACATACTATAACAAAAACTGGAAGGATTGAGCTCGATGCTCCGGTATACGCAACCGCTATCAGCCTGCAGTCTATGTCATTTTACACGAATATGTATAATTTGACAGAGAGAACCATCTACCAAGAACGTGGCCAGCCACTCGTTGAACTCCCTCCGGGGTATTATACGTATGACGATATCACCCGAAAACTACCAAGGGCAATAAAAGTCGAGCCAAATACATTGAAAGTGGAATTGGGGAAAGGAACCATTCATGGCGGGTTGAGTAAGGTGATCAAAAACGGATATCTGTACCTGACCCCACTGTGTCTGTACATACGCGTCCATGGTATTGACGCATCAAAAAACTTTTTGAATGGAAAACGCAGCGACTTGTTGGCAGCGATTCACGTAGACAATACGGATGTTGGCGATGTAGTACATTACCAGCCGATAAACAATTGCAAGCGCATGCATAACGGCGAGATTAACGAGTTGCTAGTAACGATACAAGATGATAGGGGTAATGATTACCCAGGGGAATTTGTGGCTGAATTGTCGATACAATAAATGTTTGGAGTAAAATCGTATCATCGTCAACGAAGGATACACGATGTAAAAGCGAATGTGTCTAGCAAGCCTTCGCCGACAGAGTTATTGTTTACGTTTTCATTGCCCAGCAACTCTGTGATCCAAGAAATCATATGCTACTCACCTGATAATGTGGATAACGGACGAATCGAGTTTACTATCGATGAAGTTGTATTTTCATATGGAAATGTGTCGTCACACCAAGCCAATTCTATAGATTTAGTTATAGACCGAGGAGGGGTAATCTTATGCAAAGTGTCTGGTATCACGTGCCGTCAGATTTTAGTGTATTACGAATCATAGAATAAATGTTTGGTAGAAAAAGTTTTCATCGAACAGTGCACACGATCAAAGTAGAACGACTACCCGCAGACTCGCCAATGGATAACTGCGTGTTTGCCCCAGTATTTCCCACCAACTCGCGTATAAGGGACATCATGATTTACAAACCGTACATACCGGGTAGAAATCTCACGATAAAGTTTTACAATGATGAATCAGTGGTCATACTGACAAAAACAGGACTCGCAATCAACAAGCTGCATTCAGTAGATTTGTCTGTCACCGGAATGGTGCCAATCGAGGTTGAGTCTACCAGTGCACCTCACTTGGTCATAGTTTACGACACTTAATAAATGGCAACTATAGCGATGATGGTAGCAGGGGCAGTAGTAAATGCTGTGGCTTTCACGGGAGGCAATTACTTGTTTTCCATGATTGATAAAAACGGAGCAAAGTCCGAGGTTCAGCGGCACAATGCGGCGATGGAAAAACTCAGTCAGGAGCAAGCCGACTACAACACGAAACGAGCAAAAAATCAAGACTGGCTGCAAACTCAGATATCTAGAAAACAAGATGCAACCAATGAGTTGTATTCGGTCAACTCGGCTTTTGATACCTATAAAAACCTGTTCGGGCAAGACCCACAACTGCCGCATCCCAATCTGAGAGAACCGACTCTCGACTATACACCGAGCGATGAGCAGAAAAAATACGAAAAGATATTCGTGGGAGCCGGAACGTTGGCTAGTGTTGGTGGTACTATAGCATACTTTAATTAATTTAATACGACGTTGTATTAAATTACTTTTTGTTATATTCGTATTAAATTACTTTTTGTTATATTCGTATATAGCCAGTGCTATTAAAGGAGCAATCATTATCCATATGTTATCTTCTAGAAACTCGACGGTGTTTTCCATCATATGCCAAAATGCTTTGGTAGCACCTGTGGAATTTACAGCCATGTCGCGAAAATACGCTGCCAGTTCTTCCAATTTCTTCTTGACAATCTTTCCTATACCGCTGCCAGCAATGTCAGCTGGACTAGTCGATTTCGGAATCAAGTCTTTGGCACCTTCCGAACCCAGAGCGTTTGCGACGGCCTCAAATATAGCAGCTAAAATACCCCCCACTGTGGTCACACCGGCAATACCCAATATGATATTTCGCTGTTCGCGCATCTTTTCAACCTCTTCTCCATAATCCCCCTTCAGGCTTTTTAAAACCTCATTGTGAGCATCAAGCTCGTCACGTAATCGTTGCAACTGTAATAGGTCACCTTCCGTCTTGTCCTCTTTAGCATCCAAGATGCTTATTTTTTCCATCGTATCAGCTGCTTTTGATGCTGCTACTTGAATCTGTCCTTCGAGAGTTTGAAATCGCTGGTCTATAGCCACCAGTTCACGTTCTGGCAATCTACCCTCTTGCGTATCAAGTTCTGTCATTTCCAAGTTTTCTCCCACATCGCGGTAGTTGAACTCTGCTGATGGCCTACTAATTTTGAGTCGATCAACGAAGCCACTTACAGTGTTTTTCACTCCTGTACTTTGTGAAGACAGCCAGTCTTTAAAACTAGATAATGGGCTTTGAGCAACATCAAGATCCCTATCGGCGGGTTTGACTACTTCCTCGTTGTTTTTTGCAAGCCTGCGTTGAAACTCTTCTTTATCAATACCAAACAGACTTTGATACTCAGCCGTGGGAATACGTGGTTCTCGCAAAAAACAATTTTGGATTTGAAACCTGAGTCAACCTCCGTCTACCTTCGCTGGTTTGGACAGCCAGATTGTTGTCCAAGAAAACAAATTTGCTGTGGTCAAACCCTGTATATATGTCTAGACGAGATAAAACTACACCAATCTTGTTTTGGGTGTGTTGATCGACACCAGGTGTATCACTGGATGTATCGGGTGCTTGCTGAATGTCGTTTATCACGTCTGTAGAAAGAAAGTTTTCTTTGACGTACTTATCATAGTCACCGCCATTCTTAGCATAATCTACAGCGAGCTTTATCACGCCGTTTAATTCAGTTTCATTTGCGGGTTTTTTATCCGCTATTGTAGCTGCCAGCAACTTCTTAAACTCTACGGTTGTTTCACCCATAACCTTTGTACTAATAATTGTGTCAATGTCGGGCAATCCTCTTTCTAGGAGAATGTTATTGGCATTACTGATGGGATCATTGTGAACATTGATTGACTGCTGTATGGAAGGGTCAACCCCTCCCGACGCTTGTTCGATGAAACTGGTCTCATCTATGTCACCATTAGTAGCGCTATCATTGTCGTGACCAAAATCTTTTCCTTCGACTTCCATTTTATTAGTATATAATATATGGCTTATAACGGAGAACTAAATCACACCAAGTCGACTAGATATCGACAGGGTCTCAAAGAGAATAAAGTGCACGCTAGAGTTAATCATAACCCATCTGATGCCAGTCCAGGTGATGAGCTGGTGGTCAAGATGCCAAAATTGGCTCCTACTACTGTGCTGTACCCGGATCCCCTTTACCTCACTTATAACTACAAACTAAATTCTGGAAAGGACGAGAGCGACATCCCTGATCACCTGACTTCGGCTATCGTAGAGAGTTTCAAGATGACCATCAAGGGCACTACTGTGTCTGACATTAACAACTATAAGCACCTGGCAATTTTTCGAGAGTTGTGGCAACCCAAGTACAAGTACGAGAAGGAGCCGACTCACAGAGGCATCCAATCCGTGGCTACAAAGAAAAAGAGACATGGTATAACTGGTGCAGCTGACGACGTCCTGGCTTCGATACACAAAGAGAGGTACTCTTTTTACTTGGGATCTTTCCTGACGGACGCCGCATTTACTCCTCAGGCCTTACACAACACCGTCGAGTTTCACATCAAACTGGCGAGCGGAGAGTACACTCTCAAAAACATCTGCCTCGAGTATGACTACGTGCAAGAACCGACGATCGCCAGCAGCATCTCTCAAAAGTACTCCAATCACGTTCACTACTTCAAAGACTACAAGGCCCACACCACAAAAGAGGTGTCGGCTGCAGAGTCCGACTTTGAGATAAACATCAACGCCACTTATGAGAGCCTGCGTTCCATCTTGGTCTTCTTTAAGGCTGACAACAAGGCCAGTATTGAATACAAGTTTCCAAACATCACCAACGTCAAAGTGGACATTGACGGTGCCACCAACCAGCTGTTTACATCTGACTACCTGCCGGTGTACTCTTACACGGATGCCAAAAAATACTTTCAGATTGATGGGAGAGTCGATGAGTGGGGATTTCAGTCGATGGGAGAGTCGAACATGAATCAAGAGACTTTTTATACAGACAAGTACTGTCTGACTATCGACCTGAGAACGATCAACGATGAAAAGTCTAGCGGCGTGGGCAGAGAGATTAAAGATTACATCAAGCTCAAAATCAGCAAGGGAGCTTCTGACGCTTGCAAGGCTTTTGTGTTTTTGGTCAGTGACAAAGCCGTATCCTTTTTAAACAACGAACTTGGAACTATAGAACAATAAATGGACGATTTACTACCAAAGCACCCCCACAACGCCCTAATATGTGGGCGTACAAACTCGGGAAATACATATCACACGCTAAACATTATAGACAGGTATTACTCGGGACGCTTTGATCACGTGTTTATAATCTGCCCGACATTTCACGACAATAAGACTTACGACGACATCAAACACCCTTTTTTAAAAACATGTCATGTATACTCCAACGGAAACGTGGTGAACACGCTCAATCATCTCATTAAAATACACTCCAAGGGAGGTAAGCTGTCCGGTAAAAATTCGCTAATCATAATCGACGACTGCAGCGCCGAAAAAGATCTAAACAAACATCGAACGTCGCTGAGCAAGATCGCTTTTAGTGGTCGACACTCGAACCTCACAACCTGGTTCATAACGCAGAGATACGTATCGGCTCCCAAAGATTTTAGAGAAAATGTACACTGGGTACTGATTACTAAAAATACGTGCAAAAAATCTTTCGAGACTCTCACTAGCGAAAACAACTTTATACCTTCCGAGCTTCACTACGAGATAAAAAAAGGGTTGGTAAATACATTTATGCTGTTTGTCAACACCGACAAGGGAGAATTTCTGACATTAAAAAAATGATTGAACAAATATTCTACTTTACCTGATCGGTCTTCTTCTTTCTATGCTGCATAATAATCCTCAAGTGTTACTTGACAACGCGGAGGTTTTTGAGGTATAATAAAATGGAGTCGATTATTGCAATCCCGAAACAGTCCGATGGTAATGTCAGTACGTATCGCGAGAGGTTGGTCAAGGCCCGGGTAAATACGGAGGAAGACATTAGTAAAATGTCAGACGACCAAGTCAAAAAAATATACCTGAAACACGAGCAGGGGATAGTGGATGGTGTGGGTGATCAAGTTTGCAAGTTTTTCGCCAAGGGGTGGGTAAAGGCGATTGCTAGGTTTGCACCACTTACCAACGAGGACGAGTTTGAACAAACAATAGGTAACGACGTTTTTGTGAAAGCCGCTATTAAAAATTACTTCCCCTCCATATATTATGATTGGGGCGGTTACCTAGCTCCGTTGTCGATATTGGCTACTACTGTGACCAGCATAGATTATGGTACAATAAATGTCAGATCCAAAGATAACCAAGAACCCGAAGAGGACGAAAGTTGCAACAACTCAGGAGGTGGAAGCGAAACCACTCAGTAAGGGTCTCGAAGAACATTTCAGCGATGAACTAACTCAAACACCAGAGATGCCTAAACAGTTGGTAAAAAAGGATGTAGAAAACAAATCAGGTATTTGGAAGTACATGCTCGGAGGAGCTTTGTTCTCGGTATCGTGTACCTGGTTACAAAAAGGTCAGATCCTAAGATCACAAGAATATCTGTACCCGCACCGCAGTCACAAGCGCAACCACAGCCGCAGCTTCCACAATTACCACAGGCAAATTCCAACAAAAAAAATAGAAAATTTTAGTATAATAAATGGCAAGCGCTAATATAAAAGATATCGGTAACGCGCTGTACAACGGCGCTCTGATGGCAGTGGGAGTAATCGCCACTAGAATGGGACTAAAGGCGATGGGTTTCAAGGATAGACCTCTAGATATGAAACCAGCTAGCGTTGGTATGCTAGCCGGGGAGATTGGTGTTGCAAACTACGCCGTGCAAAAATTGAAAGACGCCAAAGTCTTGCCGGCCACCATCTTTACATAATTTTATACATGTAGATGTATAAAATTACATCTAGTCATAGTCCACCAGTTTCTGTCTGATTTTATTGTATTCATCTACAATTTCATCAAACTCGTCCTCATCTATATAACTATCAACTAAATGGCGAGATAGTTTTCGGTCTATCTCACTCATACCAACGCGCAATATCGTGTGTTTCTCTTCGTGTTTCAACTTTTTCTTTTTGTATTGCTTGGTAATTGGGATCAGAGTTAGGGATATCAGTCCAGACACCACCCCTAAAACAGTCAACACGGTACCTATTGGCATACCTACGACTGTAAAAGTAGTCACTACTCCAGTTGTCGATTTTATCACAGCTAGCGATGAAAATACCGTCGACACGTTTTCTAAATTGCTCACAGCCTTGCCATATTTTCTACAATATTCTTCTCTCTTGACAATTAACGATGAAATATCAGTTCTCATGTCTTTTACCCTCTTATATCTTTGCACACCACCATCGGGTGGGGTTGGAGGATCTTTTTCCATTTATTGTAGTTTTAAACCTTCCGTATCCAGTGGTACTACCTGAAGCTGCTCCTTCGTAAACGTTCTCTCTTTGAGACCCTGAAGCGTGTACAGAGAAGGTTGATTCTCCCACGAATGGATCTCGTCAATGTCATACACATCTACCGACCAAATCGCATCAGGCGCTCTTTTTCGGGTGTCATTATGCTCTTCTCCAGGCTTGTACAGATAGCGTACCAAAGTATCTATAGGGTAAGGCTCAGATACATCATTGTACTCTGGCTGTTTGACGCTTTCGAGTTTTATTGCCTCCGCGGGCTTCATACCAATCATTTTTGTTTCTTCGCCATTTATCGCGGTCACAACGCCAGACAATCTGCTCACCCATTCGCGGTTGGTCTTTTTATCTTTAATCTCTTTATCGAACTGATGCGCAAACAAACGCTCCGCCAACGTTTTATTAAAACGTTCGACAAAGGCTACCTTTTTCTTATTTAGAGATCTTACAATTTTCACATCATGCTTCTTCATCAACTCTGTAAACACACCCATAAATTCACGACCCTTGTCACTCATTATCTCTTTGGGATAGTCAAGTGGTGACCTCTCGTATATATTTTCGATGGCATTGGCAGTGTCAACAGCAGTTTTACTTTTTAATGGCTCGGCCTCTTTATACCTAGAAGCAATGTCTACCACAGTCAACGCATACTTGTATTTGCTATCGACCGGCAGGCTTAAAAGATCGATCTGGTGCGTGTGGTTGGGCTGGTCTTGAGTGTAGTGAGGAAATTTTATGCGCTTAGGTTTTGGTTTATAAATCTGGTAAACTGGTTGACGATCGAGCCAATGTTGAATTTCTTGTTTGGTAAGCTCAGGAACTTTCTTTTTTAATTTTCCAGCAGCCATTGTACCCCTCTGGTAACCAGCTGGAGAATAGTATATTTCCTTTAATTTCTCCATTTATTGGTTGACGGTTTTTAAAATAGGTTGACGAATTTTTTATTCGGTTAACTGATTTTTTATTCGGTCGACAGATTTTTTATTTGGTCGACGGATTTTTTTATTTGGTTGACGGATTTTTTATTTGGTTAACTGATTTTTTTTATTTGGTCGACGGATTTTTTATTTGGTTAACTGATTTTGTTTGGATGATGGATTTTATAACCAATTTGTTGGTTATAAAATATAATGTCAGTTAGGCCCATTGAACATCGTGGTAGGAATGTCCACTACCATCAGTCTTTTTTACGAGTCCGCAGTAAATAAACTGTTTGCCCTGTACTGCACATTCAAACACGTACTTGGGAAGGTAAACCTTACATTCTTCCTTGGTATTCTCATTAACAACAGTAGCTACAAAGCTTCCATATCTAGTAGGCTTTGGATCCGAGGTTTTGTACATGTGTGGCACTAGCTTTGGCAATTCGCTTAGTTTTTGCACAGCTGCGGGTTGAGCTGCTCCAAAAGTGATTCCATTGATTGTGTGTGGCATTATTTATTATATACAACAAATTC
Source organism: Cryptosula pallasiana (assembly GCA_945261195.1). Lineage (NCBI taxonomy): Eukaryota > Metazoa > Bryozoa > Gymnolaemata > Cheilostomatida > Cryptosulidae > Cryptosula > Cryptosula pallasiana. Next base: position 38,449,658 of record OX183134.1, on the reverse strand, counting down.
TTTAAGTATCAATTGGTGTGAGCGCTTGGCTTACTAGCTTACTCTATGCTTCGACTGTCATATTTGATTAATAGGCGCTCATGGTGTGAGCGCTTGGCTTACTAGCTTACTCTATGCTTCGACTGTCATATTTGATTAATAGGCGCTCGCGGTGTGAGCGCTTGGCTTACTAGCTTTAGTTGACAGATTTTGATTAATAGGCGCTCACGCTGTGAGCGCTTGGCTTACTAGCTTTAGTTGACAGATTTTGATTGATAGGCGCTCACGGCGTGAGCGCTTGGCTTACTAGCTTTAGTTAACAGATTTTGATTAATAGGCGCTCACGGCGTGAGCGCTTCGCTTACTAGCTTTAGTTGACAGATTTTGATTAATAGGCGCTCACGGCGTGAGCGCTTGGCTTACTAGCTTAATATACGCTTCAGCAGTCATGCCATAGAAACAGTATTGTGCTTATTACTTCCAGTACCAGATAATTTTGGAAAGTAGTTTATACTATTTTTATAAGCTCAAAAACTTATAAAAATAAACATTTAAAGCAAGGTCAAAAAGTAGGACATTGAGATTGACAGATATTTAAAGGTATACAAAAGTAAATATGTTTTCTTTGGTAACAAAAAAGTTGTTGTGGAATCATGAGTCTTACGCCGCGTATCTCGAAAAAGAACGAGAACTGGATAACGTCTCGATTTTATCCAAAACTAAAAAACCTGTTGTCGAGGGAGTTTTAAAATGCAAATGCGGCTGTAGGAAAATATATATAAAAACTTTGCAGGTGAGATCGGGAGACGAAGGCACGACGGTTTTTGCGCAGTGTACTTTGTGTGGGCGCAGGTGGAGAGAAGGTTAAAAAGTAGGACATTGAGATTGACAGATATTTAAAGGTAAACAAATATAATAAATGTCTACTACTAAATCGCTTCGGGAGGAATATGAGGATAGGGCTCTGAAGCTAAATATAGAGAACTATAAAGAAATGAGCAATGATGTATTAGAAGATG